>VDFB02193867.1:43394936-43653307 GCA_007258455.2 Sequoia sempervirens | reverse complement strand
GGTTTAAGGGTAGAGGGTTGAGGGTTGAGGGTTGAGGGTTTAAGGGTTTAAGGGTTGAGGGTAGAGGGTAGACAATTGAGGTTAGAGGGTTGAGGGTTTAAGGGTTTAAGGGTTGAGGGTAGAGGGTTGAGGGTTGAGAGTAGAGAGAGAGAGATATGGGGTAGGAGGGAGATACTTTTGAGAGAGAGGGTTAAGGGTTGAGGGTTGAGGGAGTAGAGGTAGAGGGTAGAGGTTTAGAGGGTTTAAGGGTTGAGGAATTAAGGGTTGAGGTTGAGGGATTAGGGAAGAGAAGTTTAGTTGGGTTTAAAATGGTTTAAAGTTGAGGTAAGAAGATAGGAGTTGTATTTGGGAGTAGAGGTAGAGAATTAGAGGGTTTAAGGGAGTTGAGGGTTGATGGTTTAGGGTTTAAGGTTGAGGGTTTAAGAGTTTAAGGGTTGAGGGTATAGGGTTGAGGGATTAGGGTAGAGAGTTTAGTTGGGTTTAAGGGTTTAGGGTTTAGGATTTACAATTAAAGGGTAGAGGGTTTAAGGGTTGAGGGTAGAGGGTTGAGGGTTGAGGGTTGAGGATTTAAGGGTTTAAGGGTTGAGGGTAGAGGGTAGACGATTGAGGGTAGAGGGTAGAGGGTAGAGGGTGAGAGTAGAGAGAGAGAGATATGGGGTGAGGGAGAGACTTGAGAGAGAGATAGAGGGTTAAGGGTAGAGGGTAGAAGGTTAAGGGTAGAGGGGAGAGAGATAGAGGGAGTGAGTGAGGGAGAAAGACATACCTAAGAGAGAGAGAGAGGGTTGGGGGTTTAGGGTTTAGGGTTGAGGGTAGACGATAGACGGTTTAAGGGTTTAGGGTTTAAGGTTTAGGGTTTAGGGTAGAACAACATGAACAGTGGGGGAAATGTTGTTTCAGTACCCTCCAACACCTTTAACAACTCCCAAACATTCTTCAACCAACCAATCTCTCCAAATAGTCACTTGGCATTTGGTGCTCTTGTCAACTTTGGCAACGTATTCACTAATGAGTCCAAATAATGGCTCAATTTTGATAGGGTTTATCATATTTTTTTGTTGTTACTATGGACTTTAGCACTTGGTTATTGATACTCTCCATGTTATTTCCCTAAATTTATGAACCTTGGGTATGAGCTTATCCTTGTGACTTTTGATGATATTAACCTGCTATGTGAATTGTCTATATTAATTTTACATGTGGTTGAATGAATGTTACTTTAAGGTAATTATGGATATGCAATTGTTTTGTGTGTGCTAATGTCATCATGCAGGTTCACATTAAGATGCAGATATAAATGAATATTTCAAAGTGGAAGAAGTTCATGTCAGCTGGTTGGTTGATAAGGAAGTAAAAAAGATGGTCATTAAAGAGGTCAATGGAGGGAAACTCTCAATGGAGGGAAACTCCCAACTCGTGTGGAAGTTGTAACTTACCTTTTAAATGATCATGTCTGTTAGTTGAGCGAATATAGGAGGTGTTGCTATGCTGGATCCTTGTTGACGCAGGTCTTCTTTGACTAAATCTCGCGCATGCATAACTTCCTCCCTCTTTTCCATGCTTTCAATAAATGGTGTCCTCCTATTTTGTTGGAGTTGACTGCTTAGTTAGTTAGGGTTAATTAGAAGTTTTTCCCTCCATAAATAATGGTCAGATGCCCCTTTTCACAAGGTTGGATGTTCTGAGATTGTACTTGCATTTTCAAGCAATATAGTTAGATTGTTGATATGATGTAATCATGTTTTCAAGGAATAAAATGATATTTTGATTTACTGCATCTGAGTTAGCTTAAGGAAGACTCACTCAAGGGGGCCCACTTGGTGAGAATTCCATCCATTTAGTTTAATAGTTATTTTTTTGTTCAGTAATTAGTTTCGGTCTCAATAGTTGTATGTTCTTGTAGCCATTGGAACTTTGTTCTATGACTGTTCTTGCAGCCAAGGTAGACATAGTAACTTCCTGTCTGTTTGCTGAGATTTATATTTATGTTATCCATTTCAATTCAGTTGTTGATGCTCAATTTAGTTGTTGATTCATGTTCAACACTTATGTTAATTCCTTTTAAGCATTTAGTTTTTCAGTACTGTTCCTTTTCTAGTTATAGGATTAGGATGACTATAGTTGAGTTCTAGTGCACAAACAGTGCTGACCCATTTCAAGTTTACCTCCCTGGGTTGACAATGAAATGAATCTTCATGATGAGAAAGATAACTACTTAGTGCAGATGTCTAATCTCTAAGTTGTTGCTTTAAGGGCTTGGTTATTGAACGATTAGAGGAGGCCAACATTTTTGGCGCTATTTCCAAGGATGGTGTCAAACTAGGAAATTGTTTGGAGTCATTTTTAGTTTCTTTCTTTATTTAGTATCTCAGAAGTTTGTTCTTAGCATATTCTTCATTTGAGAAAAGTAATGATCTTCTATTCTTTCACCAATTCTTTGTGTGAGTTGGCTGATACTGAGTTAATACCGCATGCATAGAGGCAGGAGAAGAGATGATCATGGGAGATTCCTTCCTAATGACCCTAATCCTGATAGCCAGCTAGTTGAGTTTCAAAATCTGCCAAGAGATGAAGAAGAGGAGGAAAATCCTTTTGTTGATGCATTCCCCAATTTGACCAGTTTTGAAACTTTCTTTCAAGACCAAACTACCCAAAACCTGATTCAGAATCCATTTGCTTTGGCACTCCATCAAGCAGATATGGCTAGTGCAAATCCAAACAGACCTAACCAACCATTTTTTTCATTTCCTATCACTCATCAGAATGAAGTTGATAATCTCAAGAACATCCCTACTTCAATTCTTCCAAAGTTTTATGGGATTGTAACAGAAGACCCTGACACTTTCTTGTCTGAGTTTGATATCCTCTACAGAAGCTATGATTACACTACTGATGCTCAAAGGCTTAAATTGTTTCCTACCACCCTGAAAGAAGCTACATTAAGATGGTTTATAATCTTAGGTAGGAATACTGTAGAGACTTGGGATGATATGAAAACAAAGTTTCTTGAGAAGTATAAAGAATATTGTAGGGGCAGTGATATGAGAGGAGATGATATCTTCAAGATGCAACAAAAGGAAGATGAGAGTTTGGTAGACTATATTTCAAGGTTCTTGTTTTGTCTATAGAAATCTCCACATCATGCACTCAATGAAGAGTCTCAAAATTTTCTCTTGCTTAGAGGGATCAATGAAACTTGCATTGATGCTCTAGACCTGATAGGAGGAGATATCACCCAAGTTCCCTGGGAGGATATTAAGAAGATATGTCAGAATTATTCCAGGGAAGCTCTAAAGAAAGGAAGAGGTTACCAATCCTCTATGGGTAAATCCTCCACCAATAGAGTTTCAAGGATGGAAATCACTCATTTGCTAGAAGATTTCAAGCAAGATATCATAAATAATATGGCTACTCAGCTAGACACTCTTCAAGCAACAAAGAAAAAAGAGGAGGCAGAGGCAATGTTGGTATAATATTGTCCTCATTGCAGACAAAAGAAGAAGGACTGTAGATGAAAAATGGTAGCCAACATTGACAACAAACAAATTCCACAGAATTCAGGCCAGTTCAATTTGATCATGATGAAGTTTTCTACATTGCGCAAAGAAGACCATGGGTTCCAAGACAAGGTATGCCACCAGATCCATTTTCTTTTAGTGGACCTTATTTCAATTCTTATGCATCTAGTAATCAATGGCAACCCCCATATCCATCCAACTTTGGAGGCTATCCACCTCATCCTTGGAATAACCCTCCAAACACCTGGCCCAATTACCAAAACTCTCCACCCCAGTGGCAACAATTCTAGGGGAATTGACAGCAACCTCTAGGAAACTAGCAACAAACATCCTAATGGAGGGGAAGACAACAATGGCCAAACCAGGAAACTAGTTACATGCAACCACCTCCACAGCCCTAATAGCCCACCATAATGCCTCCTACTAGCTCAAATTCTAGCACACCTAGACCTACTCAGTTACCAGCTCAACCCACACCTAACCCAAATAACAAACCACAGCAGTAGCCAGTCTACTCTGCAGATCCCAATCAATTTTCTGCATATGCTATGAGTGTGAGTGATATTCATCTTTGTTCAGGAACCACTTTGTCATCTCCTTCCACCCCTATCATAACAGAGCTTCCTGTGGAAGAAGAGGAGAATCATAATCTATCTAATATCCCTATTCAGTCAAGTGTGCCTAAGAATCCTGAACCAGTTCAACAGTCTGATCAAGACCCACCATTTCCTCAAAGGTTAGAAGTTGTTAAACAAAAGGAAGAAAAGGAAGAAACAACCTTTGATATTTTGGATCAATTGAAACACATATTTGTTAAGATACCTTTGTTCCAAGCCATAAAAGATGTTCCCATATATAGCAAGGAAATCAAGGAAGCATGTCTCAAAAAACCAGGGAGGAAAAAGAAGGACCCCACTACTGTTCATGTGGTGGGACAGTTGGCAGATATCATGCTTGGGAAACTTACTATTCCCAAATATACTGACCTAGGTAGTCCTATGGTAGGAGTCATTATAAATGGAATCCAAGTAAAGAATGCTCTAATAGACTTGGGAGCAACAATCAATGTGATGACTAAGGATATCTTACAGCAACTAAATGTTGAAAATATAAGACCTAATCCTATTGTCCTGTAGCTTGTTGATAGTTCCACTGTCAAACCAAATGTTATAGTAGAATACCTTGTTGTTACTCTAGACTCTTGGGAGTACCCAACAGATTTCAAGATCCTTTCCCCTAAAGCTACATTAGGAGGGTATCCCATTATTCTAGGTAGGTCGTGGTTAGCTACAACAGATGCTTACATTGGATGCCAGTCAGGGTACATGACTATTTCTGATGGGAGAAGCACTAAAAAGCTTGTTCTCTATCCTCCTTCTCAACCATCCCATGATATGGATAACCCCATATGGCCACATGTTGGAGAAGAGGTCGAGGAAGTCAATTCAATGGCACAACTCATAATGATAGGCAAAAGTCCTTTTATGCAACTTCAGGAAGAAGATGAAATATTATCTCATATAATTTAGAACCATTGTGAAGTGCATGAAGAATCATCCACTCATGAATCTAGTTCTACATGTCCATTGCAGACACTTTTTCCCGCTCCTTCTGCACCTGAATTTCCTGCAACAACAAATATGCTTCATAAATTGTTGCCACATGAGTTAAAAATTCCAAGCATCAATGAAACAACCATGATTGAGTTGACCACACAAGTACAAGTTTTAGAGGGGAAATATTTGAATATTAACAACAAGCTAAGTCAAGAGCAGCAATTGTCCCTGACAAACCTGTTGAAGATACATCAACATGCATTTGCATGGGATTACCATGACATGAAAGGATTGGATCCCAAGCTCTGTACTCATAGGATCTACATTAGAGATGATTGCACACCATTAAGGCAACCACAAAGGAGAATCAGCCTTGCATTGAGGGAGATTGTAAAAGGGGAACTATAGAAGTTGTTGGATGTAGGATTTATCTACCCTATCTCAAACAACAAGTGGGTGTCCCCATTGGTAATTGTTCCTAAAAAGGGAGGTAAATGGAGAGTTTGTGTTGACTATAGATAGATAAACTCTGCCACCAAGAAGGATCATTTTCCTCTTCCTTTTATAGACCAAGTACTGGATTCACTTGCAGGAAAGCAATATTTTTCCTTCCTAGATGGATTCAATGGTTATAATTAGATACAGATTGCACCTGAAGATCAAGAGAATACAACTTATACCTGTCTTGGGAGACTTATGCCTATTCAATACTTCCATTTGGTTTATGTATTGCATCTACAACCTTTCAAAGAGTAGTTATTAATATTTTTTCAGATATCTCACATGATTGTATGGAGATCTACATAGATGATTTTACTACTTATGGTGTTGATTTTGAAGAAGCATTAGAAAACCTAAGGAAAGTTTTGCAGAGATGTGAGGACCATAATCTTTCCTTGAACAGGGAGAAATGATTTATGATGATGCAGCAAGGAGTAGTCCTTGGCCATTATATCTCTCAGAAAGGAATTCTAGTGGACCCAACCAAGATTGAGGTGATTACCAATCTTCCTATTCCTGCCAAGAAAAATATGTTAGAAGTTTCTTGGGACATGCAGGATACTATAGGCACTTCATAAAAGATTTCAGTAAGATGGAAACACCACTTTATAATCTTCTAACTAAAGATGCTAAGTTCTAGTGGACAAAGGATTGTGATAAAGCATTCTCTAATTTAAAAACAACCTTAACCCATGCACTTGTGCTCAAAGGCCCTAATTGGGAACTCCCTTTTCATATTCACACAGATGCATCTAATTATGTTATAGGGGTTGTCTTGGGGAAAAAAGAGGGAGTAATTGAGAATGCAATCTACTTTTTCAGTAAGAACCTACAAGGAGTTGAGTTTAACTACACAGTGACAGAGAAGGAGATGTTGGCAGTCATCTATGCTCTTAACAAGTTCAGGAATTATATCGCAGGATATCAGATCTTTGTCCATACAAACCATGCAGCCATAAGATACCTTATGAATAAGCCCTTGATTTCAGGTAGGCTAGTAAGGTGGTGGTTGTTAATGCAAGAATTTGATATCACCATTGTAGACAAATCAGGCAAGGCAAATATTGTGGCAAAATTTCTCTCTAGATTGACTACATCAGTGGACACTCAAGTTATTGATGACTCCTACCCTGATGAACATTTGTTTTCCATCAATGTGCACACACCTTAGTATGCAGATATAGCCAATTATCTAGTTATAGGGAGAGTTCCCCCTTATTTATCTCTAAAAAAGAGAAGGGTTCTTATTGAGAAAAAAATTCCTTTCTCATGGATTGTAGGATGTTTATTCTACACTAGACTAGATCATGTGATGAGAAGATGTGTAAGAGAGGATGAAACATATGATATACTACATGCATGTCACAAGGAACCCTATGGAGGGCACTTTACAGCTAAGAGAACAACAATGAAGATTCTCAATGCAGGGTATTACTGGCCCACACTTCATAAGGATTTAGGCAAGTACACTAGGAAGTGTGATAGATGTCAAAGGATGGGACAACCAACTAAATCGGATGAGATGCCTCTATACCCTCAAGTAGTTATCACACCATTTGACAAATGGGGACTTTATTTTGTAGGTCCAATTGATCCACCATCAAATGGAAAATCTTACATCTTGGTTTGCACTGACTATGTGACTAAGTGGGTTGAGGTCAAAGCTATGAAACATGCCAGAGATAATAAAGTTGCAAAATTCCTCTATGAAATTTTCACATGCTATGGAGTTCCTAGAGAGATAGTTACTGATCAAGGGGTTCAATTTACGTCAACTCTTGTTACAACATTGGTCAATGAATATAATGTAAGGCATAGGAAATCTACACCCTATCACCCTCAAGCCAATGGCCAGTCTGAGGTGAAAAAAAAGGGAAATAGAGACTATCTTGACCAAAACAGTGGCTATTCATAGGAAAGATTGGGAAAATAGGTTGCCATAAGTTGTTTGGGCTTATCGAACCACTTGGAAGACAACCACTAGTTTTACTTCTTTTGAATTATTGTATGGAAAAATAGTCATGATGCCTACAGATTTTGAGCATAAAACTCTTAGAACACTAGACCTTGGGATAAACATATCTGAGGCACAGAAGGACAAAATCGTGCAACTGAATGCCTTAGATGAGATGAGAAAGTCAGCTCTTCATCATGTTGAGATGGTGCAACATTAGAGAATCATATGGCATGACAAATATATAAAGGAAAATAAGTTCTAGCCAGGTGACTGGGCACTTCTTTATGATTCCAAGTATTAAGACAATGTAGGAAAACTGCAAACCAGGTGGTTGGGACCATACAAAGTCGTAGAGGTCTTCTCCAATGGTGTTGTTCAACTCACAACCATTGAACCTATTAGATTCAAGCTCCCAGTCAATGGTCACCATCTCAAGTTATACCATAAATCGGCTTCCAAACAAGAATTCATGCAACAATTTATTCAACACCAGACCTCTGAAGTTCCTACAACCGAAGGAATTAGACCTAGTGTCCATCCTTCTGACTAGTCAAAGTATGCATGCAATCATAATAAATATTTCTATTTTTTATGGGAATCAATTTCTCCATCAATAAATCTATCCGCCCATCCATCTCCTTCCTTTCTCTCTCTTCCATAACTCCACCATCACTTCACTCCATCATCACTTCATTTAATAAGCTCAATTGTACTTTTAAAGTAACCTATACTTCCTTCCACATTCTTTTCAAATAACACTCCAAATTTTTAGGTACGTGCATAACTTGCATCTTAATTATCTTAAATGCATTTGTTTAACTATTGTATATTAATGTTGATATTTCACATAGCACATATTTGTACTCTACCCTGTCACATCATAATTAAATCCCAGCCTGTGCAGACACATATTCTAATTTAGGTTGGGGGTGTGTGAACCCACATGTCCACATGTCATACATGTCATCCATGCACCAGCATGGCATCAAATTTGAAATAATATAGTTGAAATGACATCTTGCATGTACGATATGACACTGAACCACCGCCATTCTCTTTGATGATACCCCTCATTTATGATTTGTTTATTGCCTTAGTCATAGTCATAACATCGCCAAAAAGGTAAATTGAAGAGTCATACAACATTGGTGTTAGCACTAGAGAAGAGTTGCAGGAAGCAGAAAGAAATTGGGCTTTTAGAAGAAGGATTACAGGAAAGAAAATTTTGAAGAGGTGTTCACCAAATTGTGAGTAGAAGCAATGGGGGGTCAGTTGATCAGAAATGGACCTACAGTTCATCAGGTGACACTGTAGGATGCACTCTCTCTGGTCAAATTTAGAAATTGTGGATGGTTAAACTACTTTCTAAAACTAGACAGTTTCTATGAGGACATTGCTCTGGAATTTGCACAAACACTTATTGACGGTAAGGCAATGGTAAAAATGGATATAAGTTATAGCCACTGAGGAGAGAATTGCTAAAGTAACAGGTTTTCCTACTGAAGGAGAGCCCTACCCTACTTCTAGGGATGTTAGGTCAGCTAGGGCATAATTCACTGAGCCTAGTGATCCTCCGCTTGTTGTAGATAAGCAAGGAATAAGGATAACTTCTCTGCCAGAAAAATGGAAACAAGTTGTTGTTTACATTATCAAATATATTACCTGTGAGGGTCGCCAATCATGCCTTCATTATGTGCATTTTAAGCTTCTAAACCACATGAGACATGGTAGAAGCATGAACATGCCAAATGTGTTGTACAACCTCCTTGCAATCATGGTAGTTGAAACACAAAAAGGTAGGGACAACTATGTTTCCCATCACTATTTGATTAAATTGTTAGTAGACAAATCTTTATAAGAAGTTTCTATTATGTCATGGGAAATTTTTTTGAGCATTGTTCAGTTTAGATTAGAAAATGTGAATCCTAGAGGCCAACCCCAAGCTCGTAGGGTTAGTAGGGGTGAGAGGGTTACTAAAACCACTCCTGGAGCTTCAACTTCTGGTACAAACCCTAGCACACACCCTCCTGCAATTGAATCAACGGTAGAAATTGGCTCCTCTGAATCAAAGTATTCAGATGAAGAAAGCTCATCCTTAGACCCTAATATCAATGTTCTCCCTAAAACTCCAGTTCATACTAGGGATGTCATTCGAAAAGAGGAAGCACAAATGAGAGAGGAAAAAATTAGGAAAGGGAAGGCCAAGAAGCAAAAATAAGAAAAAGTAACACCTAGCCCTAGGAAACGGAAATTTGATGACACTGGTCATCATGTAGCCGCTGAGAAACATAAAAGCTCTCCAAAGAAATCAAAACTAGTTGAGCCAGCTATTGATATGCCTCCAAAAATCATTCCTAGACTCAGAAGGACACCTAGGAAGGAGACAAAAGCTCCTAAGGGGCAAGTAGATATAGAAGTGGAAAAAGATTCTGAGGAACAAACAAACATAGGGTTGGTAGAGCTTGTTGTTGTTGCAAAGTAGGTTGAAAATCAAGAACCACTGCAACCAGAGCAAGATGAACAACGAGAACCACTACAACTAGAGTAAGTTGAACAACATTAGTCAATGCGAGGAAAGATCTTGGTAGGGAAACATAAACCTCCCACTTTTTCATGGGAATCTGTAGCCTTGAACTTATGGAATGAAATGCAAAAGAAAGAAGAGGAGTGGAATAAGGAAAGACTCAAGCTACAAGAAGAAGTCAAAAAGAAAAATGCAAAAATTGAGGAAAAGAATGCAGAGATCACTGCATTAAAGGATAAGGTAGATAATGTGGTGGCTCTAGTATCACAAATGACAACATGCGTAACTCCTCCAAGGATATATGCACTACATTTAAAGGAGCATCATCTTTCTTTCAAGTTGTCAAGGGTCATTTCTAGTTTAAATCCTTCCATTGAAACACCACAGGAATTTTTCCAAGCCTACCAATCATCTCCTATTGAAGTTAAAAATTTATTGTGTGAATTGTACTTGCATAATTATGTTGTTCCTAATGGCCATGACTGGAACCCATTGTTATACATTCGAGATATTCACTTGAGGTCATTCATGTCATGGATCCAAAATGAAATCAGCTGGGGGTAGGAATTTAAAATATACAGAGAAAGAGAACTCCATAGCCCCTTGTCTCTTAGAGTCGAATTAAGTAACCCTTCGGACATTTACTACACCTGGCACAAATTTTTTTATAATCTAGAGTACAAAAACAGGATTATGCCTGCTAGGGAGGAAGCATACCAGGAATATGAGTAGATAGCTGCTACTATAGGAAAAAAAGTGTTGGGGTATATATCATAGAGATGGAATGATCTTCCAAAATAATTAAAACAATTTAAACCCCATTCCTTGTAGAATTACTATGTAGCCTGCAAAAGAAGCCTCAGGTACATACATCTTGGGAGGAAGAAGCAACACTATTGGATCCCATTGATATTTCAGCCATCCATTATGTTGTGGCCAATACCAAATTATAGGAACTATTAGTATGATGTAGACACAGAAAGGCCAAGGTGGAGCAGATTGGGAAACAAGCAAGGGTTCTACTTGGATCCAAATTTGGATACTGTAGAGACTAATCAAGGAAAGGCAACAATTAATGACTTCAGAGCTTTGACAAGGCAAAGGAATAGAGTTCCATCTGCTGGAGAAACAATAGATCATTAGGTTGGGGGGAGATAATGAGTTCAAATAATGGCTCAATTTTGATAGGGATTATCATATATTTGTTGTTGTTACTATGGACTTTAGCACCTGGTTATTGATACTCTCCATGTTATTTCCCTAAATTTATGAACCTTGGGCATGAACTTATCCTTGTGACTTTTGATGATATTAACCTGCTATGTGAATTATCTATATTAATTTTACAGGTGGTTGAATGGATGTTACTTTAAGGTAATTATGGATATGCAATTATTTTGTGCATGCTAATGTCATCATGCAGGTTCATATTATGATGTAGATATAAATGAAGCTTGCAAAGTGGAAGAAATTCATGCCAGTTGGTCGGTTGATAAGGAATTCAAAAAGATGGTCATTAAAGAGGTCAATGGAGGGAAACTCTCAATGGAGGGAAACTTCCAATGGAGGGAACTCCCAGCTCGTGTGGAAGTTGTAACTTACCTTTTAAATGATCATGTATGTTAGTTGAGCGAATCTAGGAAGTGTTGTGCTAGATCCTTGTTGAGGCAGGTCTGCTTTGACTAAATCTAGCACATGCATAACTTCCTCCCTCTTTTCCATGATTTCAATAAATGGCATCCTCCTATTTTGTTGGAGTCGAATATCTAGTTAGCTAGGGTTAATTAGAAGCTTTTCCCTCTATGAATAATGGTTATATGCTCCTTTTCATAAGGTTGGATGTTCTAAGATTGTACTTGCATTTTTCAGTTTCAAGTAATACAATTAAATTGTTGATATGATGTAATCATGTTTTCAAGGAATAAAATGATATTCTAATTTTCTTCATCTGAGTTAGCTTAAGGAAGACTCACTTAAGGGGGCCCACTTGGTGAGAATTCCATCCATTTAGTTTAATAGTTATTTTTCTATTTAGTAATTAGTTTCAGTCTCAGCAGTTGTTTGTTCTTGCAGTCATTGGAACTATGTTCTGTGACTATTCCTACAGCCAAGGCAGATAGAGTATTTTCCTGTCTGTTTGCTGAGATTTTTATTTCTGTCATCCATTTAAATTCAGTTGTTGATGCTTAGTTTAGTTGTTGATTCATGTTCAACACTTATGTTAATTCCTTTTAAGCATTTAGTTTTCAATACTATTCCTTTTCTAGTTATAGGATAAGGATGACTATAGTTGAGTCCTAGTGCACAGACAGTGCTGACCCATTTCAAGTTTACGTCCCTGGGTTGACAATCAAATGAACCTTCATGATGAGCAAGATAATTACTTAGTTCAGATGTCTAATCTCTAAGTTACCACTTTAAGGGCTTAGTTATTGAACCATTAGAGGAGGCCAACAGTCACATGGTGAATAGCTCAAACAAAGGATGGAACAACATGAGAACATACCTTGGGTTTTCTCAGGCCATTAAAAAAATATCACGATGATTTTCAACCCTTTTTGGACTCAGAATTCCATGAAACAATGTTCCAGGGCACAAATCAGCATTATAGTTTATTGAAACAATGCATAAATGGTGCACTATTACTAATCCAAACTCACAAATCAAAGATGAAACTTAATCCATTTTCACTCATGCACGTGAATATCATGAAAATAAGCCCTATGAAATAATTAGAATGCCTTTTTAATGCTTTTGACATAAAATAAAAGACCTTTGACTTAAATACTTTATAGTTGTTCTCTGAGTATTGCCTTTTCCTCTATGTATAATTTGATGATCCTTTGCATACTTTATGGTGGTTGTCTATTTATTACTATTAAAAGTGAAGTTGAAGTAACAAACTTCAAACAACAAAATTGAAGTGATGGAAAAGTTAACTTATGGTGGTTGTCTATTTATTGCCTTTTATTGCTCTCCACACAAATGTGTTGGTTAAAGTGAAGTTGAAACAACAAACTTAAGTGATGGAAAAGTGTTAGACTCATTAAAAGTGTGTGGTTTTGCAATTAGAGTCAAAAGGTCAATGGAATGGACTTCCAAGTGAATGTTTCCAAGACACTTCATTTGAAGCAAGGAGATTTCCAAAATTTCCAAGGATTTACACATGTGGTATAAATAGTTTTTTAGTAACTTTTAGCTTATTTAGGTGAGGCACTGGTTTTTGCTCCAAGCTACGTTCAACCGACAAAATCCCTTATGAGTCTAAAGTGCAAAATGACTGCAATCTTCGACAGGTTGTTACTAGAACACTGTGATGCTTAGAAACTTCTCGTCTGAGCCTACGGGATTGTGTTGGGCCCCTCTACATAACCTCTCTCAGTTTTTTCTAACTTGGAGGTGTTTTCCTGTGGTGGTGACTTTTTGCTTGGGGAAAAAGTTGTCGAATGCAAGTAGTGCAAAGTTGCAAAGTGGTGCAACTTTCGTTCTACAACTTGTGTGACCAAAAAAATTGTTCCAACACATTCGGGTGGGTACATTCATGCTATGCATGGTCCTCTTTTGCACCCAAACATGTCGAATCGCTCTGAGCTACATTCAACCGACATAATCCCTTATGAGTCTAAAGTGCAAAATGGTTAAAATCTTTGACATGTTGTTAATCATATACCGTGACACTTAGAAACTTCTCACCTAATCCTATGGGATCACGTTGGGCCCCTCTACAATAACCTCTCTCGGTTTTCACTATCTCGGAGGCGTTTTCCTGTGGTGGCAACTTTTCACTTGGGGAAAAAGTTGTCAAACACAAATAGTGTAAAGTTGCAAAGTGGTACAACTTTCATTCTACAACTCGTATGACCAAAAAAATTGTTCCAATGCATCTGAGTGGTTACTTTTATGCTAGGAATGGTCCTCTTTCGCATCCAAACACACCAAATTGCTCTGAGCTACATTCAACTGGCAAAATCCCTTATGAGTTCAAAGTGCAAAATTGCTGCAATCTTTGACATGTTGTTACTCGGATACCATGATGCCTAGAAACTTCTAATCTACACCTATGGGATCCCGTTGGGCCCCTCTACAATAACCTCTCTCGGTTTTCACTATCTCGAAGACGTTTTCCCATGGTGGTGACTTTTCACTTGGTGAAAAAGTTGTCAAATGTAAGTAGTGTAAAGTTACAAAGTGGTGAAACTTTCATTCTACAAATCATGTGACCAAACAAATTGTTCCAATGTTTCCAAGTGGGTACATTTACGCTAGGGATGGTCCTCTTTCTCACCCAAACATGTTGAATAACTCTGAGCTACATTCAACCGATAGAATCCTTTAAGAGTCCAAAGTGCAAAATGGTTGCAATCTTCGACATGGTGTTACTCAGATACCGTGACACTTAGAAACTTCTCATATATGTCTATGGGATCGTGTTGGGCCCCTCTACAATAACCTATCTTGGTTTTTTCTATCTTAGAGGCGTTTTCCTGTGGTGGCGACATTTCACTTGGGGAAAAACTTGTCAAATGCACGTAGTGTAAAGTTGCAAAGTGGTGCAACTTTCGTTTTGCAACTCGTGACCAAACAAACTATTCCAACACATCTAGGTGGGTGCGTTTACGCTAGAAATGGTCCTCTTTCGCACCCAAACATGTCGAATCACTTTGAGCTACATTCAACTGGTAGAATCTCTTATGAGTTCAAAGTGCAAATTGGTTGCAATCTTTGACATGTTGTTACTCAGATACTGTGACACTTATAAACTTCTCATTTGCACCTATGGAATCACATTGGGCCCCTCTACAATAACCTCTCTCAGTTTTTACTATCTCAGAGGTGTTTTCTCGTGGTGGTGACATTTCACTTGGGAAAAAAGTTGTCAAATGCAAATAGTTCAAAGTTGCAAAGTGGTGCAAATTTTGTTGTGCAACTCATGTGACCAAAAAAACTATTCCAACACGTCCAGGTGGGTACATTTATGCTAGGCATGGTCCTCTTTTGCACCAAAACATGCTGAATTGCTTCAAGCTACATTCAACCAACAAAATCCCTTATGAGTCCAAAGTGGAAAATAGCTACAATCTTTGACATGCTATTACTCGAATACTGTGATACTTATAAAAAAAATTCTGAGCCTATGAGATCACATTGGGCCCCTCTATAATAACCTCTCTTGGTTTTCGCTATCTCGGAGGCGTTTTCCCATGGTAGAAACTTTTCACTTGGGGAAAAAGTTGTCAAATGCAAGTAGTGCGTGATGCAACTTTCGTTCTGCAACTCGTGTGACCAAATGAACTGTTCCAACTTGTCTAAGTGGGTACATTTACGCTAAGCATGGTCCTCTTTCACACCCAAACATGCCAAATCACTCTGAGCTATGTTCAACCAACAAAATCCCTTATGAGTCCAAAGTGCAAAATGGTTGCAATCTTCGACATGTTGTTACTCAGATACTGTGACGCTTATAAACTTCTCGTTTGTGTCTATGGGATCACGTTGGGCCCCTCTAAAATAAACTCTCTCGATTTTTACTATCTTTGAGGTGTTTTCGCTTGGTGGCGACTTTTCACTTGGGGAAAATATTGTCAAATGTAAGTAGTGTAAAGTTGCAAAGTGGTGCAACTTTTGTTCTACAAATCCTGTAACCAAAAAAACTATTCCAACGCATCTAGGTGGGTACATTTATGCTAGGAATGGTCCTCTTTCACACCCAAACATGTTGAATCACTCCAAGCTACGTTCAACTGGTAGAATCCCTTATGAGTCCAAAGTGCAAAATGGCTACAATCTTCAACATGTTACTCAGATACTGTAATGCTTATAAACTTCTCGTTTGTGCCTATAAGATCACCTTGGGCCCCTCTACAATAACCTCTCTCAATTTTTTCTATCTCGAAGGCGTTTTCCCGTGGTGGTGACTTTTTACTTGGGGAAAATATTGTCAAACGTAAGTGGTATAAAGTTGCAAAGTGGTGCAACTTTTGTTCTACAACTTGTGTGACCAAACGAATTGTTCCAACACATCTGAGTGAGTAATTTTACGCTAGGCATGGTCCTCTTTCACACCTAAACATGTCGAATCACTTCGAGCTACATTCAACCAGCAAAATCCCTTAGAGTCTGAACTGCAATTGTTGTCATCGAATAGTGCACCCTTGCTGAGATGGAAAACTCATCCTACTAGTGAAACATTGGATTTGGATATTCAATAACCATGACGTATGGTTTTTCATGCTCTAGAGTTATAAAACATGATGTGGCAACAGTTATAGGACCATGCTTCCCAATGATTTGTCATGTTATTTCACGCATAGTAAATGGAAGGAAGTTTTTTAACTTATTTAAATGATGAATATGGGAGAAATGTGATAATTGCACATGGGTGATGCATCTAAAAATCAAGCCTATATTGTTGTTCATAAGCATCTAATATCTTTAGAATATCATTAAAATTGACTTGTGCATTGATTTCATTTAATGAAATGTCAAGTGTTGTGATATTAGTAGATGCAAATAAATTTTGATGGTTGGATCAACAATTATCATGTTACACCCCAAATTGTGAAGTTACTATTTACTATTACTACATGGGGTAAATGTGACTTCAGGAGATGAATTAATGATGCTTGCACCTTGTTATCAATATGAATGTTATCTCATTTCATGTTGTTTCATTTGATGTTATCTCAGTTGATGTTATTCATGGTGAAATACTGCATTTATGTGAATAAAAGGTTATTGAATTATAATTATTCTAACTTTGGGAGATGTATATGTATATTGCATATGTTGTGAACAATTAACTATCATAGGCATGTGTTAATGGTTGTAGGTAAATGTTCATTTCTCCAGGGGGAGGGGAAGTATCACTTGGGAGAAGATCTTGGTCGGGTAACTGGTAAAGTAAACTATCTGAGCATACACACACCACCTTAGATTGAGTGAATTGATTCAATTTATGGGTTATAGGTAAGTCATCCATAGCTTGTTTAAATGCATTAGGAGTCTTGTTTACTTTTGCATACTTTTACAAGCGATGTTTATCTATTTGGGGTTTGAGATCATTCTTGTGTTATTACAATCATATGGATAGGTGGGATGTAGGTGGAAGTATGTTTATATGTATGCACATGCATGTTAGGAGGATCTAACGACACGTATATGCATATGTATAAATATACCACATGTATACACCTATCAATATGATGGTAACATAAATGGATGTAAGCAAATCAGATGTGGACATATATATATATATATATATATATATATATATGTATAGTATATACATGTATCCATATGTATATGCATATAGATACAAGCGTACGTTGGCAAACAAATATGCTCATATGGATGCATCGATATGGTATACCTACACATACGTGTACATAAAGGTATATACATGTATACATATATATGCATACATCCTGTGTAATGTGGATATTATAATTATATTACCTTATGAATATATATATATCAAATGTATGTTGATTGGCTTATGATATATATATTTATTTAACGAATATATATATATATATATATATATATATATATCTGTGTGTGTGTGTGTGTAAATATATATTAAATATTATATATATATATAAGTTATATATATATATATATATTTATACTGTGGTATTTAAGTATATATATGTCTATTATATATATACTATATATAATAAAATATATATGTTACATACTAATTTAAACATTGGAAATCAAATTATTTCTGATTTAATAAAAGAGTTGATTTGATGAAGACTTATATTCACGTATTTAAACTTTGGCTTAAATATGCTGATTGTGATGAAACTCGACTTTGAAACATTCACGACACTATGTAAAGGAACAACACATTACCAACTATGAAATACACTTTAATCTTTAAAGGCATTGACTTGGTTGATAATTTCATGGGAATGATTGAAGATTTAGGCCCAACCATGAATAAGGTAATGCACAATAACCTAAATGTTGATATAGAATAGATATCAACTGCGTAATAAAGTGAATTTGTTGTTAAAGAGTATTGGCATAGCTTATAGGGGTCTTTTGATATTTGTTTTGAAATAGACTATCTCGTCAATAAATGGAAGCCAATAAATAATGATATTTGTATGGCTTTAGAGTCAATTTACTCAGGCGAATTAAGTAGCTTAAATCTGGAAATAAATATGGCTGTATTTATAGGCCGAATTACTTGTCCTTGTTGTCATACTTCCAACTGCAAACTGCTTCATCATATGAATCGATATTGAAAGGGTTGATTCCTTTAATAATCTTGGACTTGGTCAAACTTCAAAGCACGATTTGCTATGATTATGGAACAATTGTTGAAAACTCCAAAACATTGATGAATTTGTCAAATATCAAATGTGTTTATGAGTTACACTCAGATAGGAATAACTGTTGGGGTAGCAAGCTTTGGTTATTGACTGATTCTCTTATTTGTTAAAGTGTGCCATCTTTGAGTCTATTTATCTATGAAATTTTCTAGTTGTATTTCAGTCACATGGAAGTTGAATAATTCTTCAATTTGCTGTCACGAATTGGGTCAATCTATTGGTAGACAAGATACGTGTTTACTTACTTGTTCGCCACCTTTCTATTGAGTGACAGTGGTGTTGCTTTGCATGTATGTTGTTGTCTCTTTCATGCCTAAACTATAGGTTTTGTGGTTGCTAGCCTGCTATATAAATAGCAACCAAACTTCTTCATTTGGGATGCCACATTCTCTCTCTTTTGTGAGAAATTTTTGGAGCAACAATCTGATTTTCACTAAGATTTCTATCTACATTATTCCATCTTATAGTGAGGGAGAACCTTGATTATCTTATGCATATTATCATTTTTCTTATGTTTACTTTTCTGAAGTGATCAATTTCCATCAATCCGAATCATTTATAATTTTGTATTCTTGTGTAAACCACTAGCTCCATAGAGTGGGACATGTGATACCAAGAGCATACGTCACTAGTTGTTTACTATTTATGTGTTTTACCAGTCATAAGCCTTTGATTTCTAAGTGAGAAAAGAGTGGACTTGATGAGGAAGAGGTGTCTTTTTCTGAGAGGAGAGTGCTTTCAACGAGAGAGGGAGTGGGAATTGATTTGTGAAGTTGAATTGAGCTATAGGAGAAGGTTGCATTGTCATCACTGTTGGAATAAGTGATAAAAAGCATGGAGTTTTCTACTTTTTATTATTTACTTGGAATTGATGTGTTTCCTATGCTACATGAAATGTATTTCTATTTGAGCAGTAAAAGTATTTAATATTGTTTTTGAAAAAGGGAATTGAAGCTTTTAGGCTGTGTTTATACTGTGTTTTTAAGTACTCCATGATAGGAGAGATTGCTTGACACAAGCAGTTAATTATATTAGATATGTTGAAGAGATTGTTTGCCATAGGTATTTAAATATGCTATATGTATTGCAACATAGATATGTTTTAACATGGGATGTAATGTGTTTATATTTACTCCATAGTAGGAGATGAGTGTGTTTCTCAGTTAAGTATATGCTAGGCTTGATTAAATGCAAGAGTCACTATAGGTACAACCAACTAAGTTATTAGATTAACTTGGAAAGCTTGTGTTAATCCTAGGATAAGCATGGGAGTAGGCTTGTGTACTTACTTGCTTAATAGATTCATTACCAGTAGTATTGTTTTGAAGATAGGTTATCTGGGATGACGAACTATCCATTGAAGGATATACCTAGCTTGTTTACTTACTAGATAAGTAGGTTACTACCAAGTAGATTAGTATGTTGTAGGTGAGTCTAGGGTGATGGATTTAACCATTGAAGGACAATACCTATGCGTAGTTGAAGATAGCCTTAAGTCAAATTGGCCTTGAATAGTGTATGTGATAGATGACTTCATGCAAAATATCGAGTGATAAATCTTTGATCAACATAGTGCAATGTACAACATCCACTTAGACTTTGTAATGCTTGAGACTACACTGTCAATTCACCATGATCTTTTATTACATGCTAGTTCGAGAGTTTTCAGGTTACACAGGTTCTAGTTATGTAGGACACAACACTATGCTTAGTTGGTTGTTGTTATCAGTTACTCTACCAATCTCTTCGTTGAAGGGAAGGGTCATCTATCGAATGATAGATGTGCGGGGGACCGCATTATGAGTTCATGGTTGGTGGAAAAGTGCTCGAGTGATGCTTCTCCTCGACAATAGGTGACAAAAGAACCAAGATTTGAAAGGACATATTCCTGGACTGTCTTACAGTTGTTTGTTCTAAAGCTCATTGGAGCTATGCATGTAAAGGTATGTATTCTTGTTACGAGTACTTGTGAAGTTTTCATAATGAAGTGGAATCTTTATTGTAATATGATATGGCATATTGTTCGTATATTTTTCAATAAAAGAAAGAATTTTTTTATTGTAGTGACTTGATAGCACATTTATTTACTCATATGATGTAAATTTATAAATTTTTACTGTACTAAAGGGTTGGCACATTACATATCATGCGTTTTGATGCATGTTCATACAAGTTCATAGAGGTATATATATATGCCCATGAGGTTTGAAACATCCACTTGTTCTATAGATGCAAATGTAATGATTGCTAAGCTTTAGAATCAAAACCATTAGTTGTTGGATGCCAACCTCAACCATGAATTAAAAGCAATACATTTTTCTATGATATTTTTTTATGGGAAGGAGCTCTTACAGTTCATTTGAAATCTTTTGGTGTTAAAATTCTTGCCACTAGACAACAATAGAACTCAAGAAGCATGAATCATACACACAAATACATGAAGTATACACATGAATCATGAAGAATACACATGAACACATAAATCATACATTGGAAGCATGAAGCATACATGTGAATACACGTAATATATGTGAAGTATACACATGAATAAGTCAAGCATACATGTGAATAAGTGAAGCATACATGTGAATAAGTGAAGCACAAGTAATTGAAGCATTGCAAAGGATACAAGCTACAAAGAATGGGGCTTATTTACGCAATACACATTAGATGGAGCTTGTTGAGAAATCGATAGTAATTATTTAAGCATTAGATGTAAACAAAACCCATGCCTACAACATTCAAGCATAAAATTTATACAATATGCATGATAACATCATTCAAGAATGGCAGTAGCAAAATACTATTTTCTTTAATCAAAAAGTCGTAAGGCTATACAATGATATATATTGATAAAAGTATATACAATATATCCAAAAAATCCATACAGGCTTACTACAAAAGAGTCATATGGACATAAAATGTCACATATATATTGATATTATAAAACATATGTTCCAAAATGCCACATAGGCATACAACAAACGACCCTAATACATAGTCATTTCCCTCTAGGGGAAGGAAAAAGATCCCGTGCTGCCTTTGAAATTTGGCTAGATGGAGTGCCTATTGGTTCTCTTGTCTTTCAAACACGCTCACTAGACCTCCTCTCTAGACTCCTTTGGAGCTGTACCTGATACAATAAAAATTATAGATGTTAATACATAGAAATTGAATTATGGAATGACATGTAACAAAATATAGTCACTTATCGGATACAAATAGTCATCATGCACATTTACAACATTACCACATCCACGATCTGGGGTGACACCCACCTATAGCAACCATCAAGATAGGAATTAAACTACATGTACCAGTATCGAGAAAATTTTCAATAATAAACCATAAAAGAGCAAATATAATGTTAAATCGACTAATTTGTTGCATACCTCTCTCAAAGGATCAGAACTAGCTATTGTTGCAGCAACTCCATGGTCCATCGTGCCACCAACATTGCCAAGGCTATTTGATGTCAACAGCTGAAATGAAACAACATATCTAATAGTCATATAATGGAACATAGGGTGAATTAGGAGGTGTCTAGGGTTTTACTATAGTACATGAAGTGGTAACTTGACTAGTGCATAGTAATAATAGAGAAGAGTTATAGGATGAAACATGGATAAAGATGGTATAACATAGAATGGGTAAAGGAACATAGGGGATGATGGAACATAGGGTGAAATAATAAAGGGTACAATAAGATGGGAGTAGAAGGGCATAATGAAACATAGGGTGAACTAGTAGATATTAGTGGGATGGGCTAGGAGGGGATCATGGAAAATAGGGTGAACTATTAAATGTTAATGGGATGGTATTAGGAAGGAATAAAGGAACAAAAAGTGAATTAGGAGAAGATAATGTGACACAATCAAGAGGGGATGATGGAACATAGAATGGACTAGTAGAGATTAATTGGATGAGCTAGGATGGGATAATAAAACATTTTTAAGGTGAACTATACTAGAGGTTAATGGGAAGTAATTAGGAGGGAATATTATAACATAAAGTGAATTAGGTGGTGTCTAAGGTTTGAATATAGGACATGAAGTGGGCACTTGAGGTGTGTAGTAATAATGTATAAGAGATTTGGTCAATAATGAGCAGAAGGAAAGGCTTCTTGTAACAGTATGTGTATAAGATGAAATATGGAGGAAGGTGGTATAATATATAAGGTGTTAAAGATTGGGATATGTGATATAAAATGGTTAAAATATGCGTGATGAAAGGAATGTAAGAATGAGATGGATGTTGAATGGTAAATATTATTAGGATCTCACAAGACCAAACAATGTATGTGTTTCTCATCAATTTTTTAGATTTGTATACGCAAAATTACGAAAACTAGCTAACATTGTTTTACAACACCATTAATGAATAAAGGTTACCTGAGTGAAAGTTGTTTGAGGACATAAATTGCGAGGTGTGGAGGTTGAAGGTCCACCAAGAAACTGTTTGACATCCAAAGCATGTTATGAGACAAACATTCAAATATAACATTCAACTGTTCAAATGCAATAATAGTATCTTTAATACTAGTTGCATACCCATGGACTCAATGCCGAGAATGAATAAGGGTCTATAGGAATGGAGCACATCTCATGAACATTTCGACCTTGAAATTTCATCATATTGATTCTACTAATCTAGTTATTCTTAAATTTCAAAATATAATTTAATTAAAAAAATTAAATGAACTTGTTGAATTTTACCTAAGTATCAATGTCGTATGTATTGTTCAATAATTCATCTATCATAGCCATTGCCTCTAACTGATGTAGGTTGTGTAGCTACATCCTGAGAACTTTGATAATCGTACGTGCAAATAACACAAGTGTTGCAATGGTGGGGTGGAGCTTGGGGCCTACACATCTCCTCCACATTAGGCTCTACTAGAGGCCTCACACACTGTATAATGGTCTGTGTGAGTGAGCTAATTGACTTTAGCATGTCCACCTCTACATTGTCCTTAACAATGGAAGGAATGACGACATGCTCCACCATGGGTTTGGCCAAGGGTCTTGGTGCCAACTGTGGATTACGTCATGCACCAGGTCTATCATGTGTGGAGCCCCCACCTCTAACCTGAAAGTCTAAGATGTCAAAATAATTTGGTATTTTATTAAGGACAAAGTCACAATAGAGTTTCCTCAAAAAGTATTGTGGTACCTCATGGTTATTGCATGGAGGTTGGTCAAATACCATCCACCACCGCTCCTAAAATTTATTTTTAACTAATTCATGATGGCACCAATGGATGGGGAACCTCCTACATGCATGAGACAAAGGTGTGTTGGTTCTTGGGTCTATGAATAGGGTACAAAGTTGGCTTTGCTAATTTTTTGTTTCTTCACATCTGCATATGACAAACCACTAGCATAAAATTGTCTCAACTCATGCCTCTTATTTGGCCAAAAAATTTCACTCATTTCTCCTACATGAGATACAATTGACTTCAACGATTTGGCAACCCCTCTCCTATAAGGATGGGTTTCAGTGTGCTCGGTTAATCTTCTAATTAATTGTTCAATGTCTCTTTTATTGTTTTCAATTTGATTTAGGATATTTTCTTGTGTTTCTTGAGGATGCCTATGAACTGATGGAGGGGTTTCACGTTGTTCTTGTATAGGAGGATCTTTGTGAGGGGGTGATTGTGAATTCTCAATGTTTGGAGGGGGAGATTCATTCCTTGAGAATTAGAACAAAGTTTTATTAAAAAAACCTATTTCAATCTACATTCTAAACCAAATTTGAAATAAAAACAATAAAAATACATACCTCTTCGCAATCTTTGACCTCTTTGATGTGTTGGAAGCATCCTCGTGAAGAATTACAAGCTAAGAGTGCAAAAAATGGAAGAGATTTGGTGAGTGCAAGTTTTGGAAAGTGCGAGTTGTAGAGCCGAAAACCTCCAAGCCAAGCTGTGGGTGAGTAGAAAATAAGGTTCCAAATGTGTTTTTTTGGTTTAATACAACTTTTCTATTTGGCGCACGCCAAATTTGGCTCATGCCAAATGAGAAAGTCATTTGGTGTGCACCAAATGCTCTTTTTTGGCATTTTTTTTCTTTTTAAAAAAATTTGGCATCAAAATTGTGTCACCGATCCATGCACTTACCTAGAACGTGTACTTGCTTTATGTTAGAATTGTGAAAAACACGAGCCATAGGATCAAACAACGAACAAAGACACCTTCAACACAAGAGAGATGCAAATAATAATATACAATATTCCTCAACAAAAAAAGCTACATCTCGAATGAACTTCAAGAATTTTCAAGGAAAACAAGATCCATCAAAGATTAAGAGTTTTATCAAAGGTATATCAAAGGTATTATAATACAATGAGGGTTGAGTGCTATATAGGAGCAACCCTAAATAATAAAGGGATTAGATCATGACAAGTGTCAACATATCATGTAATGAGACAAAATGATCTAATAATAGCTCTCTAGTTAACATAGAAAATCACTCCTAAGTTTAGCTTAAGTGCATGAGAATAAATTAGACTAATAATTAATTAAAGATTAATTAATTATTAGCTAATGCATGATTACTCTAACATCCCCTTTAAGATGAACTTATGGAGTAGTTAAAAACCCTAAAAATGAATGCATGATGGGTCTCGACAAAACAAGGCATGTTGAGGTACCCATGTGCAAACAAAAGATCTCTCAAAACTTAAGAAAAAGAGATAAACCATGTGGGAGAAAACTCCTCTCCAAAAGAGAAAAATACAAGTGAATGACTGAAAAAGACTCCAAAATGGGAGTGAAGGACTGAAAAGTCTCCAAACAAGATTATCCCAAAAGAGTAGGAACAGAGGATTGACATGAGGAACACCACTGAAGCATGAAGAAACCACAAACACTGTCAAAGAATGACTACTATAATACTAAAAGAAGAACCTCCTTTGAAACAAATGAGGATCAAGATCAAGAAGACAAGAATCTACATGAGTGCCCCTAACGACACTACTCGAATAAGATGACAAACAAAGGTAAAACATCTAAAACTCAAAGATACAAATGGCATAGGTACCAAAAGTCTGAAGAACCGATCGAGTGAAAATGGAAGGTCACCTCCAAAAATAAGAATGCAAGAGTTTCCATATGATAATTGCTCCATCTCATCAAAATGCATGGGTAACCAACCAATGATGTACACTACATCCGCCTAGTACATAGGAACAAATACTAGATACATAGCTCACTCTAACAAGAAACCAAGGAAGCATTAGCACCAATAGTAGAAACCTCCCCATAATGTTGAAAAGGGAGAGCCAAGACAGATTCACTAAAATTGTGTGCTAGAAAGAAGTGCATCAAAAAAGAATCAAGAACATCTGAACGTGCACATAAAATTACTGGCAAATATAAAGGGTGTGCAAACCAAGGCACACACACACGAGGCAAGAATCAATGTGATTCATTGTTGTTGTGGAAGGGACACTCACTTGACAAAGGTGTGATGGAAAAACAAAGGAAAACATCAAACCCCATGGGTACTCATTCTAAAATAAAATATGCACCCATTCTAAAACATATTAAAACCCAAGGGTTCAACAACTTTTTTTGTTTATTTTTTAAAATATATTAAAAAAGGGAAGAATTTAATGAGGGGGTATCAGAGGGTACCCCCCTCTACCACATTGTGGTAGGGCGGTGGCCCTTGAGCCCTACCCCCATGTGGGAGTGTACCACGTAAGGTACCACCCTTGCCACATTTGTAGCAGGGTGGCCCCTCAGGCTCCGACCAGGGGTGGCATGGGTGGTCTTAGCCCCCCACCACCTCCCCTTTTTTATATATTAAAAAAAAACAATTAAGTTTTTAATATATTTTTTTTATAAAAATATATATTTTTTTGCCTTTTTACTTTAAAAATAAAACAGACAATCTTTTTTTTTTTTGCAATAAAAAAACATTGTACTTGGAGGAATTTTTTTCAACAATTTTAAAATTAGCGGACCTCCACATTTGGAGGTTTTTTGCTAAATTTGGTAGAGATGCTTTTTTGCCTTGCCCAACCCCTCTCTGTTGGGCTTTTCAATTTTGCACCTCATCTTCTAATGGTCGTATCTTGGCCATATGGTGGTACTCATTCTAAAATAAAATTTGCACCCATTCTAAAATGAAATGGGTATCCATTATTTTTCAAAATGCACACTTATTTTAAAATAGTTATTTGTTTCTAATATATATGTTGGACGTAAGGGGAAGACTATTGGAACTTTGTCATTATTGATACTGTTTGGCAACATGAGCATGAGGTACATATATTGTATGATTCAGTGTTGTCATTGATCTCAACATTGTTATGATCATTCTAGCATGAACTGGAAGCATTCTTGAAGATATTTGGACAAAACAAGTTGATCTGGAAATGTGGTTATATAAGAATTTGGCTAAGTATTCCTTCTAACAGTATTGTGGTTTAGTGCGTCCGTTTTTGGGTCTACACTCCACTGCAAGTAGAGATATCACTTTGTGATTCTAACTGTAGTTTTTAGATCATCAAATGCATATATATGCAAGATTTTGTGATATTTTGTGAAGTATTTCGAAAGATACAAATAATAGAGTTTAGTCCTGTAATATTGCAATTACTTTTTGTACAGTGTGTCAGTGTGGGAGATTCTACATTTCTTTGTGCATAATTATTTTGTTTTGCGATGATGAGGATAAGCTACCAAATGTTGGTTGAGTGGGAATTCAAAGAGAGACCGAGTTTTGAAGTCACACGTATGGCGAATTGTATGTACATATGAAGGTTTTGTGTTTAGGTATTATTTTGGGCCGACCTAACAAGTTTGATGTTTTGTGGAGGAAAATCAAGTGACTTTATCTTATGTGGGATATATATTAGGTCTATCCTGACCTATTTCAAGGTGAATTGAATTTTGAATCATGGCGTGAGATGTGGATAAAATGTTTTTGAGGATGATATATTTAATTTGTGTGTTACTTCTAATTAGGCCAACTTAATTGAAGTTACAGGAGATTAAGTTTGGAGTTTTGGATGATGGTGTGATAGAGAGAAGATTGTATGAGAGTAATGAGAGACATATGACATGTATGGTGCTTCACCTACATGTGTGTAATGCGAATATAATCAGAGTTGAGCAGATTGTGAGCAGAGTAGAGTATCGATTCAGATCTGGGTGATTCAAATGCATAGGATTATGATCCACTCCATTAGAGAAACCACTTATTATAACAAACTTTTATTAAAAATGCTTTACCACTAAGCTCATGAATTCTTGTTGTTAAAGAATTTAATGGATTAGGACACCACACTTAATGCATCTTAAATGCAAGCATGTACTCATTGTAATGGTAAGAGTTATCAAAATTCCTTGTAGGTTGTATAACATAATGAAAACATTAACTGATCTTGAAAAAATTCCTGATAATGGCTACCACCACATAAGGAAGTCCCAAAAGCTTTAAGTTTGAGCTCATGGTCTTGGCCATTAATCACAAAATGATCAGATGCTTCATTCAACCTTCCACATTTTGTAGAGCTTATTTATGGAGCTTTCTGAACCCTTGGATCATTCAATACACCATTAATCTCATGTCTACCACACTATCCATGAAACTGAATCAAGTTGCCTAGGAAGGTGCCTGCATGAAGACTTGAGACCCACCTTTTATTGAGTTGGTCACTAAAAAATACCAAACCATTGGAATCAATATAAAAATGATCCTACAGGTGCACGATTTGTTGAATGAAACATCATGGCATTAGATCAAATGACCAAAAAATTGATGACAATTGAATGAAAGTGTCTGCCTTGGATAATTCTCGACTAAGGTCGGGGCCTACAATTGAAAAGTGAAGATTTTGTAGCTAATGCTGCATCTTGAGAGCTCTGCATATTTTGACAACCTTGAGGAGTTGTGAGGGCTTTGCCACATAGCAATTTTCCTAACTCATAATCCATCAATCTCACTACTCGATCAAATTAAGGGTTCACCACTACTTGGATTATCATGGCCAATGGCACAACAATGATGTTTTCAAGGATTCCCATTTGGGATTACATGTTCCTAGTATGAAAACTTGATAAGAGGGTCAGTACACATTGGATTGACAAGGAACTTTGGTTATTTTTGTGGTTGTGTGGTTTATATGATGGAATATGATTGTAGGATCACATTTTTAACAAAATAAAATTCAATTGATGTCAATATTATAAGGAATGAATTGATATTGAATATTCAAGTATAAAATTTATGTGATATCAAATATAGAATATATCTTTGATCATTTGGGGAAGGAATTTTTGTTATTTTTGTGGTTGTATGGTCCAAATGATGGAATATGATTGAAAGATCAAAATTACAAGAAATTAATTGATATTGAATATTAAAGTATAAAACTCATTTGATCTCAAATAAATAAACATATCTTAATTGAAATCTCCACCTATACGAAAACATTATTACTCCTCAAAGGATTACTCTACCATGACTTAGAGGATGTGACCCTACTACAAAATATAGTCTGAAAGTACTATATAATTATTGACAACCTTGTATGGGGTCTTCACCTACAAAGAAAACAATTCAAAAACACATCTATATTCATGGGATTGGAGCTCAAAAGACCAAAATTGTAATAATATGGAACTTGAAATATATTAGATCAAGGGAAGCTTTGAGATTTCACCACTCTTCTTCAAAAAACACCTTTTTTCTTTTAAAGGCTTGGAATATCTTATCTAGATGAATGCCATCTTTGTAAGAGATGCTTTTCAAGTTTTCTATATCGATATTGACCTAAACCTCTAATTTGAAAATTAGATATCATCATATAAATGGATTTTAATTTCATCTATTTTTTTTTTTAAATCACCACTCATATTGTCAAAGTTAGTTTTTACTCTTGTTGTTAACATAGCATTGTACTTGTAGGTCCAAGGTTAAAGGTTGAATTTACAAGCCTAAGACCATATAAAAATGTGGATTAAAAAAAATTAAATTTATAGAACGTGTACTTGCTTTAAAATGGGTACTCATTATAAAATGAAATAGGCACCCATTCTAAAATGAAATGTGTATCAATTCCTTTTTCAGATCGTGTACTTGTTTTAAAATAAGTATTTGTTTCTAATATATCCATTAATTTTTAATTTTTATTCCACACTATAAGTGCATCTTTACAAATTTTTAATTTATATGTACGATCTGACAATGATTTATTCAATTTTTTTATACATGGGTCACTTACAATATCTTGGCAAGTCATATTATATTTAATTTTTTAAAGGATTCAATCATATGAAGCATTTTCAAGTGGAATCAAGTACGTGAACTAAAGATTTTTTTTAAAGAAATCAAGCATATGTGATATATTCAACAAAGAATCTATATATACTTGTACTCTAGAATTTCAAAGAGGTATCAATCTAAAAATAGATTAAATATCATTTGTTATTTTCATCAAGAGGGTTTGGTAATTATGGGATCAAAAAAATGTCAAAAAATAAAATAGGAAGCCAATGATACCTAAATAAATTGAAGCACATAGAGAGAAGTAGACAAAACAACAAAGACATATGATAACAAAAATTTAAGAAATGAAGAATATTGAAGCATCCAATTTGTTGACTATTGAAGAGATCAACATGGATGAGATGAATGTAGATTATGCAAATGTAGAAATGTTGATTTTGAAAGAGTTCAAAAATATGGAAAATGTGATTATAGAAATAAATCCAGGGATGTCTTCAAATGCACTTAATGATAATGATATTAGTTATTTAAATGAAGCTAGATATAACAATGATGATCTAAATTTTACTACTAATAATATGGGAAAAAAAGATAAAAATGAAATCCTTACATGAGTGAAAATGATTTTTTTAAATTGAAAGAAATGTTTTGGATAATATTCATGGTTAGTTTTCTTGAAGACAAATTAGAACACATGCAAATAGATTATATTAAACTATTTTTTAATAGGAAGAGTCTAAGATTTTTAATGTCAACTTGTAATGTAATTAATCAAAATATCAAAAATATGAAAATTAATAAAAAAATCATTTTTGTAAAACTTAAAAAGAAAAATGACAATAAAACAAGTTATATCCAACTTGTTGTTAATGTTATTGATTCTATTGGAAAAAAGAGTTAGTCTAAAGATAGGAATGCAACATGACAAGCTATAACAATTGCTTTAATTAATAAATAAATTTTAAGTAAAATAACAATAAGTAAGACAAGTGAATTTTTAAATGTAAATGCTAAAACTTTAAGAATAGTGGTAAAGACAAGAGAAAGTATTAAAAAATGATTCGATTAACCAATGTTGGATTTTTAGTGGTTGATTCCAAGGTCTCACATGAAATTAAATAATAAAATCAAATATTTAATTGAAAAAATATTGGTAATCTAATGCTAGAGATGTTTTAAATTGAAAAGTGAGATAAAAAAAGTCATAATCCCCATCCAAAACATCTATTAGTCATGACTCAAACAAAATATTATAATTTTTTTAAATGATTCAATTTTAATTTTTTTAAATAGCATAAGTCAAAGATCATTTGACAAATGATAGTGATTGCACTCACTCTGTCTGCTGTGTGTGCGCTCACGACCATCTTGGCTCAGGCTACATGTTAAGCTTGGTGTGTGCATGCTTTTGATTGATTCGTGATCGTTTACCATTTGAAAAGTGCTGCAAGGGGGGTTTGTTGTGCATTTAGGGGCTTGTATTTAGTATATATGTGTGTTCCTTTGTTCAACGTTTTTGTTGACTCTTTTCACCTTTGCTTTGCCCATGGATGGTGATTCAGGCTTGGCTTTCCTAGTGGATTTGTGCGTTGTCTATTCACCTTTCTTGGGCCTTTGCTTGGCCGCATGGGGTTTCTGATTTCCTTTTTGTTTGGGCCTTACCTTGGCCACGTGGGTTGCCGGTTTGTGGGTTGGTGTGTGGGGCTTGTAAGTTGTTTTTTCCATATTACATGTTCAGTGGGTTGGGGTTTGAAGCGGATAGGACTTGGTGAGTGGTGTTGTTTGGAAAGGGCTACCGGCTGGGGCTCTAATGGCTTTGGATGATGGGATGGATGAGGTGTCGGGGGACGATGCTATGACGGAGGTGGGTGATAGGGTTCCCACTTCGTCTTCTCCTCGAGTGGGATTGTCTAGGATCGATGCATTTAAAGTGCAAAAGGTTAATGAATGGTTGGAAAGGGCTCAAGTGCGCCCGATGGTGGTGATTCAAAGGGAAGCAGTTTTAGAGGATCTAGAATATTACAACAAGCATTTTTTGATCTGCAAGTTTATGGGGATGAGGGTCTCTCTTCCTTTCCTTGACCCTTGGATTCATAAGACATGGAACCCGAAAGGAGATTTCAATGTTCAATTAGTTGCGAATAATTTCTTCTTGGTGTATTTTTCATGCATTTCAGATCGAAATAGGGATTTTGAGGGTGGCTCGTACTTTTATAATCAGGTTGGATTGTTCATTAAACCATGGCATGCAGGTTTTAATTTGGCAGAAGAGTTGTCATCCAAGGTCCTGGTTTGGGTGTGCCTTCCTCAACTGTCGCTTGAATGTTGGAGGAGAGCTATACTACAGTCAATTGCCATGTTGCTGGGAAAACCAATTGGCCCCTCTCAACATACTCTAGAGAAGATGTTTTTTTCCTATGCACGTGTTTGTGTGGAGATTGATTTGAGTCAGCCTTTGCTCGACTCTATTGATTTGACAGTGGGGTCTAGCTCCTGGACTCAGCCATTAGATTATGAAACTTTGTCATTTAGATATCGTTTATGTTGTGAGTATGGTCATCTTCAGAGGAGGTGTCCTCCTGCTCTTGGTGCAGGTAGCTCAACTAACAAGATGGCTCCATCAAATCTAAGATCCAAAAAGGGCAAAGGGACCATGTAGGTGGTGACTTTGGATAAAGATGGGTTTGTGCCTGTTAGGCCTCAAAACAAAAATTGAGGTTAGAAGAGGACTTTACGAAACTGTCAAGAGGAGGATATGTTTAACAGGTTTGATGCATTGGATGACTTAGTTCACGAGGAGGGGATATCTCCTAACATGCATGTTGATGCTCCCCCTTTTACTGCTCATAATCCTGAGCCTATGACTATTACTTCTTCGGTTCTTGGCCCTATGGAGGCTCCTGCGGAAGTGAAGGATTCTTTTGTTCCTTCCCTTGATGTTGGGCTTGGGGACTCTTGTGTGTTGGCTGGTACTTCTTTGGTCTCTGCTACTATTGGTGCATGCCCTGTTGGAGGTTTGGGTTCTAGAGATTTTGACAAGAATAAAATTTTTGCTTCTTCCCCTATTTTGGGTTTGCAACAAAATCCCCCGAAAAAGAGTGCTCCTGATAAGTCCCAAAAGGTGGGTAGGAAGAAGGATCAGGAGAAAGTTAAGTTGGCTTGTGATATGTTGGTTGAATCTTGGTTGGTGAAGACATTGGATACTCGCTTCTCTCACCCTTCGTAATGATTTTGTTATCGTGGAATGTAAGGGGTATGAATATCATCCTTAGACAAAAGGCTATTCAGGACTTGGTTCGTGCTCATTCTCTGGATTTGGTTTTCCTCCAGGAGACAAAGTTATCTGTTGATAGTATGATGCAGTGTGTGTCTAAGATTTGGAATAGAGGGTTATGCCAGTGTGTGGGTGCACAGGGTAGCTCTAGGAGTCTCACTTACTTCTGGGATCCTCGGTGAATTTCTACTATTTGGTGGCTATCTAGTAGATTCTCCATTTCTCTTGTTATGATTAGTTTGGAGATGGGGGAAATAATTTTTCTTTCCAACATTTATGCTCTAACAAATGTCCCTAGTAAGATTCTCTTGTGGTCTCATATCAATTTTTTGAGATCGTTGGATCCTTTCCATCCCTAGATTATGGCAGGTGACTTTAATGCAATTGCTTCTCTAGAGGAGAAAAGGGGGTGTGTGCCTTGTTTGGACCCCTCCTCTGATCTTCTAAGGGATAATTTGGCTCAACTTTGACTTGTGGATATCAAACCTTTGAATGGAATGTTTACTTGGAATAATAGGAGGCTCAGGGATGATGCCATTTTTGAAAGGTTAGACAGGTTTCTTGTTTCCAATTTTTGGGTTGGTGACAAGTGGCTGTCAAGTTCTGAAATTTTAGATTGGTGAGGATCAGACCATTGGCCAATTAAATTCTCTTTCCATCTGGTTGGTGGTTCTAGGAAATAGAATTTTAGATTTTAGCTTATGTGGCTCAGGGAGGAAAGTCTTCTTAACTTGGTTTCTAGATGGTGGACGGAAGGACGACTTGCTTTTGGTACGGCTATGTACTCCTTTGTGAAGGGGCTTCAATATGTGAAGTATGAATTGAAACATTGGAATAAGTATCAATTTGGCAATGCATTTCAAAAGAAAAGGGTTGCCCAGGAGCGCTTGGATGCTATTACTAGGAAGATTTGGGATCAAGGTCTTGATGCAGATTTGAGCAGGTTAGAGGATAGTGTAGTTAAAGACCTAGAGGAATGGGAGATTCATGAGGAAATTTTTTGGAAACATAAGGCTTATGTTGATTGTATTCAGGAAGGGGATAGGAATACTTCCTTCTTTCATAACTCGGTGAAGGCTCGAAGACAGAGTAACATTATTTCTTCTCTTCACTCTCTTGAGGGTTTTGTTCTTTCTTCCTCTTCAGAGATTACTAGTGAGGTGGTTTGTTTTTTCTTTGCTCTCTTTTCTAAAGATACCCTGCTTTCTAGTGAGGAAGAAGCTTCTATCTTGGCTTGTATTCCTCCTCTAGTGACTATGGATATGAATTCCTCTCTTCTTAAGCCAATTTCTTTGAAGGAGTTGGAGAATGTGGTGTTTTAGTTGAAAAAAGGGAAGGCTCCTGGTCCAAATGGGTTTCTGGCTAAGTTCTTTCAAGAATTTTGGGAAGTGGTCAACCTTGATATGTTGGAGGTTGTGCAAGAGTCTTTAAGGAATAAGCAAATGTTGTGGGCCATGAATGCCACGTTTCTTGCTCTTATCCCAAAATGCGAGGGTGATGATTCTCTAGATCTTTTTCAACCAATTGCTTTGTGCAATGTGGTGTCTATAATCATTACAAAGCTAATTTCTAAGTGTCTAAAGCCATGACTGGATAAGTTGATCTCAGAAGAACAAGGGGGGATGGAGTAGTTATTGCAACTAACACTATTCATTCCATGGCCTCTTCTAGGGAAAAGGCTATGTTTATAAAGTTGGACATGGCTAAGGCTTATGATAGAGTTAAATGGGGTTTTTTGATCAAAATTCTCAGAGCCTTTGGGTTTAGTAGTGAGTGGATTGATCGGGTCATGAGCTATGTGACAACTCCCTTCTTTTCCATTCTCATAAATGGGGAGTCTTTTGATCTGTTTGGTGCTTCTAGAGGTCTTCGACCATATTTGTTCATCTTGATGGTTGAAGGCTTGGGGAGGTTCATTAAGTCCCATGTTATGGATGGGCTCATTCAAGGATGGAAATGGAGCAATTCTCTCCCTCCTCAAACTCATCTTTAGTTTGTGGACGATGCGGCTTTGATGGGTGCTGCTAAGGTGGTTGAAGCGGTTGTTTTTTGATAGAATTTGGATTGTTACTTGGCTGCCTCAGGTCAAAGCATTAATGAAAGTAAGTCTTGCATTTATTTCTTTAATACCCCCATGCTTATTTAATAGCGTATTGTCAGGATCTTAAGGTTTCAGGTGGGGAAGCTTCCCTTTATCTATCTTGGTATCCCTTTGGATGTGCGCCCACTTCCTAGGTGTTTTTGGCAAGATGTGATTGATAAATTTCAAGGGCTAATTTGTCATTGGACCTATAGATGGTTATCTACGACTGGTAGAGTTACTCTATTAAAGTCTGTGGTGTAGGCCCTTCCTTTATACATGTGCTTTGTGTTGACTACTCCCTCAAGCTTCATCAAAGATTTTGAGGGCCTCTGTAGGCACTTTCTTTGGTCAGGTAATCTCCTTTCAAGGAAGTGGAGCTTAATTAAGTGGGAAGTTGTTTGTCGGCCAAAGCAAGATGGTGGTTTGGGATTGCACAAGGCAGATTGGAATGGGAAAGCTTTGGCTGCTAAGTTGTATTGGAGATGGTGTTCGCATCAACATTAGTATTGGGCAAGGATCCTTACCTTCAAGTACCTTGGGGAAGTGGATGGTGCTGAGGTTCCTCGATTTAGTCTTTTGGGGAAAGGTTCTATGATCTGGGATACTCTCAAGAGGGGAGCTACATTGGTTAAACAAGGCCTGTTTTGGATCTACAATAGAGGTTTTGATGCTCTTTTTTGGCATCAATCATGGGATGGTTTCCCACCTATCCTCTCCTCTCATCCTCACCTGGGGGATTTATGTAGGATTTTTGTTCAGGTTGGTTGGAGAAAAGTGATGGATTTCAAAGTCCCTCAGGCTTTGGGGTGGACTATTATTTACCAGTGGAAGAATATGTAGAAATGGCCCTTAGGTGGATCTTTGGAGGATAGGAGGGAGTTTTCCTCCATTTTGGTTGATAGAGTCTGTTGTTCTCTTCCAGAGCGAGATGTGTTGGCTTGGGGTCTGGATCCAAAAGGGAAGTTCATTGTTGCTTCAGGGTATTGTGTTTTGGACAAACAGGCCTTGGGAAATGCTGAGGTTCCTTGGTGGAAAAATATTTGGAATAAATTCTCTTGGCCAAAATGCAATTTCTTTTCTTGGCTAGTGGTGTATGGTAGGTGCTTGACCTAGGATAACCTCTATAAGTGGGGCTTCCAAGGTCTTTCATTATGTTTCTTATGTCTAAAAGATGTTAAGATTTTTTCTCATCTTTTCTTTCAATTCCCCTTTGATAGGACTATTTGGCATTTTTGGTGGGGGGCCTGGAATTTGTAGTGCAGGCATCCTTCTTCTCTTGATGAGTTTTGGTGAAACATTGGGCCCATTTTGGTGAAGACTTTGTTTCTACACATAGCGTGGCCTATTGGTCCTAGTCTGATTATTTGGCATATCTGGTTGGAGGGAAACCACAAGATCTTTCTAGATAAGAAGTTGTTGGTGGGTCAAATTTGGTCTTGCATTCTTGGGGATTTGCAGGAGACTTTGTATGCTAGATGTGATTTGTTAGTCCCGGTGGGTCCTGGTGATACTGGAGTAATTCGTAATCTAGGATTTTTGTTGGTGGTACTGGAAGGCCCAAGATTGGGTGGAGTAGGTGTTCTAGAGGGAAGGTCTTTAGGGGAAGGCATTGGCTTCCCCCTCACACCAGAGTATTGAAAATCAATTCAATCAACACTGATGGGTCTACAAGGGGTAATCCTGGGCATGTTGGCGTTGGTGGGGTGGGTAGAGATAGTTTTGGGTTGGTTGTGTTCTTCTTTTCAGAATATAGGGGGTAACACTCTAATAATCTTATGGAGGCCTTGGATATTCTTTTGGCTTTGAAGAGGGCATATGCCCTTGGCTAGAAAAGGATTATCTATGAGTTGGATTCTTAGGTGGTGATAGACTTGATAAAGAGATGAAAGTTTAATGATGTTAGTTGGCAGCTTGTGGTGGTGGCTAAGCAAATCACCAGTCTTGGAAAATTACTTGATTTTATCACCTTCTCTCATATCCCTCGGGAATGGAATAAGGTGGCTGATGGGTTGGCCAAATGGGCTTCTGAGAAGAATGGGGCTTGGTTGGTGGATGATTGGGACGGTTTACCTAGGGATCTTGCTTAGGATTTGGTTACGAAGGATATGAGATGTTGTATGAACACTTCTTGATTTCTTGTATGATGTTTCTTGGCCCTTTTGGGTTTCCTACTGCTTTTATGCTTTGTACTGCTCTCTTTGATTATTAAAGTTTTTACCCTCTTTTATAATAAAAAAATATCATTTGAGAAATGTAAGCCTTGCTATGTGAAAAATTAATAAATAATGAATCTCTTGTCGTTGTAAAACTCAAGTGCAATTGTATTATTATTATGATGTTTTTTTATATGTACATTGTATTTTATATACTAACCAAATTATGTAGGAATGTGGTATTAATATGCCACCTAGAACAATTAAAGAATTTACAACAAGTTCGTTTTGTGAAACATTGAATGGATAATTATTTTATTGAAAAACTTGTATTTCTAGACAATACAATAGATGTGGTAACCTTGTATTGTTACGAGAATAAATGCATGAAAATATTTCACATATTTTGGATAATAATTAGTGGATGTGAAAATATTAAACAATGTTTAATATTCGTTAAATGATAGAAAAATTGGAAAGTGTTGTGAGTTAGTCATATAAGGCTAATGTATGCATTCATAAGAGAATTTAAGGATAATATTGTATCCAAACATGTGAAAGACTTCTAATATGCTTAGTAGTTTGATGAACAATTTCACATATGTAAAAATATATTTCCATTTGGAAAATTATGATATTAGTGGTTGACTTTGTAGAAAACTATACTCTTTTTCAACAAGAGCAAATTTAGTTACAATATTATAATTAATACATGTGGCCATCTTTGACCTTATATTGTATACATACATGTAGATGATAGTACAAAAAATAATAGTGAAATTTGATGGAGTAGGTACCATTTCTATATGAGTGATAATTAGTTACTCATAAGAGTTTGTGCAATATTGTTTCAAGATATTTATTGATAATTTAAAAGAAACAAAATTCTAGATGATAGAACATCTCATATGGTTAAATAATTGTACGTGACAATTTAAAAATGCTTGAATATTTTATTGGCTATGTAGGGCTCATAAAGAAAACAATATTTGACATATGTGGAGTTTTTTTAAAGCTAAAGATGGTAAATGAGAGTATGATGGAGCTAGAGAATGTGTGAAAAGAGATCTTTTGAGGGAGCAACTAAAATTTAAGGATGCAACAAATTATCAAGATGTATGTGCAATTGTAGATTGGTGCAATGCAAAACTATCTCTAAAATCAAGTGAGCACTCTAAAATTTAATGATTCTTTTGGTTAGTTGAAGAAGAAATTATTAGATTCCTTGATATGAATGTGAGACAATTAGTGGATAGTGGATCGACATAATGACATTCATTTAAAATTTTAAATGCAAGCACATGGATTATGTGGATTAGGGAGCTTGCATGTTTTTGTCAGTTTTGTATTGGAGGTGAGTAGGAAGCATATGAAAATACATAATGGGTTGAAGAATGGAAACAAAGATTCTTAACATCTATATAGGCACATGGTTAACATGAAATAACATTTGAAGATGATAATCAATTAATTGTATCAAATGACTATTGTCATGTTTCCGACCTTGTACAAGAAGACATTAATTCAATATCTAGTTTCATTAAATTATTTTATGATACATAATTATATATGTATGCATGCATTTATGTGAATTATATGTCACACTCTATTTAATTTATGTTTTTAAAAAATTTCCCTAAGGTGTCACATTTGAGCAAATAAGCTCCCATTATCATTAATGTAGACACCTAGTGAATGTCATAGACCTCCTGAATGGGCCCATAGAATCCATGAAGGACCAACTAAAATAAGCTTGGTAGACATCTTGGTGGGAAAGGTATCTCAAGTGCTAAATTTAAGGGATTCCCTTATTGAATGAAAAAAAGGAAGCTCAACATTCCATTGAAGGTTATAGGGAGGAAAGTTCCTTTGTTCTAGATGAGCTTTTCAGAGGATTATGATAGAGGTCATGAGAACCAATTATATGATTGTGGGGACTTAGGACATAGGATTAGGGAAAGGTAGCTTTTTGTTAGCTCTATAATTGATCTTAGTTGTCCTTCCAAATTCACTAGTGGTTTGGACCTTCCTCCTCCATCCTTTTGGGTTAGTTTTCTCCCAAGTAGAATGTCTTACCTTGCAATTAAAAAATGTGCAAGTAAACAAATTTACTTTAATTGCATTAATTAGTATAGAACTTAATTTAAATATGTTTGTATTAAAATATTTTGGATTACTTATTTTATGTATATATGGAGACCCCATCCGTAAAGAGATTTGAAAACATGTTAGGTTCTTAAACTATGACAACTTATTGCTAGATTGCACTCACATGTTTAAAATTATTTGTTATGTATCTTAATGCCAACCCATGAAAAAATGGTTAGAGGCTAAGATTTGTAAATAAAACCCCTCATTAAAATAGTAATTATGAAACCTTTTAAAAAATTCTATTCATTCAAGCTTCTTAAAAGTTTTCCTTCCTCAAATCGAATATTTTAAAAAACCATTTTTTACAAGGGGGTCCCATGTGACTACTTATGTAGATTTTCTACTTAAATTTTAGCAACATTGGTATTCCTATGTAAATTTTAAATTAAGCACAAAGGATAATTTAAAATCTTATCATATAATGGTGGAGTTGCTATAGCCTAGGGACTAAAAATAAGATATGAAAATATAGGAGAGGTTTAAATTATGCAACTATTGCATAATGAAAAAGATGCCACATGGTTGCACATATTTCCTCCCCTCCTTTTACATATGTCCCTCCAAATTTTATCTCCAAAATTTCTCTTATTAACACATATAGTACAAAAAATGTAATTTAACAACTAATTAATTTAAGGAAAAAAGTCACGAGACCATTAAATCCATAATGGAAGTTTCAAAAAATTCAAACAAGTGGTTGCTAAACAAAAAGGCTAAGTAGTAGCATGTCACCTTGCTCTTAGAATTGTTTCTAACATAATAACATTTTATTTTATAGTTGAAGTGACAAGTATGTATAGAATATAATAGAATATAAGCTTTTAATGTTCATGAGATTAAATTTTAATTTCTAAATTATTGATCTTTTGCTATTTAATTTGATGATGAATTGCCCTAATTTTCTCGACCATATCCTCTTTTATAAAATTGTATAATGAAATTGCTACTAAAATACTTGTGTAATTGGAATAGATGTCATTATAAACTTCACTCTTTTTTTTATTCAATTGCTCTAGTTGTGCAAAAGGCATACTCTCTCTCCTCCCATTCTTCTTTTGGCTTCTTCCATCTACCCATTTCACATTGAAAATAATATGAGTTAGTCTTTAATTGAGGTATGAGAATCTTTGCTCTTCATGGGATATTTACTCTTATATAAGCCTTTTGTTGATAAACCATAAGTGGGGTTAAATTCATCAAGATAACATCTTATCTTTCTCCCTAATGCTTTTCCCCATATAGACTTGTGGAATTTATCTATAACAAAAATCCTTTATTTCTTTGTTATTGTATTTAAGTGAATGATCGTTCACTCATCTATTTGATGTTTTATTTTATCCAATACATCTTTCTCTCATTCAAGACGTATTTGATAATCTACATATTCATTTTTTTTAGATATCTTAGGAGACACACCATAGCAATGCATTCAAGAGGAAATGTACCTTTTTTCAATTAGAAGAATCTCATAGAGGCCCTAAAATTTTAGTTTGAATTTGCTTGTGATCATCCATTTTTGGATCCTCTCTTTGCTTCCATTTGAAATTTGAGGATTTGGTAGTCCATAATTCACCACTATAATTACTACTAGCTTGAATAAAATCTAGATGATTTTTTAATCCCATAAATCTACTTCTTTGCCTCTATTTTGAAAAGCATAAAGTGCTCTCCAACCTTTGGTAGTCCATTATTCGCCACTATAATTACTACTAGCTTGAATAAAATCTAGATGATTTTTTAATCCCACAAATCTACTTCTTTGCCTCTATTTTGAAAAGCATAAAGTGCTCTCCAACCTCCCAAAATTCTCTTCTTTTTATAAATTGCCTAATCGAGATTGTTTTTGTTTTTTAGACTGCAGGGATCGGTGAGGTATTCGTCCCCCTATAAACTATAGTGTGCTTGGTAAAATTTTTTCACATGTCTGGTGGCGCTGACGCAACACGCCCTCTGGTACCACATATTTGAGGGGAGACTAGACCTCGTGACCACAACCGAGATTGTTGTCAAAGTCAATTCACAAGGTATTTATACTCTATTACTTCTTCTAGACTACTCCATTCAAAATAAAAGTTAAGTTGATCTTTTTTCTTTTTATTAGAGAAGACCAATATATTGGTTTTGCAATTGTTGACTTACATATTCATTTATTTGCAAAAGTGCTCAAGGACACATAAGTGCTCTTGCAATCTTTGAATGGACCTAGCAATCAAAATGAGATTGTCAACTACAAAAGAAGTCTCATAACAATCTCTCCCAAAAGAACACTTTCCCTCCTTACAAATCTAACATTTCTTCAAGTTTGTAGATGTATAAGCAAAAAAGAGCAAGAGATTGAAAACAACTTTGTTCATGATGCATTCAATTTCTTTTATTAGTTTACTAATGAACATATATAATTAAAAGATTGAGTAACAGTCCTTTAGTCTACATTTAATTTTATATTTTAAATAATTGTAAAAAATGTTATTTATTTTTCTTTCTATTGATTCATGTTGTGGAATATTTAGACAAAAATCAAAATTTTCTTTATCTTTTTTATAAATGAAATGTCCAACACATTTAATTCACTGAATCAAATTTCTTTTTTTAAAAGATTGAATGACATGAACACTATTATATATATTATAAATAATTATTAAATGTAAAAATAAATTAATATGAAAATAAATTTTTGTCTTAACAAATTATTTTATATAGAAACATCATTCAATTATTAAATACAACAAAATTCACTCCACTCAACATCGAAGAAACTCTGTTGCAATCAGAATTTTATATTCCATAACTGATCTTTAAAACAGTGTCAAAAGCTTTCTCCATACCTACAATTTCCACTTTTGTTTCAAACTTTTTCAATGATATTATAATCAACTACCAACTTTCAAACTGGTGATCCTAAATAGTGGTGCGTGGTTCAATTTCCAGAGGTTGCGTGTACGGATCTCAACATTAATTCATACTGCAATCGTGTTGCAAATTTGGCTACAGAAATATTAAAATCCGTTTCGCAATGATTGAAATTAACATAATTAAACAAACCAGACCTAATCTGGGAGATGGGTAAATACATTAGCAGTAGCATTAGTTCACGTTGCAGGGAGGGAATTGAGATTGATATCTACGAAAACAATGGAGGAAAATAACGTGACGTTGGAGGTGAAAAGTCTGAGCTTCACATATCCAGGCTTAGATGGACAACCCCCAGCTGGAGCAGAGCCTCTTATACATGATTTTTCTCTCACTCTCAGGGCTGGTGATCGTTGTCTTCTGGTCGGCGCAAATGGGGCAGGGAAGACCACCATTTTGAAATTATTGGGAGGAAAGCACATGGTTGAACCGGACATGATTCGAGTCCTGGGAAGATCTGCGTTTCATGACACTTCATTGATTTCATCTGGCCGTCTATGCTATTTGGGAGGAGAGGTATTTCGTTTCTGTGAATTCTTGACATTAGCTTCGTAGTGAATTTATTAATTGAAATTTGTCAATGTTGTTATCTCCGAAGATTAATAATTTTTTTGGGGAATCTTTGTGTACATCATAGTTTAGAAGCATAATTTGGAAGAGAATATTCTGAATTGTGCGATAAATACTATGAGATCCATTTTAACATACCAGTCTGGAAGGTTTATACACACTCCGGAGATAGAACCTAGTAATGAAATGCGTTAACGGCCATTAGCTCATTGATTGAGCACTCAAATGTACACATCAGAGATCTCAGGTTCAAGTCCTAGACGGTCAATTATTTTCATCTTGGTACCAGGGTAATGCTAAGCGATCTTAAACCTTCCATACTTAGAAAATTAGAATCTATGAAGGACAACAGTTCATGGAGCATATCGAGATTTGTTGGTTCGTCCTTGTGGATATTCCAGTGGCAGGAAACTTGGAAATGTACTTGGGAGCCCCTGGGTGCTGAATGTGTGCCGGATAATGCTTGTGGGACATACAAGGGGTCGATACTCCAGTGGTGGAGAACTCCGAAGTGTACTTGGGAGGTCCCAGGAGCTGATTGTTGGCTGGTTCATTCTTGTGGAACACATGAAGGGTCGATCTTCAGGTAGTAGAGAACTTAGATGTATACTTGGGAGGTCCTATAAGCAAATTCTAGATGGCTAATGCTTCTCAACAATTACTTTAGGATCATGGGTGAGAAAAAACATAGAGATTTGCCTTAGGTTTGGTACACAATCAGGGATCACTCATATGTTTAACCCAAGTACCTAGTGCCCACAAACCTTAAGTTACAACAAGCAACCCTTGCTTAACCTGCAGGATGCATTTCTCAGCACGAAGAATTGTAAGCCCTAAAAGTTAAGATACATATGGCTACACCATCCATGTTCTCATAAAATTTGCTTAGGTAGCTGCAATTTCGAAATTGTGCATATTTGTTTTCGAGGGCTTGTTAAAAGGATAGGTAATTTACAACAATGAACACCATGTGGCGTAAGTAATCTTGGTTCTATTTTGAAGCTTTCCCCTCTCTAAATAGTTGACATCAGTACTTAACTTTTTGTTAACCCTCATCGAGGGTGTTTTTGAAAACTTCTATAATAATAGAAAAAATAACACCAATTTTCCTGTTTTCCTTCACGAGTTCACCCTATTTATGTGATGTATAAGTTGGGGGAATAGGATCAATATGATCAGTTTGCTTGCTCGTGTTCCCATGCTGAATAACGTCTTAACTCTTTCACTCTGAAAATGAAAAGTTATGCTTTCAGAGTTACCTCACCGTGATGTGAATTTTCATAATCAGTAGGACTGCATCCTTCTCTCCTGTTTTTCACACTAGATTTGGTGGATTCACCATTCTTAGTCTGTTCACCAGTTTGGAGTCACTCAGCGCTTTGCCTGTATTGAGAGGTTACTGTTGGTAGTTGGTACTACGGGTGGAAGCTGGAAGATTCAGATCAAAATGACATACCTTCCCCTAGTGTGAACATAATCCTAGCCAGGTGTATCCTGAGTGCCATTGAACTTGAGTTTGATGACTCTATAATGCTTATCATTAAACTCCAATAATGCACACTTAGAATGCTTTCGTAGGCTTCATGACAAAACACAGTGAAATTGGTCTGATTCCAAATATTTATAATTTCTAAAGGCCCTTACCTAAGGTCAATTCATAGCTTATTTAATAATTTCAACTTTTGATTACACAATATAATTAGTATTTATTTGGAGAGATGCTTTTATAATCCACTTGTATTAAGTTATTAACCACTCTCAAACTAGAGGGTATAACGCTCGTAACAGTCTACTCCAACATGGGCCTTTAACAGGTCAGATATTTGGTTTTCTTTTTCATTTTATCCATCTGTCTAAGGGTAACAACTTCTATTAAAGTTCAATCCAGACCCCAAAGTCTCTTATAAACCTTTCTGAAAATTGTGTGGATCTAAAGTCTGCATCATTAACAGTCTTAGGCAAGTCATATTTTTTAGGATACTCAAAAAATTTGGATCTGGCTATGGGTCATTCTAAAAGGAAATAAGATCATGTTGTTTATTGTTGGTTGGAGATAAATAATAATGTCCTTTGATATATTTTTATATTCATTTTCTGATAGTGGTAATGACAATAACATGCTGTTCTACATCTTCTCTTCTGTTTCTCCAATTTACATGTTCCTTAGATGATTTATTAAGTTTTTTCCATACTCACATGGCTTTCTGATGGGTTATGATAAAGTTCATGTAAAATTTAATATTTGACTTCTACAATGACACGAAGAATTACAATTTCACTCTTTTGACTCATCCACATAGCTAATTGAATGTTGGCTTGTATGGTGACTGATTTCAGTCATAAAGAGAATCCCTTGGGCTTTAGACGACATAAGGATATGAACAAAAGTTTTGAAAACCGTAGGTAATGTGATCTTTAATTTTCTAGAAGATTATGCTTGCAAATTAGTGGTCAAAATCTGTGCTAAGCTATTTGAATTTCCACTCAAATGATAGTGGAATTCTAGAGTGCGCTTTCAAAGCATGGAGGATGATTTGAACTTCATAATCAAGCATAATCAGAAGCAAATCACACCATCGAGACACAAATTTATCCTAGAAACCTCAAAGTGAGGAAATCCAGTTGGAAGCTGCAAATGCACATATTCTGAGCTTCTTTGGAACATTGAAAATTTGAAAGAATTACAAGTGTGAAAAACTCATTCCATGTGTTTCCTATCTTTCTAGTGCTCAGTGGTTTCAAATACTTCCAACCTCTTGAGCCGTGTCATCTGCCTTGGACTTCTTCCTTCTCTGTGCTGCACTCTTACTCTCTCATGCCTCTCTTGAGGATATATTTACTCTGGAATGCCTCTTAAGTAGATGCTGGAGGATTCTCCCTGCACATAGGAAGACTCCAGAATTGGAAGTGGAAGAACAAACATTGAACTATGTGTTTCACATCCTTGTTTCTGCCATCAGAATGAAACCACCTCTTTCAGCAGACTGACAGTTTTAAAACCACCACTTGACAGTTATGAAACTGCCCATTCAGTGCTCATTTTGTCCTCCACCTTCTGGAAGCTGTAACTTTTGTATACAAAATCGAATGAGGTGCTTTCTTTTTCTGAAAGTTTACAAATTTTCAAGAGGAACCTAACTATGTAAAAATATTCAACTTTGAATAGCACCAAAGTACTGTTTTGGGCCTGCAAGACAGCTGCATCTAAGGCCAAGACTGTGTCCATCCATTCCAAAATTATTGACCCATATGCTTTACCTTCATTTGACTAAGATTCAAGGCACAAGATAATATCATGTGCTTCCTGGTGATGGACATAGCTTGTGGATGCATAATGTTATATACAAGACCTACTACCAGCCAAGCAACATACAAAAGAAATGGAGATGCATATATATTAAAGGAAATGGAGATACTTATATTATGAAGATGCTCTTTGTACAAAGATACATAATGCACTATTACAATTCCTCTTGGGCCCATAAATGGCATAAAAATGATCTCCACAATGTTCCCAAAGGCCTCAGACATTTACAAGTTTGTAAGCTGCAGTTCAACAATTCTCAATGGTAGTTTATTCAGATGCTGGGATTGTTGAATGCACAAGACAACTGAGGGGGGGGAGGGGAGCTGAATCAGTTGTACATTAAAACATTAAAACCCTCTTTAACATTCATATTTGCATTAGTCCTTAAACCCTTAACAACCACTTAAACCCTTATCAGACATTAGTAGAATGTAAACATGAGAAACAGTAATGCAAACACATCCAAACACATGAGAACACCATATTTACATGGAAAACCCAAGAAGGGAAAAACCACAGTGAGGATTAGTTCACAATATAATGTAATTGCAACACCGAATACAATAGGCTCACTGCCTAGAAGAAAAGAAGGGCTCACTGCTAGATTACAAAAAAGAAGAAAGAAGAATGTTACAATGAGAAACCCATCTCAAGGCAACAAAAAAATCTACCACAACATCACTGGTACATTCATAGCCTCTCTGAAAAATGTAGGCACCTTCTGCTCACTGCTTTCAGTAGTCTAACACATTAAAGCTTGCACTGCATTTCGCATTTTCACACTTCACAGCTCTGCACTTCGCATCACACACCATTCCATAATGCTCCATCGACTCAACACTTATTTATACCATCTTCAACCTTGAAAACAATTGACAAGGTCGGCTATGCGCCTCAACTGTGCAAATTCAAATTAGGTTGGCACTAAGCATTCTCACGGTGGAAAGGAATGAAAGCGAACCACACCACACCTTAACTTGGACCCAAATACACACATACACGCCATACCACGCTTCCACATATACAAAAGCATATCCACAATTAGTGTAAACACCCAAGGTTGGTCGAACCTGTGTAAACATCATTAAACATTTAAGTACACTCTTCCTTTGACCCAAAGACAACTTGCAGACAACATACATCACTTGAATACAATCTGGAATATTCCATAAACACTCTAAAATCCAACAAATTCCTTTGCAACAACTTTCTCCTGAAAAACACATTCATCCCGTACACCTAGTTAACCTTCCACATACTGTAACACATGAATCCAACCTTGTGGAGCACCAAACTTCAAACAACTCAGATTGAGGATAGATATGAGCAATATAAGCACACTTCCAGAACTGCAAGACCAAAAATCAAATTGCGGAGAAATGCGAAGCAAAACCATTTCTCCCAGATACCCCTGCAATACAAAATACACACACTGGTGAACACAACTTTCTTTGCACAAAGATCTAGAACCTGAAACTTTGGATATAACACCTCTACACACCTCTGATCAACATATTTGAACCACATAAGTAGATCTTCAACCATGTAGAAATGCTAAGCAAAACCAGATCACTACTTTGCTATATTGAACACCTCTCCAGCACACTGTTTCTTCTTTTATTCGAATTTTCTCAAAAACACTTGGAAACCAAGCACCACAAACACATTCTTATCACCAACAAGACTTCCTCATCACAACCAAACCAACTCCAACATAGCAACTCAACCATACACATACTTATCAAAGCAACACTAGAGGTTGACATCAATGCAACAACAACATAGATTTGTTGACATCAATGACAACACAAATTGCACATGCTTGCAACAATCTCCCCCTTTGTCATTGATGGCAACACATGATGTGAAAAACCATCAGCAACAAACACAATAGCTCTGATCACAAACATACTGCTCCATACCAACACTCTTTCTTTTCTCCCTCTCACATCATAAGGTTTTTTAGTTAACTCTCTCCTTAACTCTCTCTCCCCCTTTTAGCTTACTTCTTTTTCACTTTACTCTCTCCCCCTTTGACATCAATGGCAAAGGGCAACACACTTGTATCTCTCCCCCTTTGACATACATATATCTGTTCTTCCACTGTTCTTACTTCTTACAGCTTTGCAACTTCCATTTCTTTTTACTACACTCTGTTTTCTTCACACCTTCTCTGCACACTCCCCCTTAGGAGTACACACCATACTGCATCAACCAACAACTACTGCACATACCATGCAATGACAACACTTACTCCCCTTGACTGCAACAACCAACAACGCCACTACCGACTCCCCTTGAGAGGTAGCCACCAACATCAATCTAGAACAAGAAACGAATCTTGAGATCCACTGGATTGATGCATATTCTTATGCATCTAGATCAAAGGAGGGGCAATAACCCCTAACTTCTCCCAGAGATACTCAAAAGTATCCTTAGGAAGAGCCTTTGTGAAGATATTTGCAACTTGATCCTTTGTAGGCACATACTCTAGTTTTACCTCATTCTCTGCAACCTTCTCTCTCAAAAGTGATACCAGATTGAAATATGCTTTTTCCTTGAATGCATTACCGGATTCTTTGAAATATTAATAGCACTTGTGTTATCACACAAGATAGAAATAGGTTAGTCATATACCACTTTGATATCCTTCAAGGTTTGCTTCATCCATAACACCTGTGTGCAGCATGATGCTGCAGCAATATATTTTGCCTCTGCAGTAGATAATAACACTAAATCCTACTTTTTGCTTAGCCAAGACGCCAACCTGTTTCCAAGAAAGAATGCACTAACACTTGTACTTTTTCTATCGTCCACACAACTTGCCCAATCTGCACCTGTATAAGCACTAAGAGAGAAATTAGTATCCTTTGGATACCACAAGCCATGTTCCGGAGTTCCTTTTAAATATTTGAATATCCTCTTCACTGCTGCCACATGTGACTCTTTGGGATCTTCTTGAAATCTAGCCACAAGACAAACTACATGCATGATATCCGGTCTAGTAGCAGTTAGATATAACAGTCCTCCAATCATTGATCTATACTTGCTCTGATCAGCCTTAGGAGATTCATCATTCTTACTCAGCTTGCAACCAATAACCATAGGGGTACATACCAGTTTAGAGTCTTCCATTCCAAACTTCTTCAACATTTCCTTGACATACTTTGATTGTGAAATGAATATATCTTTCCCCATTTGATTGATTTGTAGTCCAAGGAAGAAAATCATCTCCCCAAACATAGACATCTCAAACTCTTTCTGCATCTCTTCTGCAAATCTCTTGCACATTGCTTCATTACTTCCAAAGATTATGTCACCAACATACACAACCATAATCAAGATTTGATCTTTCTCCACCTTAAAGTAAAGATTACTATTTGCAGTACCTTTATTGAAACTTTGCTGCAACAAGTACCTATCCAATCTTGCATACCAAGCTCTAGGATCTTGCTTGAGTCCATATAATGCCTTCTTCAATCTGCAAACCTTAATAGGATTATTTGATAACTCGAAGCCTTCCAGTTGTTCAGTGTAAAATTCTTCTTCCAATTCACCATTCAAGAATGCAGACTTCACATCCATCTGATATACTTTGAACTCTTTGTGTGTTGCAAAAGCCAAAAATATCCTAATAGCTTCCATCCTTGCCACCGGAGCAAATGTCTCCTCAAAATCTATTCCTTCCACTTGTGAGTAACCTTTACACACAAGCCTTGCCTTATTCATAACAACTTCTCCATTTTCATTCAGTTTATTCTAGAACACCCACTTAGTTCCAATCACATTCTTGTTTGCTGGTCTTGGGACAAGTTCCCAAGTCTGATTCTTCTCATTTTGCATCAGTTCTTCTTCCATAGCCTTGATCCAACACTCATCTTTGCATCTCTCAATCATTGTTTTAGGTTCAACTTTGGAAAGTAAACATAAGTTTACTTGTTCTTCTGTCATAGCAGCCTTTCTTCTTGTCAATACACCTTTGCTTTTGTCACCAATAATTTGATCTTCAAAATTATTCTTTTGCACATACTTAGGAGTCTTAGGGATCCTTTTCAGAGCTTCTTCCTCTTCAATCTGTACAACATTTTCCTTACCTTTATCTTGTTTTTTTTCTCTGCAAGAAGACTCATCTGATTCATATCCATCTGTCATCATTGAACTTTTATGTAGATCTTCATCCACTTTGACACTTGCACTTTCAACAATCCTTCTCAGCCTCTTGTTGTAGCACCGGTAAACTTTGCTTTTTGTAGGATATCCAAGGAAGATTCCTTCATCATATCTTGCATCAAACTTTCCTAATCTTTCTTCATCTCTCCTGATATAACATTTGCTTCCAAACACTAAGAAATATTTGATAGGAGTCTTTACATACCATAACTCATAGTGAGTCTTTGAACTGTTAGCTTTTGCTTGTACTTTGTTAAGTATGTTTACTACAGTATGAATTGCTTCTCTCCAGTAGACTTCCAGTAGGTTTGCTTCTTTCATCATAGTTCTTCCTACTTCCTGAACAGTCCTATTCGTCCTTTCAACCACTCCATTCTGTTGAGGAGTCCTAGGGGCTGACAAATGCCTCTTTATTCGTTGAACTTCACAAAAACTGTTAAACTCATCCCTTCATGCCAATTCCTCGAAAATAAACATATAGTGAAAATCCTCTCAATCACCTTTTATTTTGTTTTTGGGTGATGCAAGATTGCTCTTGGACCTAGATGCTCCTACGTCATACATTTCGGGTAAGAAGTTTGTGAGCATGGTGCTCACAAAGTAGAGCTAAGCGGTCGAATCATCCTTAAGAATGTGCACAATCCTCAACATGCTCCTTTTTTGAATTTAGGTACATTAGCAGAAACATCTTCCTTTGCCTCTTCCAACTCTTGGTTGGGTCATATCTCATCCTCCTTTTCCAAGTTTGGCCTTTCATTCCCATTCCCCTTGCAGAGCTTTTTCCACCATGAACCAACCTCCTCCTCCAAATGTGTCTCATCTCCCTCACTTTATCTCTCTCTCTCTCTCTCTCTATCTCCCACTCTTGTGGGTTTTGACCCACCACTATCTGTCCACCTCCACCAAAAAGTCTCTCCTTTGTTCCTTTTTATTGCAAAATCCCTCTGACTTGAATTTTCTTGTCTTTGTTTGTTGCTCTTCCCATCCATATTGCTCTCAAACAACACACAGTCCTACATCCATACCCCATTCTAACTCCTCTTTTGCATCTTCATTCAATATTCTGCATAACAGCTCCTCCTCCTCAGGTGCAAAATCTTTCTCAAGACTCAACTCAATATGTATGATGGAATCACATAATTCATTCATTAGTTCTTCACTTCTTGTTTCACTTTCCTCTGTTACCTAATGCTGCTGAAAATATATAGGGACTCAATGTTTTTTTGAGCAACTCTTGCTCATGTTTCAGTACCTCCTTATCCTCTCTTCATATGCACTCGTTTGCACCACATTCACCAACACCTTCATGTCCTCCAAAGGACGTACCACTTTTGCATTCTCTCTACAAAGTTGTTTCTCCATCTCCTCCACAATGAGGATTTCTTCATCAATATTTATATTCTTCTTTGTCACTGCTGCAGCTGTACACAAATCAGCACAAACAATATTGTGGAAATCACGAGTTCCCATAGACATCTCTTCCAGTAGCCTTCCTATTTCTCTTGTATGCTCTTCCAATAGGAGACTCACTTCACCTTCTACTTCTCTTATCATAAATGAGGCACTCATGGACCACCATTTGAGCTCCCAAATTTGCATTAATTCCAAAGGTGCTTGGATTAACAACTTGTACCTCTATATGTTCTATCACTGCATTCTACTCTTCTATTTTTCCTATTGATAGCAACTCCTTTCCCTTGAAGAACATCTACCTCTTCTCTCAATATTTTAAATATCCAAGATCCCTATCCTCACGAACCTTCTCCATACTCTCTATAATTGCAAGCCTCATAGGCCATATCAAATTCACTCCATTTCTCCTTCTAGAAGGGATCTTCACACCTTCTCACACATCCACAATCCTAAAAACTCACACACCTTGAGACAATGACACTCTCACACACTTCCACTCATACATTTTCCTCTCAAACAATATGCACACGCCCTCTACCTAACACCTTTATAGGAAGACGTAGACTCTCAAAACACTCTCTACCCACTATCTAATCAGTGGATGTTCCTACACATTCTACTCAATACTCTTTTGTTGGACATTCAAATACACTCCCATGCAAGGCACACCCTCTTTAGCATCATTTCCTCTCATTTCTCTTTGCAATTGCAGGACTTCCTCATACTTGCAACAAATTTAATAGAGTGCCATATCACACTGCAAGGAAAGTCTTGCTTTGATACCATTTGTTGTAGTCTAGGTTGGGGGTCACTAAACAACCACCTAAACCTAGCAGCCATACACGCTAACAACAAAATACATGCCAAGTGAAGCAAAAGCATCGCTACTTTGATATCATTAATATAAAATCTGTTCACAAATGCATACAATAGGCATGAAAATGAGCCTGAACTAAATACACATACACACAAGAATTGGCAAATGGACTGATCTATGGCTAGAATGGATAAAATCACATCAATCTAGTCTCTATATAAATTAAAAGATGACCCATATCTTAGGTTTGTGCTATTCTATTCATCGTTGATCCAGTCTGAAGCCTGGACTGTCGTCCCTATGGGAAGAAAAGAAGGCAACTATGTTTTTCTTTTTCTCCCTTGATTTCTGATATTTTTCATTGGTTTTCCAATGCTTTTCTTGTTCCAAAATGGCCTACCATTTGTCCATACACTTGTCCTAGCCATTTTCATTCTTTGTTGGCTGTTTATTTCTGATTTTCACATTTTAGGGTGTGATTTTGGCTCAAAATGGCTTACCCACGTTTTTCATGCATGTCACACACTCAAGCAAAGGTTTGGCTTTGTTTTTGTAGTCCTAAATTCCATAGGTATGATTAGAGAAAGGATTACAATCATTAAACTTTGACAATTCACCTTCAAAATTGATTTGGCTTGTTGGGCTGTTTGAAAAAATCAAGTTTCTTTTTTTTTTTCCCAAATTCTCTCTCAAAACATGTGACCCATTTTGATTGTTTGTAAGCCTAAATAAGTTTATTTACACAAAGGCAATGATATGTGTCTTTCTAGGGTCAATGCCATCATATGTCACCTCTAGCAACTGATATTTTCATTTTTATTGCCGAAGTCATAGTTGTTGCTGAAGTGAACAGTGTTGTTGTATTACTGAAACCTGCATATTCACATTCCTCTCAAAAAGTTATGGAACTTAAAAAAGGGCATCATGTTTTGAGTTTGTATGAAGAAGTTATGGGCTTGGGAAGTTGTTGCTGAAGAGCTGCCAAAAGTGTTGCAGAAGTGCCACAGGCTGCTGCAGAAGGTGAAATAAGCTGCTGTTGAAGATGCTATAGTGTTTTATATTGCTGTTCAAGTCAGATGGAATGTTTCTTACCTTTTTGACTCATCTCCTTCATGCCAATTTACTCAGAACCCACACACAAAGCTAAAATCTTCTCAGCCATCTTTTATTTTGTTTTTGGGTGATACAAATTGCTTCTGGAACTGGATGCTCCTGCATCAATATTAAGGAGTAGCTCAAGAAAACAATATAAACTATGAGAATCTAGATGTGTTAAATATGAGGAAGCAACCTAAACAAGAAATTAGAAATGTTGAATGATAATTAGACAATGACTTACAAGAATGGTAATAAAAAATTGGAACAAAAATCTGTATTATTTTATGTGATTTGTACATTGCATACTCTGTCTTGATCAGTGTTTCATGGGAATGCTTCCCTTGGATTTGAATGATGTCCTAAATGTCCAAGACACCTTAGAGACTTGGTGACTTGGAGGGGATGTTCCACCTGTCCCACTGCCTATTTCCCCCTTTTTTGAAAGTTTTGGGGACTTCATCAAAATGCCTTCTAAAAAGAGGGACACTCTATGATGCCCTTTTTTTCATCTTTTTGAGGAATTCCCTATAAATTTCTTGACATCTTATGGCTGTCGTCAAGACTTTATGGCATCCCCAATATCAAACACATAAAAAACAACAAAGAAATAAATTTAAAAGACATTCTAAAACAAATAAAAACCTATGCTGCCCCAAGTTTTGGGGACGGGGACGGTAGGTGATGGTGGGACGTGTTTCCGGTATGGGGGTACTTTTGGGTCATTTTTTAAGGGACGGTAGGGGACAACTATTAAAAAATAAGGAAATTTTTAAAAATATAGAGAAATTTCAAATATTTATACCATAAGATTGATAAAGCATTCATCATAGAGATTGTAGAAGATTAATACATAACATTAGATTTGAATTGAGATTTCACATGAGAATTGATAAACAAATTAACAAAATTTAAATGCTTTCATTATCAATGTGCATATATATTATATAAGAATTATAAAAAAAATGCCCAAAGGCTCCAAGTTTCAACTATAAAATGACAAACGACATAGAAAATAAATCGCTGTCCCTAATCAACATGTGCAATTGGTAGTTCTGTATCAAAATCAGAGCTTGAGTTTGAGTCACTGCCAATATAAGGGGCTGCCTTAGGAAATGGAACCCCAACCAATCCCTCCTGTGTCTCCTCCTCATTGATATGTATAGCTTCTTCGGGATCAACATCCCAACGCATGGTTTGAAAATTTGAAATTGGAAGTTTGCATCTTGCCTTTTCCCCGAACAATCGATAGCTTTAAGAAAATAAGGGCTAGCTGAACTAGTGACAATAATATTGATGAGTGGCTGATGCTTGATATTGGTCCATCCATCCATGATGATGGCGCATCCATCCCTTATCCAAGTTTGTTTCATATCTTCCATCAATACACTCACCTTGGAATATTCTCTATCAAGGAAGGTGGTGTGGAGCTTATGTTCTCCAGGTGGAACAAATGAGAGACCGACAACTATTACATCTTTGAACATTTGTTTAAAATATGGTGAACGTGCCACATGAAATGGTATGGCTTGAGCATAAAAAAACTTAGCTAGAGAGGAATCAGCCATGTCTCGTGATTGTATGTTAAACATATCTGCAACATTAGTAGTTCTCTTCTTTCCCCTATTAGAAGTAGAACTCTCTCCGCCATGCAATCCAACAACCATGGATCCTGTAGGCAATGACACACTAGGCTGCAAGCTATCCAATGAAATTCCTTTCGTTCTTGCCTCCCCCTCCATATGCCATCTAGTTGCCTCAATCTTCTCAGTTGGAGATATTTTTTCACAACCTATCACCCCATGACCACCTATCCACAGAAGATGGCAATAAACTCTTGTATAGTTTCCCCTATATTCTTTTTTGCACAAGTGGCAATGCCGTACACTACTACCCCCTTTTTGTTTCTTATCCTTATCAACTTGTGTTGCAAATTGTAATAGAGGTTTCTTGGGGTTAAATGGGCCTTTTGCATAGGTTTTAAGGAGTTCGGAATGACATTCAAATGGGTTTGAACTTGCTGGCCCTGCTACATTCCCATTCCCTGAAGAACCCCCAATGGCTGCCATATTTCTATGAGTTCTAGGTCTACTTCTTTCTTGCATTTGAACTTCAACCTCCTCACTATCACTACTCTCACTATTGCTCATGATTTTTTTGGTTAAGAATTTAAAAGAGAGCTACAAGTTCAAATAAAAGAAAAAATAAACTCACAATGCTCTCCCTATGTGTTAAAAAAATTGAAAAAAACTTGAAAAAATGCAAAACAAATTGAAAATTCAAATTTAAAATGAAGAACTTACCTCTAATGAAGTGGATTTGATGCCCTAGTCTCCTCTTTCAACTGCTGCTCTTTTCTTTTTGCTCTTCAACACAAGTTTGTAAGTGTCAAAATGAGATATTTGGTTGTATTAATGCATGAATTAGGTTTAGTTGTTTTTTAAAGGGAGGGGTGCGAGAAGTGGGGGTGGGGTGGCGGGGCGTTGGGTGGCATTTCCTGGACGTCCCTGCATCCCCGAAACATCCTGTGCTGGAAATAGGGCTCCCAGGGTAGGGGATACATCCTTGGGGAGCACTGGTAAAAGCCTAAAAGGGGAACGCACCAATGCTTCCCAGCCCAGCAAAAAAATTGGAACTTGTGCCCATTGTTGTTTTACATTCACTAAAAGAGAAGAGGAAAAGATGATGAAAAGAGACTAAGAGGAACAATTTTTTAGATATCAATTTGATCATGACTCCAATTTTTGAGCTTGTTGCTCAATATAGTTATGTACTATGCATGATGAAACTTTTTATTTTTTGGCATCTTTCACTATAAATCATGTTTCATAATATGTTTATGATTATGGGTCTAGTACATGGATTATAGATTGAGTGAACTGTTATTCTACTTACTTTTGGAATTTTAGCTTCTTTTGGTTTGTTTATGTTATTTTAAGATTTTTTTGATCTATTTGTATTTTAAAATTCAAATATTGATTTTGTATATTATATTGATAGCGTTTCCCTTGTCATTCCTCCATTGTCCCCAAAATATGGAAATTTTTCTACTGCCTTTTGCTAGCCCCTCGTACCCATGTTCCCCTTTCCCAAAAACTTGGAGAAACACTACACTTGATTGTATGTTAGGCTATCTTCCATTACATACATCCATGCTATGTCTATCTAATGATACATATGTATATACATATTATTATGAAGCTACATAGGCAAAATAACCTTTATCGATGTTGAAGTGGTTGAGTTTCCATGTGACTCTTCACCTTCAATCAATTAGTGTTCAATGGCATTAGAATGTACTAGCCCTTTAGGTATATAGATGGCTTCAATCTTTCAAGGAAAAAGGTGGCAATACTATTGGAACCACATGTGAGTAGATCTTAGCTCTTTGATTTGTAAGAGTTTGTGAGTTGTTGGCAACATAAGTAGTGATTTCTTATGACTTTTCACTTGTGTATATTGGTAATAATAAATAATCATAGGGCAAGGGAGCCTACAAAGCACATAAGCACCTCTAAGTGATCTTAGTATGAGAGTGAAAGTTAGCTTCCAAATTACCATATAATTTGGGGTAATATAATGCCATATAATCTTCTCTTGACTTAGGATTGTTATCAACGTGGAATATTCCTACCCAACAAAGTCTGTGTAAGTTCATTTAGAGATTTGGTAGTCTAGGCTAGAAAAGCCTTTTAGTGAATGTAATGCCATATAATCCTGTCTTGACTTAATTATTATCAATGTGGCATGTTCCTACCCAACACATTGTAAGTAATTAGCACTTCAATAGTGTATTCCTTGTTAGAAATGTTTAATTTTGTGGTATTTTTAGAAAACCCATGTATGTGGTAAACATTGTAATTTTGTTAGTATACTTTATAGTTTTTTGCTATTTACCCCCTATACCTATACTCAGTATGACCTAGGTACTAATTCCGGGCTGGGTGCAACTTGAAAATGTATGCGTTTCTTCTTGGGCACGGGTCCCTGCCCATGTAGTTCCCAAGTTTGTTAGTGATGAACTTGGGGCCAACAGGAACAGGTCTCTGCATACTTGGGGCATACTTGAGATGTTTCCAGGTTTAGGCATTTTTAATGCAATTTCTTGTTTAAAAGCAGCTGACATAAAAAAATACAAAAAACTATAAATTTTGATTTGAAGAAAATAAAAATAAAAATATTGAAATAAAAAATAAGCTAAACCGAACCTTAATATTTTGTTATTTTATGCTTATCATGGTTAATTTGGTTTTTTGAATGTAATCCTTAAATTTTAAATATTTTTTTATCAACTTTTGCATTGGTGTACGGACCTGACTAACCTGAAGTCTAAAAAGATTTGATGAACCCCCATATTTGAACCCTAAACCTTTACCCAAACTGTTAATTTAGCTGTTGAGTTAATAGAATAGGCATAGATCCATCTTAGCATGGATCCAATATGCAACAAGAGCTATCTGAATGGCTTGAGGTGCCAATCCCTATGTACACTTATGTTCTGGCGGGATTGGCATAATGAGTCTTTTGTGTACTTCTCAGTACATATCAGATCCATGTTGAGATGGATTTGTATTTATAATAGTAGTAGTAATAACGATGAATTTTAATATCCCTTAAATCTGCTTGGTTTGGAGGATCCATTCAAATGTATTATTCAGTTATAGGGTTTTCATTGCGGTGACATTCTTCATGCATTTTGTTTCAAAGAAGCTAAATATAAATGGATATAGCCTGCCTTTGGCTAAGCTTCCGTGCCGTGGGTGGTGAATCTCTGCTGTCAAACTTGCACCGGTCCTCATCCACACCCATTTGGGGCTTTTGAATCCAGGTCCCAATGGCAGAAAGTCTCTAAATTTGCCACACTACTGTGGGTGGCTTTTTACCTGTATTGAATTGATTGATCATGCATCTGATGATTTGTGTGTTCAGAAAAAGTCATTCAAAATCTATCATTCTATCAGCTCAAAGAAATAGGCAGATCTCTTTATTACTTTATATTTTCAATCGAAAAAAGGAAGTCTCATGTATTGAATTTGGTGACAATAAAATGCTGAAAATATCTGTGTATTCAAAAGAGGTAATACAAAATCTATCATTTCATCAGCTCAAAGATAGGCAGATCTCTTTATCACTACTTATTTCCAATCAAAACAAATAGAGACGACAGGTTGAATATCAAAGTATGTCAAAACATCATGATGGATTAGCCTTTGGTCATTTCATGATACATGAACTACAGTGTTAAAATTTGATGTTATCTCCTTGATAATGTCGGTCAAATAAAAAAGTGTTTGATATAATAGTTGATTTAGACCATGAGGATTGGGCCAGAAATATTGCTGCAAATCCTTGATATCAGACAATAAATTGTAGTTGCTAATGGTTATTTTTTATTTTTATTGTTGAAATATGCTTTGACGTGAATATAACCTAAATTACCTAATAAGTTAATGATAGAGCAGACCTGCTTTAAAATTAAGATTGACATCATATATGGAACAGGATTATACCTAGGATAATACTGAACATATTTTGACATGTTTGGACATTACAGGTTGAGGTCCTGTCACAATCTTTCCACTAAAGAAAGATTGGACATTGTAGAGCATAATTTTGTTCAGCAATGTAACGAGAATAAGACAAATGAGTGAATAAAGGAATGCCATAACTTTCCTATGATGTTTAATTTAATTTTTAGTGGTTAGTTGTTTTTGAGTTATGAGGGGACAGAGAATTTTGAGATTTGACATGTTTTGGTGCTTTGGCTGATGTAGACTATTGTTTTTCTATATGTATGATGTGTATTAGATTGCTTGCAGATCCCCATTTCTTGTCTATTTTTAGATCATATGCAAGTTATGCCTGCTCTTGGAGACTATGTGCATGATCAGATCTTTTAATAAAGATATTTCATTTCATAATATGTTATCATTTTTATGATGTGATGATTACGGAAGTATACATTTATGTAAATGATTGCTGCTGTTGCACATTGTCATCTATTATAGTATTGTTTTGCATTACATGTTGAGGATATCTATTTTGTTTCACAGAGTTTGTAAAAGATATTGATATTTTGGCAAGCTTTGATGTGGTCAGTCTCATTCTTCACCAAGATTCATTGTTTTGAGAAAGGTGTTCTTTTTGAGTTATGAGGGAATTGTGAATTTTGAGATATGACATCTTTTGTTGCCTTGGCCGATGTAGACTTTGTTGCATCTATCCTTTTTCTATTTGTATGATCTGTATTAGATTGCTTGGAGATTACCATTTTCTTGTCTATTTTTAGACCATATGCGAGTTATGCCTACACTTGGAGACCATGTGCATGATCAGATATTTTAATAAAGATATTTCACTTCATAATATATTGTCATTTTATAGTGTGATGATTACCATGTTTATATTGATGTAAATGGTTGCTTCTGTTGTATGTTGTCATCTATTACAGTATTGTTTTGCATTACATATTGAGGATATCTATTTTGTTTCAAAGTTTGTAAAAGACAAGGTAAATGATACTGATATTTTGGTAACCTTTGATTATCTTTTTGAGACTATCTTTCTTATTACAGGAATAATTGATGAGGAAACTTCTAAATTAGCAAAACATTTCCTTAGATCTACATTCTCTTATTTGAGGACTGTTGGTTTTGAAAAAACAAAAGGGTAGCTATAGGTTCCCCTTTCTCTCGAGCTGTTATCAACATATTTATGGAAAGATTTCAAGATAAGGCTCTGTCTTCCTATGATGTCCCCATTTTTGATGTCCTTATTTGGGCTAGTTTGGTTTTGACTCACTATTTTTAGTAAGTACTATATTGAGCAACTGGTCCTGGCGATAGTGCAGTGTACAGTTTCCTGTTTGGGCAGTGTGTGGAAGTTGTCTGGTGAGCTCTAATGTTTTGTGCCAGTTTGATAGTTGGGAGTACTTACTATTTTTAACAGTTGCTATTTATAGTAAGTCTATTCGGTAATTGGTTTTGTTGGCAGTGCAATGCAGAGTTTCCATCCTTGGCAGGGGGTGAGTTTTCTCCACTGTCTGATTTATTATTGGTCAATTCACCACAAAAGTATTAAAGTTGCCTTTTAATGAAAGGGGATATAAGCTATGGTTATAAAAAGGACCCCTTGGCCTAGTGTTAACAATGTTGTTTTAAAAGAGGGGCCATTGTATTTTATGCAGACTCCAATTTATTAAGTTTATTTCCTAAAGTGAAGGCTAAAATATTGCTCAAAAAGTGGACGCCTCCCTTGAGGAATATTTGATTATGTTTTAAAATATAAAGCAAAATATTAAAAGGGATAGGCTGGGCGTTGGGTTTTTGGAGGGAAAATTATTCAAATTGGAGGTTGCCCTAATTTCTCCTTCCACTTCTAGTTATTTTGCTTTTTGGCTCTCATTTGGACAAAAAGGATTTGACAACTTAAGGAGACTCTGCTGGATTGTTTCCAGTTTATCGTTTGCAGCTGGTTGAGGACGGAAACCCTCATCTTTAGCGCTGGTTTTGATGGTAAGAGATCCACCCTAGCTAGAGGGAGTGATTCTACATTAGGAATCACCATTGCTCTCAAGAGTTCGTTCGTTCTAGGGTTCTAATATGAAGACTTATGAAGTTTTTTCGATTTGGGTATCTAGTTTTTGGTGTGTTTGATTCATCGCACCAGATTTGAAGGAGTTTATAATTCCAGCTGGGATACCATTCAAATTCATGTTTTCAGAGATTAATATTATTGAAGGGGCTGATGGCAATTTGGAGAAGTCGTGGGACCTAGAGAGACTTGGACGCTGTACTGAAGGTGAGGCTGTGGAGTACTAAGGGGGATGTGAGCAGATTCTGAAGGTTGAGTCAGCTAGAAGGGGTTACGTAGCTGCTAAATTCTCCATTCATCATCTTCTTGAATCTATGTGAGGTCTCTCTTTGAGAGTGTGTGCATTTTGGGTGGAGACATGAAGCCCTAGGGATGTGGGATCATTTGCAGCCTAGGCATGACTTTTACAATGCTCAGAAAACATCATTTAAGTGGCTGCAACCTAAATCAGACCCTGGCATGAGCCTACCAGAGCACTTGGACCCCAGGCGCACCTTGTATCAGATGTGGCGAGTGCATCAGACCTGAGATGTGTTGCTGATTCAACATTCTGAGCAGTCTCTGAGCAAGATTACTCTCTTTCAGACCCTGGGCATGTACTTCCAGGTCTGAGTATCATTTATATCTGCTTAAATGTATATTGATGTTGCTAAATCAGTCTATAGTAAATGTAAATCAGTTGTTATCTCTGCTGCAAGTAGGTCTGTCTTAATGGGATAATGTTTGTATGGCTGTTTAGAATTTGTAAGGTGACTGCTGTAGCAGTCAGTCTGCAATATATCGTGTATCTGATGCTACTGCTGTTCTCAGATTGTAAGGATCTGAAAGATACTTTATTGTAGTTAATTTCTGAGTTCTCATGTTCCTAAAATCAGAACTTAATATCGCTCAGAAATAGGCCTTTGGATCAGTATTTGTTTTTTTTTCAGTAATTGATCTTTGCATATCAGTTCAAATTGAAGTTTTGAAAACTGGATTATCAAACGTGTTGTGCATTTCTCTTGCAAATTATTCTGTCACATGCCATGGAATGAACTGTACTTGATTAATTGGAACATATAACAAACTGAAAACATTGAGCAGAAGTCACAAGCAAAAACTCAGAATGGGGTTGGACACTGCACTTCCTTCTATCTACAATTTAAATGGTGGAAGTGATATGTTGATTAGCTTACAAGGAATAGAAAGATAGAAGCATTTCACTCTCATTTAAACATCATTTGTTTTAATACCTTTCATGACTTTACGTGAATCTAAAAACATTCACTGAGACAAGAACAAACTTAGAAGTTACAAATGCTTTAATAAAATGTATAAGACATAGCACTAAACAAGCAACCCAAATTATTCAATGCATAGAAATCAGAGATAGAATGCTACTGTAGTTGGAAGATTTGGTGTTAAGAAATCATATAAAAAATCTAAAAGTTTTTTTTATGTACTTTCCTGTCATGCAGTGGAGAAGAGATGTTGCATTTGCTGGTTTTGATGTCCCGTTACAAATGGATGTTTCAGCAGAGAAAATGATATTTGGTGTTCAAGGCATTGATCCTCAAAGAAGAGCCCGTCTTATAAAGGTACATATGGAAGGTGTTATCCTGAAGAGATCGTTGATCTTGAATATGTATTGCTATATATTATATTCTTTTGCTGTTTATTTTTGTCCTTAACATAAATCATTTATTGTTATCCTGAAGAGATCGTTGATGTTGACTATGTATTGCTATATATTATATTCTTTTGCTGTTTGTTTTTGTCCTTAACATAAATCATTTATTCACAATTGAGGTTTTATGTGTAACATGAAAAGGTAAAGGTAATTTATTAGGTCACAGTCTAGTCAGCACACCAACTTGGCATACAAAATCTTGCTTATTATAAACTAATTTTCCAGATTTTCCAACATAGATTTAACTATTTAAAACAGTTTGAATGAAATGAGTCAGTGGAAATTATGATCCATAATAACAATGAATCAATTGAAACCTTTAATAAAAGTTTTAAACTATTCCAAATGTTGACTACATATATGATTTTCCTCGGATTTTGACTCTTCTTGCTCTTGGTGATCAAATGTAAGGTCCTTAAGCTAGTGGCCATAAGGAGGAAAACAAATCACCTAAATACATGCTAACTTGGTTAAGATCATCCAAGGTATACCTTGTATCTTTTGGTTGGACATGCCCTGCATGCTCCTTCTCCAAGGCCTACTGCCTACCTTGCTTTGTGACACAAGATATTGAAGAAAACACACACGCTTATACTAAGAGGGGGCTGAATCAGTATAAGACCAATTTTTTTAATTTATAACTTTGGCAATCATAAAGCAATAATCATAGTATCCACACAAGCAAGATCTAACAATAGAGAACACAAGATGCACACACGATTTTATGTGGAAACCCTTGCAAGAGAAAACCACGACAAAATTTTGCTTTTATAGGAAACTTCTTACAACTTCGTAGGTACCAAGTACCAACCCACAGGATAAATTAAAATTCTGCAAAAGGAAACTCCAAGTCAGCCCTTTGACATCAATGACAATCAGATTTTCAACAGATATATCACAATACCAAAAATCTAAGTTTACAAAGAATGTATAGTTTTTATAGGGTAGTTGGCCAATGTACCCTCTCAAAATCCTAATTATACACTTTCGTTACAAATGGTGTTTATTTAACATCTCTTTTACACCATTACAAAATACAAAGAAATGTTAATTCCTTTTTACTGTTGTGTAAAAGGTTCTGAAATTTCCCTCTGTATATGTCAGCTGTTTCCCTCAGCATCACAAGGTTTATTTGCATCACAAATCACAATCATTAATGCCTAATCAAATATATGTGGCTATTGGCTAGGATGTTTTCATTTTTTTCCATGGAGCCCTATCTAAATCACAGAAGGTCCATTTTGTTAATTACTCATTCTCCAATTTTAAATTCATAAGTAGTTTTGACAGTTTCATTTTTCCAATCACTCATATGTTCAAGATTAAAAATATAAGTAAATTAAGTTAATTAACCTAAAAAACATTTTGAATTCTATTCAATTAAGGAGTTAAAACAAGTTTATATGCCAAATCTCTTATTTGTCCAATATTTCAAATTGATCGCATTAATAAGGAGCCAATTTTAAGTCTAAGAATAAACCGTTTAGAATCTATCCAACTCTTATATTTGTTTTGTGCTTCATGTTACATTTGGCTTTGTTGACGATTTCTTCCAATTCTTTTAAATTTTAGTTTTATTTCATGTCTTATGAACTAGATCTTACCATGATATAGGAGTATTACAATTTCAATCATAAACAACTTCAAAGGGTATATCTTGATTGTGGCGTGGAATGATACCCTCAATTATAGACAAATGCCAACTAAATGCAATTTTTCTTCCCATGTTTCAGGATTTTCTGCAGTATACATTCTTAATATATCCTCGATTATCCTATTAATCTTCTCAGTTTGACCATTGTATTTAGATTGATAAATAGTAATAAAACTCAAACTAGTACCAAATTCACCAAAATGGAAAATTTCAAAAACAAGAAAATCTAGGATCTCAATTCGAAGCCAAGTTTTTTTGGAAGACTGTAAACAGAGCATTTCCTAAACAAAAAAAAGGGCTATATTTGAAGTAGATGATATAATCTTGGTTGGTAAAAATTGAGCCATTATAGTTCATCTATCAACCATGACTAAGATAGAATCACGTCTTTTATGAGTTCCATGTAAAACCAGTAGTAAACTCCTTATTGATTCTATTTCCAATAAGGCTGTAACTAATCAAGTTTCTTTCATTGTTTTGCTTTAAATTTTGACAATTCAAACATTGCTGCACATGTTACAAATATCTTGTTCCATTTTAGCTAGAAATAATTCGTTGTAATTGAAAAATAGGTTTTTTGAAAATTAGGATGACCAGAGAAAAATATATCATGAGAAATTCACATTATCTATTGCTTAATATCAGATATATCAGAAATACAAAGTTGTTCCTTGTAATACATAAGTCCATTAGTTCCTAGTAGATAACAATAAAGTCAATCATCCAAATGTATGTTAGAAGATGCATATTCAAACTTACTAAAGAGTATGAAACTAATCATTGACAATTCTTATAGCTTGTTCAAATCTAATTCGTTTAAGAGTGATGTCATTTGCATAAATGCTTTTTATACTTAAAACGTCAGCTACTAAATTTCCTCTGCTATGGATAGTGGATATTAAAATCATATTCAGTCAACAACTCCATTCATCATCTTTTCTTATGCTTAGCTGAGGTTGAGTGAAAGTGTGTTGTGAACTCCTATGATCACATTTTAGAGAAAATTTATTTGTCAGCAATTACTGTCTCCATATTTTCAAATCATGAACAATTCCAAGTAATTCTAAATCATTAATAAGATATTTCTTTTCAGTTGATATTAGTTTACGTGGCTCATAGCACACAACTCTATTTTCTTGTATCAAAATTTATAAATTTTCTAAATCATAGTAAACATATTCTGCACTTTGAATATCCTAATTCCTACAGGTATAAAAGTAAAACTAATACCTATCAACAATATCCTTTATGTTAGATGCAAGAATCTATTTAACTTAAACTATAGAAAATGATATATCCTAATCACTGTCAGAATACTATCATATTAAGTCATAAGTTTGCTGCAGAATTAATAAAACTTATTATTACCAAATTGTACCTCTGCTCTCTCAATTACAAATTAATTCCTGTTCAGTTTTGGGTAGAAAATTTTATAGCATTGTTTGCAGGAATAAGTGGACGTTTTCATTTTGTCTTCTGTGTGTCTAAATTAAAGACAAATTTTAAATAGATTATGCTCATTTGGGGTTAGAGTTTTTCCAATAATTGTGGACAGCAGTGAATATTCCAACTGTTCTGTTATTATCCAGGAGTCGAGTTAATAGTAGAACAGTTGTTGATTTAGGAATTAAGATTGTTTTAGTTAAGTAATGAGATGCATCAACAGCTGTGTTAATAAACCAGTTTAGTAGTTAGTTAGCTATAGTTGTTGAATGCATGATGTGTTGGCAATAAAAATGAAACTAACAGAAGTTAGCACTAAATTAGTTAAGTCAGTTAAACTAGTTCTGCGTAATGCTACAATTTGCAGTCAAGAATAGTAATAAAGGTTGGTTTGTGTACTTCTGCACTTCACAAATTGAAAATTTTACGAATATGAGCCAACACAATGGCTATAAATGTAATTTCATTTTCGAAACAACATATCAGAATTTTGAGGCTTTTAGGCCTATAAGTCTCTGTAATTCCTTATACAAAATCATTTCTAAGGCCTTAACCTCTAGATTTTTAACTTTTTTTCCTTCCTTGATCTCTCCTCAACAGAATGGCTTTGTCCGTGGTAGACAAATTCTTGACTCTATTGTTAAGGTTCATGAGAATATTCACTCCTTAGTTGAGTCGAAGACTGAAGGCTTTTTATTAAAGCTTGATATTTCAAAAGACTATGATAGAGTTGACTGGACTTTCTTATTTAAAATTTTAAAGGCTTTTGGTTTTTGTAACAGGGTTATCCAAATGGTGGAACAACTTGTGTCCATGGCTTCCATATCGATTATGGTCAACGGATCCCCCACCTCTTTTTTCCAGAGCACCAGAGGTCTAAGGCAGGGTGATCCTATCTCTCCTATTTTATTTACTATTATGGCTGAAAGCTTAGGCAGGAATCTGAAAAAATTGGTTGACTTTAAATCTCTTTTTGGTCTCAAACCCTCCTCGGGCAATCTGGTGTGCTCCCATCAACAATTCGTTGATGACACTATGCTTATGGGTAAAGCCACAGTGTCTGAAGGCAAAACCATAAAACAGTTGCTTGACAAATACGGGAGAGCTTCAGGACAGTTGATCAACAATCAAAAAAGCTCTCTGTTCTTCTTCAACACACCTGAACATAGACAGGCTAAAATTGCCAGAATTTTGGGATGTAGGGTGGATTCCTTTCTTGCCACCTACTTGGGTTTACCCTTAAGTTTGAAACCTCCTGAGTCTTTTTGGCTCTCGCTTGTTGAAAGATTTAGCAAGAAGCTTGCGGGATGGAAAGGAGCCCTGTTAAGTCAAGTCGGAAAACTTCAGCTCCTCAAAGCCTCTCTCCAGAACCTGCCTATCTATGCCCTGAGCTTATTTAAGATTCCTGCTAAATTTGCTGATGCCATTGAAAAAATTCAAAAAAGATTTCTGTGGTCGGGTGTTGAGGAAAAAAAAAGACTTCCCTTAATTGGCTGGAATTTGGTTTGTAGATCTAAAAAGGCCGGAGGACTTAGTTTAAGAAGAATCAGAACAGTTAACAAAATCCTCCTTGCTAAACAAATCTGGAGAATCTCTTCTTCTTCTGGGGAGTGGATTGACATTCTGGCTAGCAAATATTTAGAAAACAACTGCTCCTCTATTATAAAAAAGGATCCCCACCTTATTCCCAGAGGGTCTACATGCTGGAATAATATAATCAATGGAAAAAAGATTGTGGATCATGGCATTGGATGGCAAGTAAGAAATGGTCATCATACTAGATTCTGGGAGGAAAGATGGCTTTTTAAGGAGCCCATTATAAAAATCAATTCCTTCAGTGAATGGGCAGAGATCTGTAAGGTTCGGTTTGGCACTTATGTGAAAGATTACAGAGCAAATGGTAATTGGGTGGACTTGTGTAGTGTTAGTCAGGATTTGGCTCCTATTCAGTCCTCTCTGCTGGCTGTTAGACTTAGTTCTGAGTAGTTGGATGATAATGCGGTTTGGATGGATGAACCCTCTGGTAATTTTTCTGTGTCTTCTGCCTTTGCCAGGATTACTTCTTCTCTGGATCGTCCTCTCTTCTGGTCTAGAACTTGGTTCAAACACTTGATACCTAAAATTAATATCTTTTTCTGGATCCTTCTCCAAAACAAGATGCTCACGATTGATAACCTGTGTAAACGTGGGTTTCAAATTCCTAACAGATGCTTTCTTTGTAAGATGGAGGCCGAATCTGTGTGTCATCTATTTCTTCAGTGCTCATTCGCTGCTTCTATTTGGGAAAAAATCATCAGGTGTTGGCACCTTCCTTGGGTTTTCCCTTCGTCCATTGAAGACTTATTCACTCAATGGAAAGCTCCGACTAGAAATCCTCTACTCAGGCTTTTTTGGGATTTATCCTTCCCTCATGTTGCTTGGGGCCTCTGGAAAGAATGCAACAATAGAATTTATAGAGGTAAAGAAGCCTCTGTGGATATTGTCTTTGATAAAATTGTTAGATTCTTGAAGGAAAATTTCAATGCTTTGGTTCAGAAGGATAGTATATCCATGAAAGCGGAGCGTTCGAGCTATGACCTGACTGTTGCGAAGGATTGGAACATAAGTCTTGAATTGCCTAGAACCTCTATGAAAGCCAAGAAAGACAGAGAGGGTGTTTGCTGGTCTTTCCTGCCAAACGGTTGGATCAAAGCTAACTTTGATGGTGCGGCTAAAGGTAATCCGGGGGCGGCGGGCTGTGGTGGAGTTATAAGGGATTCCTTTGGCAATTTCATTGGTGCAACGGCCTCTCCTCTTGGTTCCCAAACTAATCATCTGGCGGAGGCTGTTGGAGCTTTTCACATTATAAATTTAACCCAAAGTCTTAACATTAAGAATCTGTGGCTTGAAGGAGATTCCAAAAACATAATCGACTGCCTCTGTGGCAAGTCTCCCCCCTCGTGGACCATTAAATCGTGGGTTGAGGACGCCATATTGACTTTGGCTAAATTTGATAAAGTTAAAATATCACATGCTTACAGAGAAGCCAATGCTGTTGCGGATTTCTTCGCTAATGAAAGAGTGAGGAGTAAAGAGGTGCGCACCTGGCATAATATTAGCGACCTAAACTCTAATGTTTGCGCCCTATTAAATTATGATAAGTCACATGGAAAAGCGACGTGTTATCCCTTTAATGAGGACAGGCTGGATCTTTCACATCACAATCATTAGATGGCATGGGACTGAGCCCAGTGGCTTAGTCCGCAAGAAACCTCCGCACGCTTTATGGGTTCTTAGATTTGGCGGGGCCAAATTAAGTAAAGATTTAGCTTGGGTCTACCCCACTGTGTCGGCTGAAATGGGAGGAGACAAAAAGCAAATTGAGCCGAACAACTATGATACACACATGAAAAATGCCAAGGCCTGGAATAAGGTTAAAAGAGGTGGGCTGCTTCCTTTCCTGGAGAAGCTCCATGGCTCTAACCAGGAGGCCACGGACCTCTTTGTTAAAAACTGGAATAATGGAAATTTGACCCTGTTTGGCAGGAATGTGGAGTTTAGCGAAAATTTAATCGCTGATGTTACGGGCTTATCGACTGAAGGGAAGAAATTCTTTAGGGACAGGGATTTTTCTGATGAAGCCGTGACCAGATTTCCCAAAAAGGACAAAGAAAGGCAAAATCTTGTTAAAATTGCAAACAGCTACTTTGAGGCAGACACAATAAAGGCCATTTGGGAAAAGGTTTTGCGGGTCATCATGGAGTACATTACGGTGGACGGGCGCTTCACTAGAGTCTATGGGTACCACTTTGCTCTTCTCAATCATTTCCGCTACAAGGTTAGGGTCTCTTTCCCCTATTATCTTTTCTGTTCCTTGAAGAAAAGCGTGGAGGATAACAAGAAAAATCCTAAAAGATTCCCCATCCTGCACATTGGGTTGATAAGGTTGATTGTTGAACATTTCCAAAAAATGCCCGCCCCTGCTATTCCGGAAACTATTCCGGATTCTGAGAGTGACGACACTGAGCCCAGTGGCTCGGAGTATCTGCCTAACTCTAGTCCGGCTAGAAATGTTCTTAGCCTGCACGCTGTCCCTTCTGGGAACAAAAACCCTACTCACCCTTCTGGTAAAGCCAGCGCTGAGCTTGAGCCTGATAGCCCTTCCCTTATGATCAGTTCTTTTGATAAAACCCCCAGGCCAAAACCCTTGTTTCCTACTCCGAAGATCCCTCTGATTCGGAGGAGTCTGACGCTAACAAAACTGAGTTTTGCGCTGATCCTCTGCCGGATAAACAGGATGACTCCCCTGTTACTCCTAACCCTGAGATAACTTGTCCTAATACCAGTAAGGATCCCTCTCTGGATGTCCTGAACCTAGCCAAAACCAACTCTGAGTCCCTCTTCAAACTTTTGGAATGTACTTTCACCGAGATTAATGAGCTGAAAATAAAAAATTGGGTGCTTCAAAGCAAGATTGAAGAGCTGGGTGCTAAGGTTGTAGAGATTGAAAAGAAAGATATGGATAGTGGGGTTCAAGGTCACAACAACAAAAATATAGACTCCAAGGTTGAGAATATAAGGAATACCATCAAAACTGTTGCTGAGCAAAACAACCGAATGGCAAGACACAACGCCATAATCATTAACGCAATGACAAAAAAGCTTGATAAAGCCTAGAAGGGGTCTCTGGTGGTGGATCTGGAGGAAACAGAGGACAAAAGCCAGGATACGGATGCGGGCATTTCCAAAAGAACCAGAGCCAATCTGAAGCGCAAGGTCCCCCCTACTTCGAAGATGATCCAAATTTTTAAAAAGGGAGTCAGTGATATGCAGAATTTGGAGGCGGATATGGAGTCTGTCCTTAAGACTCTGAGCTAACGACTGGGGTTTTTGTGTTTACTTTGCTGATCTTTTTGGTCTGACCTTTTTGGTCTGTCTCGTGTGGTTGCTGCTGATCTTTTCTCGGGCAGCTGGTCTTTTTGGTTGGGCTTTTGTGTTCTTTCTTTTTTATTGTAAACTTTGTGGTTTCGGGTCCCTGTAAAACCCGTTTTACCCTTTTATCAAAAACATATCAGAATAGAAGGAAATTATTGAGCTCAACAAAGTTGTACATGCAAATTTCTCAGTTTCTGCAATTTATTTCTTATGTTTTTTTCATGTTTAATGCTGTAGTGTGTATCCCCCCGTTTACATCAATAATTGTTTATTTGTGAAATAATTAGTTGTTTAAGGGGTTCCCTAAATCAGCAAGCATTTGCAGGAACATGGTGACTTCTTGACTTTATCTTTTGTGTGTGTATATGTATATGCATATGTATGTTTCTCAAGTTTGGTACTACTTGTTTCGCCTTTTGACAAAGCTCCGAAATAAACCAAGCCTTGCCAATCCATACACTATAGCATGACTCACGTCTGTGAAGTGCATCATTTCTGAGCTCTCACAGTTGATTTCAATCTGTAAGAATTTTGACTTCGAGACACAATATTAGATGATTAGCAATTGACCATGACTAATAATTATATACAAGCATCTACAATTAAATCATTAGCATGTGTAGAGTAAAACCAGTTATCTGTTACCCTTATTCAACACAACATTTGACAAAAGTTATCTTTGGAAGAGAGGAAATTGGACTTAAAAGGTTCAGCTATGAGGTGAAAATCAACTTTGGTATGAGTATGCCTGGCTTCTGATGTAGCTGATGTGGGGATGATGATGAACTTATTATATCCAACATATTTATTTCAGGTGTTGGGCATTGATCTAAAATGGCGGATGCACAAGGTATCAGATGGCCAAAGAAGACGTGTGCAGATTTGTATGGGCCTTCTACAATCTTTTCAGGTTTTTTGAGTCTTCTTTCCATGTCTTAGCTTTTTTGATGTGGGTTTGAAAAATCTATGTTGGAAAACAATTGGCACCACAAAATTGTCTAATTACTTGTCTGATTCGTTCTCTGACTCTGACATATTCATTCTTTGCAAAAATACATAGCTAGTATTTGATTGACCAGATCGAGTATTCTAATGCAGGTTCTTCTTTTAGATGAGATTACAGTTGACCTAGATGTACTTGCAAGGGCTGATCTCTTGACATTCTTGAAGAACGAATGTAAAGATAGAGGAGCCACAATTATTTATGCTACACATATCTTTGATGGCCTTGCAGATTGGCCTTCACACATTGTAAGATTTATGTTTGTGGATATCCTTTACTTTCATGTAATATCCATCTGCTTAGAAGACTAATTTTGACCTTTTTCATTATCATACAGGCATATGTTGCACATGGAAAACTGCAGTTAGCCTTGCCATTAAAAGAAGTTGATGAAATGAAAGAGCTTTCTCTTATGGTAGGCTACATTGTTTCTTTTCCAGATTTGTCTCATCAAGTTTTTGCAAAAATTAATATGTGTGGATTACTAGTGAATGCAACATGATGTTAAAAGAACTGCCTCATCTGATTATATATGACAGCTTACTGAATACTTCTTGAAATCAATGGTTTCTTTCTTTTCCTCTCAAAATCTTGCTAAAAGTACATCTATTTTGTGCAACAAAAAATAGCTGTCATATGTTAATCATAACCACATTAATGCCTTATGTTTTGATGTGCAAAATTACTATTAGGCATACATGCTTTTGTGAATTATTTGTGGGAGCTTTTGTGTTTCCTACAAGTCAAGAATGAAACCTAAAAGACATAATGAAGGTGCTGAAGGTTTCGTCCTTCAAATGAGTAGATTGGAGAGAGCAATGTGGAGTAATGTGGAACAATATCCCAAAGAAAGAACATATAATAAGCCAGTGTGTCAAATTTAGCAATCTGTTTTTTTCAAAAACACTGATATCCCCCACAAACCAAGACCTTCCTTCTAAATAACTATATCTGTTGGCGCCCTTTATCATGGATTCAATACTGAATAAAATAGAGAAATGAGGTGGAGATGATAGCTATATTTCAAAATGATTTTTCCACTACTGGAGGTACTGTTTTCTTGGTCAGAACCCATTAAATGTACAAAAGATGGTAAAACCATAAAAAAAATCATCTTCTAGTGAACTATTCACAGCGTGTTGGGTGTGGGTCTTCTAGAATTGACTGCACAGTATTAAAATTAAAGAAAGAACATATAATAAGCCAGGGTGTCAAATTTAGCAATCTGTTTATTTCAAAAACACTGATAACCCCCACAAACCAAGACCTTCCTTCTAAAGAACTATATCTGTTGGTGCCCTTTATCATGGATTCAATACTGAATAAAATAGAGAAATGAGGTGGAGATGATAGCTATATTTCAAAATGATTTTTTCACTACTGGAGGTCATGTTTTCTTGGTCAGAACCCATTAAATGTACAACTGATGGTAAAACCATAAAAAAAATCATCTCTTAGTGACTATTCACAGTGTGTTGGGTGTGGGTCTTCTAGAATTGACTGCACAGTATTTAAATTGTACTACATTTAATGTCCCTATATACATCAGGGTTAGGAATGGAGCATGCACTTGAGCAAAAGAGAAGGATGGTAAATCCTATACATATGTTGCTGATGAGGAGTAAGGTAGGAGGCTGGCCTAGACAAAGAAGCATCAGGAACTAAAGTTATTCCTAGAATAAATAAATAATTCATTATATAAGAGCAATTAAACAATAATGAATTAACTAATGAATCTAAACATTAACCTGAATTGTTTTGATGTCAGATAAGTCTATGAATTAAAGGTTTCTTCAATTCATTGAGTATCCAATTATCATCTTTGTCAGATTATTTGGCTGTTTTTCTATTTCTTTAGCCTTCCTTGTTCTTCTGAACTCTAGTGATTCTTCAAAGCCTAAATTTAAGTGCGTACAATAAGAATAGAGTGATCAATGTGTCTTTTTGATTTTCCTATAGACGTATTGTAAGTGAAATCCGTCAGTTTTAAGTGCGTACAATAAGAATAGAGTGATCAACGCGTCTTTTTGATTTTCCTATAGACGTATTGTAAGTGAAATCCATCAGTTTTACTTTATGTCCACTTATGATTTCTAAGAAGGGTGGAGCTTTGTTTTCATCCAGCTCTTTGGTGAATTGATTGTGCTTAAATTATATTCCAAGTGACTCTCTATCAAGTGGCCAATTTGCATTGGTGTTATGTTAGTTTTATGATCAGATTAGAGACACAGAATTTAATTCAAAATAATCACACAATAACACAGCAGATACCCTGGGAAAACCCTCCTCTTGAGGGAGAAAAACCCAGCAACAATATATCACTTATATATTGATTTATCACAACAATGATCTCCTTACAAGAGGCCGATATGAAGGCCTAAGTGCAAGCACCAAAGTCTGATGCAACACAGAAATACAATGAAGTAATATGCTGATAAGATCTCAGCCTCTAACAATATCGATCTGCCTTGATGAAGAATTCGCTCTTGCAAGGAACTCGAACTGATAAGGATGAATGACAAAATGAAATGGATGATCAACAATGAGAGAAACATCAAATATATATACAATATGAAAGGTTGTCACCCTTCAAGTCAAGTCGGCCATCATAGAGGAAGACACCCCTTCATAAAGACACATCCAATAGGCAAGAAGTTGGCCACATAAGAATTCGTGCCTTCTTAAGAAATCGTGCCATTTCAAGGCCGGCCTTGATAACAAATGTATTTCTTTATTAATCGTGCCTCTTCATTAATCATCATGTCGGCCTTAACAAATAGATGCAACTCAACAATAAATCACCTCTTGAATGAAATGATGTCTCAATAAATTAAATAGCTATAGGCTATAATTTAATTTATCACATGTAGTAAAGGAGATCACTAGAAGAAGACCACGTTGCTGCTCTAAACATCAACACTCCCTCTCAGCTAGGGAGGATTCTTCCAGCTGCACAAGACATATCACCTCATCGTGATGTCTACCATAATGGTTACAACCATATGTGGAAAAGAAAGATATCACCTCATCGTGATATCAACCATAATGGCATGGCTCTCCCAGAGGGTGAAACACAAGTACAAGAAAATCATCACGAACTCTCTCACGTGATGCTGTAATGGAGTCACGCACATGACATCCCCCATGGCTCTCCCAGAGGGTGGAAACAAGGGCTTTCACCTCAAATCTCAAAAAGAGATATGCATTAACAAGGGCTTGCACCTCAAATCTCTCTCAAAGAGAAATGCATTAAATAAGATCACTGATGCTGAGATTCCTTCTTAGCTAGGGAAGGATTCTCCACCATACCAAGCTTGTCTCGAAAGTACGTAAACTTTATCCTGGAGAGAGGCTTGGTGAGAATGTCTGCCGTTTGCTCATCAGTGCTGATATACTTCAACTGTATAGCTTTCCTCAATAGCATATCTCTGATATAATGGTATTTGATCTCAACATGCTTGGTTTTGTCATGAAACACAAGATTGACAAAAAGCTTCACACAACTCTGGTTATCACAATGAGTGATAGTAGGCTCCATTGATTGTCCAAACAATCCTGTAAGGAGCTTACGAAGCCACACTGCTTCCCAAGCTGCCACACAAGCTGCTATGTACTCTGCCTCTGTTGTACTCAATGCTACAAATGACTGCTTCCTGCTGCACTAGGATATCATAGCAGACCCCAAATTGAAGGAACATCCAGAGGTGCTCTTCTGATTAGTGACACACCCTGCCCAATCAGAATCAGTATAACCATGCACTTCAAATCCACATCTGAAGAATATCTCAACCCATATCCAATTGTGCCACGCAAGTATCTCAGGATATGTTTTACTGCAGCAAGATGTATCTGCCTTGGTTCACACATGAACTGACTAAGTGCACTCAATGCATAGCAGATATCTGGTCTCTTACTCTCTCTGAAGGTTACTCTTGGTGCTGCAAACCTTTCTGCCTCCTGCATCGTTTGCCTAGCCTAGAGAGGTCTTTTTCTCCCAATCACAATATCGGTAGGCCCATTAGTAGGTTCCAAGGGCTCAACTGGATCATCCTCTTCTTTTGGTTCTGAAGTCTCCCTCTGAATCTCAGGAGCATGGTCAACTTCCATGTCCTGAGGAGAATCTTCATTATCAATCTCCATATGAGTGCCCTTGGATCTTCTGAATGCAACATCTTCCTCAAATGTGTCATCTCTACTAATCTCGATCAACTTTTGACTTGGGATGTAGATTCTATAGGCTTTTGAGGTTTCACTGTAACCTACAAATACCCCCTTCTTACTAGAAGGCTCCAACTTTGTCCTCTTTTCCTTTGGTGCATGAACATACACTGGACATCCAAAGATCCTCAAATGACTCACTTCTGGCTTCTTCCCAGTAAAGGCTTCTTCAGGAGTCGTGTTCTCTAGGATTCGGTGAGGACTTCTATTCTGAACATAGACTGCTGTCCTAGAAGCTTCTGCCCACAGGAAGGTTTGCAGATCCTGGTCATGAATCATGGCTTTTGCTGCTTCCACAATCGATCTGTTCTTCCTCTTTGCAACACCGTTCTGTTGAGGATTATAAGGGACACTAAACTCCCTCTTAATCCCAGCTTCAATGCAATAGTTTCGAAAGCTGTCGGAAGTGTATTCTCCTCCATTATCGGATCTTAGGACTTTGATCCTCTTCCCGGACAAATTCTCCACCCGAGCTTTGAATTCCTTGAACCTTTCTAATACCTCCTCAGATTCTTTAGATTTCAAGAAATAAATCCAAGTCTTTCTAGAGTAGTCATCAATAAAAAGAATGTAATACAAGAAACCACTCGAAGAAGCAACAGACATTGGACCACATAAATCAGAATGAATGAGATCTAGAATACATTTGGATCTATTTTCTCTACTATGAAATAGACCTTTAGTATTCTTACCCAAAGTGCAACCTCTGCAAGTACCTTCATGCTCCTGGTTTAACTTTGGAAGGTCCGTGACCATCTTCTCCATGATAGGTAGAGCTCGGAAGTGAAGGTGAGCCAATCTTCGATGCCAAAGATCCCACAAGCTTGAAGAATCATGAACTAGTGCCTAAAGTGGACGAGTGCAAAGCCTGTCGAGACTCTCATGTCTAACTCCAATCACCCGAGCAGCTTGAAGTTGGAATTCTTTGTCCACACAAGAACTTTGCCTTTAGAAAATGCTACTTGGTACCCCTTGTCTTCCAAGGCTGAAATGGAAACAAGGTTTCGCTTGATGCCTGGAACATATAGAACATCACACAATTGCAGGGTAACGCTGGAATCCAAGTGGAGAGTGGAGGTTCCAATTCCTTTCGCTGAGTAACTAGCATCATCTCCAATAATGACTTGTTCACTAGAATCTCTCTCCACCAAATTTGTTAGATGCTCCCTAAATCCGGTAATGTGGCGAGAGGCACCACTATCAATCAACCAAGTGTTGGTGTCGGTAGTCACATTGCTTGACAATGCCGAATAGAATAAGTATTCACATGAATCCTTCTGTGGAGAGACTTCTTCAACATCAGCAATGGTGGCTTGCTGCTTAGGCCTGGTTGGACATTCTTTAGCAAAGTGACCATACTTGTCACATCTAAAGCATTGGACTTTGGAGAGGTCCCTCTTCTTCTTGAATGCGGGAGCACCATCAGCTACACTATCTCTATTCCTCTTGAAGTATCCTTTCTTCCCATTTTTTCCTTTCTTCTTTGAGGATTGAGAGGCGAGAACATGAATGTCTTCATTAGTAGAGCTTTGACCAATTCCTCTAGCAGCCAATCTAGACTCCTCTTGAATGCAATCCACCCTCAATCGATCAAACTTGGGAAGCTTCGATCTTGCACTGATTCCTTGAATGTAAGAGTCCCATGATGAAGGAAGACCATTAAGAGCAAGCATGGTCAAGTCCTTGTCATCTATTACATGACCAATTGTAGAGAGTTGATCTCTCAACTCCGAAATCTTCATGAAGTAAGCAATAACGGTTTCTCCTTTTGCCATCTTCACATGATGTAGTTGTTGCTTCAGTGCAAGAGCCCGACTGGTGTTGTTGATTTCGTACATCTCCTCCAAGGTTTTGAACATGTCTCTTGCCGTCTTCAACCTGGAGACAATAGGAACAATATGATCCTTCACGGAATCAACTAACATCTTCTTCGCCTTGATATCTTTCTTCCTCCATTGAACTTTCTCTTCTTCATTCGTAGGTTCGGGAACTTTGTTCTCCACAAACTCAACCAATTCGTTTTCTTCCAAGGTGAGCATAATTCTGAATCTCTATGAAGTGAAATTTGATGCTCCCTCGAGTCTATTCTCAATCTTAAGACCGTTCACCATCTTGACGAAGAGATAGAGATAGACAATAATGAGAAAGAGAATAAAGAGTATCGCTGAATAAGAAATCTGATCACGATCTTCTTCACACCTGCTCTGATACCATGTTAGTTTTATAATCAGATTAGAGACACATAATTTAATTCAAAATAATCACACAATAACACAACAGATACCCTGGGAAAACCCTCCTCTTGAGGGAGAAAAACCCAGCAACAATATATCACTTATATATTGATTTATCACAACAATGATCTCCTTACAAGAGGCCGATATGAAGGCCTAAGTGCAAGCGTCAAAGTTTGATGCAACACAGAAATACAATGAAGTAATATGCTGATAAGATCTCAGCCTAACAATATCAATCTGCCTTGATGAAGAATTCGCTCTTGCAAGGAACTCAAACTGATAAGGATGAATGACAAAATGAAATGGATGATCATCAATGAGAGAAACATCAAATATATATACAATATGAAAGGTCGTCACCCTTCAAGTCAAGTCAGCCATCATAGAGGAAGACACCCCTTCATAAAGACACATCCAATAGGCAAGAAGTCGGCCACATAAGAATTCGTGCCTTCTTAAGAAATCGCGCCATTTCAAAATCGGCCTTGATAACAAACGTATTTCTTTATTAATTGTGCCTCTTCATTAATCATCATGTCGGCCTTAACAAACATATGCAACTCAACAATAAATCGTGCCTCTTGAATGAAATGATGTCTCAATAAATTAAATAGCCATAGGCTATAATTTAATTTATCACATGTAGTAAAGGAGATCGCTGGAAGAAGACCACGACGCTAGAGTACACAAGAGCAATAAGAGAGTATGGTGTTTTTCTCTAATTAGATTCACCAACATTTTGAAGCATTTTGTACACAATGTTGGCACCCACTTTTATGTGTCTAATTTTTGCTTTGTTGTGCTTCATAAATTACATATTTGAACCTATCCACCCTTAATAAATGATCTGAGAATCTTTCAGTTGGGCTTCCTATGTTGAGTAATTATCTAAGGGTATTTATTCAAAGTGTGTTTATCAAATATCCATAGTAAAATTTGTTATAGGGTGCTTTTGTGGTCAATGCCTTGTAATTTTGCTTTTCTTTGGGCCACTTTGCAAATTTTGGGATTTTGGAGTTTCTCATACCGTCGTGCCTTTTTGACCTGTCATCCCTGACATGCCTTCCCTGACAAGTCTGATTTTCCCCTCTAAGCCCATTTTCCTTGAAAACCAAGATTTTGGGTTTGGTCATTCATGCATCCTTTCCTCAATTGCCAACTTTCCTTCCCAAAAGTCCCACTTCGCAAATTTCAAGTTGGAGTTTTTCATACCGTTATGCCTGTTTGACTTGTCATCCCTAGCATGCCATCCCCTACAAGTCCTATTTTCCCCTCTAAGCCTATTTTCCTTGAAATTCGAGATTCTAGGTTTGGTTATTCATGCATCCTTTCCTCAATTGCCAACTTTCCTTCCCAAAAAACCCACTTTGCAAATTTTGGGATTTCGGAGTTTCTCATATTGTCATGCTTGTCTAACTTGGCATGCCTTCCTTGACAAGTACGATTTCCCCCTCTAAGCCCATTTTCCTTGAAATCGGAGATTTTGGGTTTGGCCATTCATACATCCTTTCCTCGACTGCCAACTTTCCTTCCCAAAAATCCCACTATGCAAATTTTGGGATTTCGGAGTTTCTCATACCGTCATGCCTATTTGACCTATCATCCTTGGCATGCCATCCTCTACAAGTCTGATTTTTCCCATCTAAGCCCATTTTCCTTGAAATCTGAGATTTTGGGTTTGGTAATTTATGCATACTTTCCTTAGATACTAACTTTCCTTCCCAAAATCCCACTTTGCAAATTTCGAGATTTCGGAGTTTCTCATACCATCATGCCTATTTGACTTGTCATCCTTGGCATGCCTTCCTCAACAACTTTGCTTTCGAGATTTCAAAGTTTCTCATACGGTCATTGCCTATCTAACTTGCCATCTTTGGCATGCCTTTCTAGACAAGTCTGATTTTGTGATTTTGGAGTTTCTCATACCATCACGCCTATCAGACTTTTAGGGCATTTCTTCCCCTCATCCCCTTTGACATGCAAAGTTTCAAAACTTTTCCTTTCGAACAAAAATCCCTACCTACCTTCCTACACAACTTGGGATGCCATTAATGGTCTCAAAATGAATATAATTCAACAAGTGAAGACTCTCAGAGGCCTCTTGGTACCTTTGGGCCCCTCTAAGACATGGATAGTGTACAAACACATATGATTGATGTTGTAAGGGGCATGGCTTTAAGTGTATGGCCATGTGAAGGTGATGCAAGCAAAAATGGGTGACCTATACAATTACAAATGACCATGGTTCTTTCCCCAAGGTCTCTAGATGGTGCATCAAGATATATTTACAGATGGGCAAGAGGAGGAACAAAAAGATGAGCATTTGTAGAACTAGCAGAGCAATGATATTCACAAGAAGCCCTAGGGTTTCAATTTCTAGTTCTAGGTAAAGGTATTTTGGTATTGTAATGATTTGGGTTCATCCCAAACTTGTAATAAACACTTGTAAACTATGAAGATTGAATGATTAAAAGCAAGATCAACCGTAGTTGGGTGTCTCCTTGTGTCTAATATATATTTTTTGGATATATGTTGTTTAGTTGGTCAACCAAAATTCTGTAAAATCTTTGCAAAGCCTTTGTAAGGTATCTTTTCAACATAATAAAGGAAATTTATGAATATGCTCATGGATTACTAAGTAGAACCACTTAATATTCTGCAACCATTGATTGTTTTTCTGAGTGTATGTGGTGAGTTAAGCTTGCCTGTACATTCTGAAATGCAATCTTTTGTGGTATCTTGATTAGGGTAACACCTTTGCTTACAATCTGTTATATGTTTGAGTGAACTTGTGACTCTGTAGCTCTTATGGAATCAGCACCAGTTTGCTAAACTCCATTTCTCAGCACCCCACACTTAAACAAAAACATTTAAAACTCATTTTCTTTTTAGTTGTGGTAGGGTAGTTTTATAACTTTCAATCATCAGTGATATACAAACTGTAAGGGGATATACATTTTTCATTAAATCTCATGATTGATAAGTTTTCTGCTATAAGAAGTGCATTAGCTTTGCATGTCCAAACTAGCACATAAGTATTTTGTGACACTAGTATTGGGATACATTGTGCATTGGGTATAGTTTGCTGTAAGGAAGTGTTCAATGACATTTTCAATAATCAATCCAACATCTCAGGGAAATAAGTATTTTGTGACAGTAGTATTGGGATACATTGTGCAACGGGTATAGTTTGCTGTATGGAAGTGTTTAATCGCATTTTCAATAATCAATCCAACATCTTAGGGAAACCCCCCTTGGTCTAGCAAAGCCAAAAGTGAAAGTCTTACCGACCTCAATTACCGACCTCAATAATTGGTCCTCAGTTGGCCAACTTGAATATAGGTTTTGTGGATATTCTTCCTAGGTTTGACACCCTTGGCACCTAGAAGACTTTCCAACCTTAGGGATTTGGGACATACAACTCAGATCACCAACACAAAGAAAGGCCAACATTAATCAGAGATCCAATCTGACATCAAGTAGAGATCCAATGCCAAATCTAGCAAATCTTGTTTATTTTGGCAAAACAATTGCCAAAAATTGACTAAAAGAAAGGCTAGAAATGATGGTTGACATCAGATTTGGGTCTTCAAGGTGTGACTGAACCATAGTTCCGAGGCTCAGACTTGGTGCGGACTTGGCAAGGATGACTCGACTCGGGACTCGGGACTTGGCGCAGACTCGGCAAAATGAAAAGCCCAAGAAATTTAGAGATTTTTAGGGATTTAAAACTTGTCTCATGCACCCTTTATTAAATAAACTTTAAAGATACAATAACATCATCAAATAGAAGCTAATTTGATCACATACACAAGTATACATACTATAGATCAAATAAGTATAAATGCAAATTGTAGCTGAGCTGTTGAAGGAAATAGCACACTTAGATATATAAATATGGTCAAATGTATACAAAACTCATGGAATATGAAATCCATGGCATCAAATGTTCCAAACAAATATGAAATATCAAAACAATAACTACAAAGTCTATGGTTCAAAGGACCTTGCATCCTTCCTACAAAGGCATCTAAGGTGGGTCTTGGATGATGTAGCAGCCATAATCTCTTCCTGTGACTCCATGCCACCCTCATCGACATCAGTTGTGCTTGTGTCTACTCGTGCTCTATCCTTCTCTGCCATGGCTACAACCTCAACCTCTCTATCTTCCTGGTCAACCCAATCAAGGTCCTCGTCACTAAAGACTCGATTTGTAGCCTCAGTGATCCACTTAGATTTTGGATCGACCTCCTCTAGCGTGATTGGGGTGGAGTCATGGTCAAAAATTTGTTTGTGTCTAAGACGAAGGTTGTTATGAACATACACTAGATCATTCAACCTCTACATGAATAGTCTATTGTGCCTCTTGGAGTGAATGTGCTCAAACATACTCCAATTGTGCTCACAACCAGAAGAATTGCATGGTTGGCTCAATATGCGAATGACAATCTTATGAAGGTTTGGTGTTTTAGCACCAAATATTTGCCACCATTTATTTGAGATGAGAAAAAGAAAAAAAATCAATCTCATTTCCAACTTTAAGTTTCAAGTTTCAAGTTCAACATTAATAATAATATAAAAAGAGGAAAATTATGCCCTTAAATATATTTTTACTTGGCTATAATGTTGTCCTACTATCTTTGCACATTTGACGAGCAAAGAGGTCTCCTTATGCAACAGTAAAGGCATCTATCTCATGGACTATCTGTGTAGTAACAACAGGCACCATCCGCTCTATCACTGAGTAGAGCCCACTAAGAACCTCATCATCCACCTTGAAATCAAGGCCGAATTGGAATATGCCAGATTTAGGAAATAAGCAATTTCATGGAGGGGCTTGTGAAGCTGGTGGTGCCATCTCCTATTAATGATCTCCCACATGGGACTATACTTATCCTCAACTAAATAAGTGTGAACAAAAATAAAGTTATAAACAAATAAAAGAAAAATATGAATAAAAATTAAAACATAATATAGAATTAAACTTTGTCTTCACAATCTTTGCAGCAGGTGCTCAAAAGCTTGGCTCATCAAAAATGCAATTTGCCACATCAATCCCTGTAGTGGTCGTAGCATAGGATGAGGAAGTCCACTCCTCACCAACAAACATACGCCTCAAAGCTGCCTTTGACCGAATCAAGGGTTGTAATGTGATGAAATTAGTGGCAAATTTGGTGATGCCAAGACGAGCCAACTCCCTCAACCCCGTGTATTGCCTCATTAGGCTAAGGACCCATGTGTGATTGTATATAAATTTCCAAATATTTTTGGCCATATCCACACATGTTTTGATCCATGGAAGCTTGCAAAGATCCTCCAATATGAGGTCAAGGCAATGGGTGGCACATGGAGTCCAAAATATTGTTGGGTGCCTCTCCATCAATAGTGTACCTGCAGCAACATAATTTGCTGCATTATCAGTCACCACTTGAACCACATTCTCTTCGCCCACCTCAAGTATGACCTCTAAAACCTCACAAAGGTATGTGGCTTTTTTAACATGGGTTGAAGCATCAATTGACTTGATGAACATGTTGCCACTTGAAAATGAAGCAAAATAAATGATTCAATAAAACATAAATTACAAATATTAATCACTAAATCAAATTCAAATTTCAAATTATTCAATGCATTGAGGGAAGTACAATTAGCTGCGGAGGAAACAAGAAAATTCAGCAGTGTCCTATTTCTCCTATCGGCCCAACCATCGGTCATGATGGTGCAACCCTTCTTGCTCCATAGCAAGCGCTGCTCCTCTATTTGGGCTTTTACATCAGCTACCTTTTGACTCAAAAGTGGGCCCCTTAATTCATCTTCAGTAGGGGATTTGAACCCCACCCTACAAATAGTTATGGCATCAACCATATTTTTCCAAAAAGGAGACCTAACACATGTCATAAATAAATTAAATAGATAAGCATTGTAAAATGGAGAGTTTAACTTTAAATTTGAATTTGACATACATCTAGATTCTAAATATAAAAATTCACGAGACAAAGAATCAAACTATAAATTTTAAAACAATCAAACAAAAAAGAATTACCTGGCTGCATGGAATGGAATGGTGCAATAGTGCCAAAAGTCTGCAATTGATCGTTTTGCTGCATCATGTGCCTCCTTGTTCCAACCCATGCTCTCAAGTGATGGTTGGGAACCAAGAGTACAATGTGGCACAAAATATGAATCCATCCTAGATTTATGAACTCTAGGACCAATGCTAACACTCCCACTACCACTAGCACTAGTGGCAGCACTAGCGACAACACTAGTAGAAACACTAGCACAAGCACTAGCACTAGGACGAAATGGAGGCATGGAAGAAGCCTCTCCAACACCACCAATGCACGCCAACTCCTCCCTTTGCCTATTTTTCAATTCTTTTTGTAGTTCAAATGTTTCTAATTGCACTTGCACCTCATGAACAGCCTTAGGAGGTGCTTGAGAGCATCCCACAACATCATGGGCGGGTATGCATGCAAGATGGTATTTCAATCTGTTAATGCCTCTATGAAAAAGTGTTTTGCAATATTTACATTTTGCCTCACCTTTTTTTTGCTCAGGAAAAATTTTAGCATGTTTCCAAGCTGGGTCTTTTCTAATTGGGGTTGTAGACATTGTGAAAAGTATGATTTGAATTGGAAATCAAGGCTGCTGCAATAACAAGTAGGGTTTCTAAATTTATTCCAAAAAAAAGTAGGGTTTGTAAAAAAAATGCAAACTCAAAAAAAACAATGCAATTTTTGCTTGAAAAACAGAAAAAAATAAATAAAATCAAGCATACCTTTTAGATTAAGCTTGAAATGAAATGCAAACTCCTTCCAATTGTTGGTAAAGAGCTCTCAATGCACCTCCTTGTTGGTATGAAGCTGCCCGAATGCGATTTGATATGGATTTATGGTCTACCTCCTTGCTGGTTGCCCTGTAATGCTCTCTTATTTTTCCGCATAGCTCTCTTTTCTCCTCCTATTTTGCCAACAAAATGAAATGAAGTTGCTTTTAGGGCTGTGGAGGAAATATAAGTAAAAAAAAAAAAACTTTCAACTCAAATTTTATGTTTTTTTTTGCTTTTTTACACACCCCTGCACTAGTTGAGTCTACTTGCCTGGACTCGCTCGGACTCGACGAGTCCGGCGAGTTTGAGAGACACGGCGAGTCTCGCCAGGACTTGTTGAAGCCCCCCCGACTTGGTTGCAGTGACTTGACTCAGGACTCACCGAGTTTAGGCGAGTCTGGGCAAGTCTCGGACCTCTTGACTGAACTATTTGAAGGCTTATTTTAGTGGATTAAGATCAGAGGAGATGTGTTGTGAAACTCACAGGTCACCATTTTTGCAAACCCTAGTGCCATTGCATGCAAAGCGCCACCTTTAAGTTTTTCTAATAAAATTTTCTATTTTTCAATTATTATTATTATTTTCTTTAAACAAAAGTGGCAAGCCACTATATTATATTATTTTATATATAATTAAATTTACAAACCCTGGTTCGATGAGCATACCGGCAGGAAAGAACCAGGTGAAGGAAACCTCTGGTTATAGCTCAAAAGTTACAAAAATTTTAACAATCTTATCTCAATCGTCAAGACCATTTACATACAGACAAGCCAAAACTTCCAACTGGAGTTCATCTAACTTGTCGAATTACATGTCCATAATTCAAAAAATACACTACATCGTAGACAAATCTGCTATATCACTTTAATTTGAATTTTTCCTTAATGAAGCCTGACCAAAAAACTAGCTAACAACTTGCATTCGAAATTATATTCTGCATTGTTTAAGCCTGACCAAAAAACTGTCTCAAAATTTTTGCATTTGAATACTTGGACATGTCAATTATCAGAATCAAAATCCCCACTTTAGCTTATACTTATTCTTCCATCTGCATAATCTCCACAGAATTCTCCCCTTGCTCACCATTGCCCGCATCCATATTCTAAGAATTGAGTGCAATATTCATATCCAGTACCACAGCAGCAACCTGATTACGATAGGAATTAACCCCTTGAGGAAAAGCAAGTGACAAATTATGATCCAAATTCTGGGCAACCCCCTGTGAAGCCGGATGTGCACTAATTGGCTGGCGTTGAATAACATAAGAGGTGTTCAATTATTTTTTGAATTTACGGAGTTTTGACTATTCTTTGTCAAGTTTTGGTCTTGAGTCCAAGTCCAAGTAAAAAATCAGCTTGTCCAGTTGGTATCTCAGCACTATTCGTTTCCAACAAATATGTATAAGATAAAGATATCCTTAAGGACGTGGTCCTATGGAGGGGCTTTAGGTACTATTTTCATGGATCAAGGAGTCTCATGAGACAATTTTTTTTTGCTACTGGATAAATTAGAATATTTTTTGGGTAAATAGAAGCCCATACTCTTCAGATTTCAGATTTAAGGGGGAATGATTGGGGTGGGGCTGGGAATTTTTCCCACCAACTTAGGAGATTTTTCTGCTAAGTTTAGATTCCTGCCAAGAAATTTAGGGATAATTTTTGGAGCAATTTTTTTTGTTCAACCACCAGTTTCCTAAAAAAATTTCAGCTAAAGTATTTAGCATTAGCTGTTGTTAAGAAACTAATGGGACCGCCAACTTCCATATGTTTTAGAGCTCAAAATTTTAAGCTTACCCAATTCTACAAAATCCATGGGACCACCTACTTTAAAATGATCCTAAAAGCTTTCAGCAACACCTGCTGAAATATTTTAAGAAGCCCCCTCCATGGAACGACAGCCTAATAAGATCACACAAAATGGTTTTTTTTGGCCTCAATGTAGAATTTAGAATTTCAAGCTGTTTAGTTGTTAAGATTGCTGTTGTGTTTAGTGAATTATGTATATATTTTCTAAATCAATGATATACATAATACAACAGACTCACTCAATTTAAAACAATTGCAAAAAGAAGGCGGCTGTTAAAAAGTAAAAACTACCTATATGAAAGCTAAAATTGGAGGAGTCAACACCTTCATTGTTTTAAAAGCGGTACAAAAACCAACATAGCTTAACATACTACTCAATAATCTGTCTTAACAACTCTTTAAACAACATAATCTTAAAGAGAGTGTAATTAGCTTCAAAAATACCCATTATGATGGTGTTTCCTGCCTTTGGTGGAGCATATACCCCAAATTTTTTGCGCTCAATCCATCCTTTGGAATGGAGAACAATCCCAAAGTTGGTAAGGAGACATAAGTTGGGAATGGGTGTGGATTAGGTAGTAGGGTTGCTTCTTGTAGAATGAAAGTTCTATCTGTTAGTGTTGTGTAGCTTCGGGAGCTATTTTCTCTAAATAAAATCATCTAAAGGTGGCAGGTCGGCCCTTGCTTCATAAATCAAATTATATTTTTTTCTAGAGCCGACCTAGAGAGGAGGCCACCCAACTTTGTATATAAAGAGGATGAAGTCCTCTCATTTGTTAAAGCAATCATTCCATTCTAAGTTCGAGCACCTCTTGCAGTAGTTCGTCTCCTTGCAGCAGCAGATCAGATTTTTGTAACAAGTGTTATCATTCAAGATTTAGTGTTTTCAAGATTCGATTACAAGGAGAAATTACATATCTTATTGTATGTGGCTCGGCCTATTCTAGGGCCTGATTTTGTATGCAGTTTCTGCACTTATTATTCTGATATATAAGAGAATATTCTTTGCTAGGTTTTTTCTCCCTTCAGTAGGAGGGTTTTCCCAGGGTAATCATTGTGTTCATTGTGCTGTATTTTCTGCTTGTTGACATTTTTGATCTAAAAAAAACTAATATGGTATCAGAGCGGGTTTAGAAAAGATCTGATCAGATTTGTCTAAGCATTCTTCATTAAATATTATTCCATCGATAGCAGATTTGAAGCATACCTTAGAAGCAGATCTAAGGTGTTTTTAAGAGCAGTCTTGAAGGCAAATTTTGAAGACCTAAATGGCGATTTCTAGCAGATTTAAGAGCAGGCCTTGAAGCGAATTTTTGCAGACCTAAAAGGTGAATTGTGGTAGACTTAAGTGCAGATTTTCAAGGGTGAGTTGTTGCAGATTTAAAGAATTTAAAGACTATCTATTGCAGAATTGAAGGACATTTTATGCAGACCTTAAAGGGAAAATACTTGTAGACCTATGAGCAGAATTGTAAAGAGTTTCAGATCTGATTGGAGAAGAGGGTCAAACATTCATCTGCCGTATGGATGGGAAAGCAATTGGTGAAGTTTATTTGAGCGACAGAGTCAAATGATGCTTTTGAACGAATCTGTACAGATTGGTGCTCTAGTTGGTTGTAGCCGGAATACTCTTGATAGCCATCGAGCATTTGGAAGTCTAGGCGATTATTCAACAAGGATTAAATCAATTAAGGGCTAATCAGACTCAACTACAGGTCTAGCTCAATGGTATACCAACAATAAAGAGATAAGTATTTTATGATTATGCATTTTATATAGTTAATAATAATTCATGCAATAACATTGGGAATAGTGAATCATGTATGCTTCTAGCATTGGTCTGTATATTTCTCTTTGGGGTAGTTTGATTCTATGTAATGAACTATTATTAATTTCTCTAAAATGTAGGATGGATCGAGGAGCAAAAGGATGATGAAAGATTGCATAAGGAATTCAAAGGGAGGAAGAGCTTGAGGAAGAGCTTGAGGCATCCTATGAGGAAGTCATGCCGGCTGGAGAAATGAACAAACATGGAGACATAACTTGCAGCCATGGGAATGAGTTGATGGCGCATAACTCTCATGATTCTTCACTGGAGACATCTCTCGAGGGCACAAGGTTGGGTCACCCTTGGATGGAGAATTTGCATTAGCAAAGAAGATTGAGAAAGATGAAGACACTAAACAATGGAGAACCTATACAGATTGTCATTGCGATCAACTACTTCGAAGAGGAGGAAATGACATTCAGAGGGAGTTAAATTCCAGGCACAAGTTGAGTTCATGTTTAGGAAGAGGATTTAAGGCTCTAAAGATTAGCCAATGGAGGTAGGGATCAAGAGGGAGTTCGGTGTTCAGCAAAATGAAGTCCTATATCTCGAGGAACTAGAGTAACTCACTGAGAAAAAGTGAAGGTGTCAGCTAAGTAGGTTGCAGTGTTGCAAGGGTAGGTGCTAAAGTCCTTGGAAGACCTCTTCAACTGCAGAGAACAAAATTGCACAAGACAGTCAATCTGGATTTGACATTGGTAGCTCTGCAAACCTATTCAAAATAGGGTGATCGGGGATGAGGTCGAGAAGGACAGTCCTGAACTCTCACAAGTCAGTAGTGCCGGAGAGTGCGTTGGAAACCGTTCCTCTAAGGCAAGCATTGCAGGCAATCTTGGACGAGGAGGTCAGGAGGTTGATGCAAGTACTTGGAGCTTCAGAGGGAGTCACATCATCATGAAGATTTGTTGTAATGTATATTTCTTTGAGACAGAGAAATATGAGGTGAAAGCCCTTGTAATGTATATTTCTCTGAGGCGGAGAAATATGAGGTGAAAGCCCTTGTAGTGTATATTTCTTTGAGACGGAGAAATATGAGGTGCAAGCCCTTGTTCATCTCTAAGACTGAGATGAGACGTCATGTTGAGAGACTCCATGACGAGGATATCCTGTACATCTCTAAGACTAAGATGAGATGTCATGTTGAGAGACTCCATGATGAGGATATCTTGTACATCTCTGAGACTGAGATGTGTTTCTTTCCACACATGGGAGTAGCCATTGTGGATGTCATGTTGAGAGACTCCATGACGACATCATGTTGAGAGACTCTATGATGAACCCTTGTACATCTTTGAGACTGAAATGTGTTTCTTTCCACACATGGGAGTAGCTATTATGGACATCATGTTGAGAGACTCCATGACAACATCACGTTGAGAGACTTCGTGATGAACCCTTGTACATCTCTGAGACTGAGATGTGTTTTCCACAATTGGGTGTAGCCATTGTGGACATCATGTTGAGAGACTCCATGATGAACTCTTGTACATCTTTGAGATTGAGATGTGGTTTTCCACAAATGGGTGTAGCCATTGTGGGCGTCATGTTGAGAGACTCCATGACGAGGATATCTAGAAAATACCTCCCTAGCTAAGAGGGAGTGTTAGTGTTGTGTAGCTTTGGGAGCTATTTTCTCTAAATAAAATCATCTAAAGGCAGGTTGGCCCTTGCTTCATAAATAAAATTATATTTTTTTCTAGAGCCGACCTAGAGAGGAGGCCGCCCAACTTTGTATATAAAGAGGATGAAGTCCTCTCATTTGTTAAAGCAATCATTCCATTCTAAATTCGAGCACCTCTAGCAGCAGTTCGCCTCCTTGCAGCAGCAGATCAGATTTTTGTAAGAAGTGTTATCATTCAAGATTTAGTGCTTTCAAGATTCGATACAAGGAGAAGTTACATATTTTATTGTATGTGCTCTGCCTATTCTAGGGCCTGATTTTGTATGCAGTTTCTGCACTTATTATTCTGATTTATAAGAGAATATTCTTTGCTGGGTTTTTTCTCCCTTGAGTAGGAGGGTTTTCCCAGGGTAATCACTGTGTTCATTGTTCATTGTGTTGTATTTTCTGCTTGTTGACATTTCTGATCTAAAAAAACTAACACTATGTTCATGGCTTGCTGCATCCAGTCCATTTATAGGCATGCATTTATATAAGGTATTGGCAATGGTATTGATGGTAGCTGATTGCTCAATATACATACCCAAAAGCGTCGGCATTGTTTGCACATGGTGTTGTATGTATAAAAAAGAAACGTTCCCGGAGTATAGAGATTTGGCTGGCATGAACTTGGTGTTGAAAATCCCAATTTAAAGAAGTTAATTATGAAGTCATGATTAATGTTATCATCCTCATGGGCTGCCCCAAATTTATCGGAAAGTGACAATACTATCACATATCATATTGAAACATTTAAGCATGATCCCATGATTGGTAGTTGCTACCTATTGATATGCCTTATTAGTCCTCAAAAAAGGTTGCAATACCATCTCTTGGATTATATCCTTAGGAGTGAAGTGGGAGATTTAAACTTGGATCCCCTGGACCTTGTTCACCATAATGACATCAGTAGGGTGACATTGAGGTGAAAGTGCTATTGTATTGGGCGGGTGCCCTGGTGGTTGTTGGCATCTTTGAAGGTGTGCATGTGGAACCTGCTGTAGCCCAATTACCGTCCCAGTGCATGAGCAGCCTCCTTCCAAGAGTTGCAATCTGTAAAACAAATATTCCATGCTCATATGAAATGCTCGGAGTGTTGAGGACACAAATTTGTTTCTGAACTTATATTCCGCCAATAACTATTGTGTTTGATGTCATGAGTGGTATGTATGTTGTTAATTAATCCTGGGAGGATCATATACTCTTTGCTTGTGTGACTAACACTTGTGAATAGATAACAACAAGAGGCAGCTTGGTTCTGTATAGAACAGGAAGCCAGATGCCAAGCCTTTGGATAGACTGAGAAGGACTCCACTGTTAGTAGTTGCAAGAACCATTATAGAACTGCAAATGTTGAACAAGCAGATGTCGTGATGAAATGGAAAGGGAAATGCAGTTGAAAATATCTTTCTAAACAAAAAACGAGCAGCAATGCAATAAGTGGTGAACAATAACTTACTCCCTACAGTTGACTTATTTGGACTGAATATAGAGAGGATTTGAATGTGTTTGTGTTCGCAAGGCACAATAATGGTGCGTTAGTGCAAGAAGATGAAAAAAGAGAATGCTTGAGATGCTGAAGCCAGCAATGATCTGCTTCTATATAAGCTTTGCCATTCTGCATTTGCAGTCAGTACACGAATATTGAAGTTGTATACCTTCCTGTTGCATGAATGAAGCATATGTGAGAGAAAACATTCATCTGCTATTCCGAACAATGCATTTTGTGCCAAAGATGTAATAGGAATTTGAAGATGTTTGCAAGTAAACTGTAAAATCATAACAAATGAAATCTCATTGAAGGCTGGAATGGCACTGTAGGTACTTGGTGAGGCATTCACTGGAGTATAAATTAGTTCAATATTAAATGTAATGAATAATTTGTGCCTTTAAAGTTGACAATCACTATATTCTTGTACCCAAAATAAGCATTGACAAGTGGCTGGTTGCCCCATCGACTTGCTGAGCCTGTAAAAGAATATCTGATTTTGAGTGCTATCAGGCAGAATATTTACAATCTCTATGGCTAAATTTTGCTAAAATGTACCTGGAATTGTAGAATTATGAGGGAGTGGTTATGAACTGAATTTAAATTCTGCATATATTTTTTTGTACTATTTAGAATTTCACAATCAAGCATATGTCCCCATTAGAGAATTGAAACCATTTTAGTGCTGTATAATACTTTGGCACATACAACAAAGCTCAATAAAAAATGACCTGTCTTCTGAACAATATAAAATATAAAAAGACAAATTTTAGTGTCAAGCACATCGCATTCAAACCAGAAATGCAAATAGAGATACAAACTCCAGGCACAACAGAATGTGGGTTTAATATGGGTCCATTATTAAGATCAGGTACATAATTATTAACATTGTTTTTTACTGTGCTAATTGTATAGTGAATTTTATGAAATTGGAGTGGTGTAGAGAAAATAACAATTATAAACTCATTTATAATTTTCTAAAATGTCATAGACAACTAATGTTCTTTATGCTTTGTTTGAGTGAATTATCCATTTGTTCTCTTAAAATTAGTTTGTAGTGAAGTTTGCAAATTATCTCGATAATATTTTCTTTTAATAACCTTTAGCTTGCTGGTTATGTCCAGAGAACAGTAGAGAAATGGCTAAGGAAAGAGAAAGAAGAGAAAAAGAAACGTCGGAAGGAGAGAAAGGATCAAGGCCTCCCAGAGTTAGAAGATGATTTTGAAGGCAGTCGTGATGCTGGGGATCGAGCCCGGGTTCCTATTCGACTATTGAATAATGGTTGGGCTGGAGGGAGACTTCATTCCACACTGGCAGGTGAAGATCCTTTTAATATTTAACTCAGCTAGTGTCTAGTGACTCAAGATAATTTAATAATGGATGATGCATGCAAATTGTATTTGAGAATAACAAAGGCTCCCAATAAGAGCTGAAATTAAAGCAATGATTACTGCTTTTTTTTTTGGCTTTTTTAAAATGATAAGGCACGGTGGCATGTCCCTTTCCTAAGTTGTCGGAAAAAGACTATTTTTGGGCCCAACCAATGCTTTACTTGGGCACTCAAAATAAAGTACCTTTTTAATTTGTGGAGGGGATTAATTTAAATAAAGGTCCCAAATGTAATGCCTATAGAGGCAAGTTTAATGCCCTCATTTTGTATCCGAATTATTATTTTCATCAACAATTTTCATTTGGAGCTCTCAAGGATGAAAACCCTTGATAGCGTGATCTAGGGGACAAAAGTGCTCTGGATTTCCTGGTTGGGTTGAGGATGAAAAGCCCTCAATTCTTCTAATATCATTTGGATGCAATTTATGAGCCAATTTTGGACAAACATACAATTATCTGCTCTTCCAAGTCTGAGCGAATTGATATTCTGCTGCAACTTGTAACTGTAATCAGTCCTACAGCTGTACAGTCAGTTATTAGCCACATATTTTCATCATTATTAATTGAATGTCATTGTCTTATTTTCTGCATTGATAGCACTTTATATATTGTTGATTTATGGTCTGAGAATAAAGCTGTTTCTGAAGTTATATACTATCAATTGCAGTCGTCATTGTTTGTGACTTGTTCTCAAATAATCAGCGCCAACCCTATTGCATCTTATATACTGTGAGCTGTTTATGAATGGTGTGATCTGAATGATAACATATTGTGAGATGTTTATGATTGGTGCGATCTGAGTTAATAAATTAAATTACTATTGATGCATATTGCTGGCTGGGTCAGCATAATTACTGATTAATTTCACAACATAATATACACTATATAATTATATGCGCTATCATTCTATGATTACAATTTATGTGTTTTGCTGCTGGCAGATCATACTAATTGTGATTTGAAATAAATTGCATTTTAATACATATTGCAGCTGTTCATGAGTGTGGTGACTAGTATATTAAATTAGATTACATTTATATAAATGCTGTGGCTGTTTGCTGTTAGGCCTATCTGAACAGTAATCTAAATCAGAGTTAACTTTGCTATTTATGCTGTCTGCTGTTTTAGACTGAAATAGGTTTTGAACTTTTGCGTGCTTATTCAGTATTATTTACCTCTGTATACTGCCTGTTCATAAATTTCTGTTGTAGCCTGCTCTCATACAACATATAGGGATTGGGTTAGTCAGATTATTTCATCATTAATTCTGCATTAGCTAGGGTTTGGTCTAATTACTTCCAGCTTTATTCTTTGTTTTATATGCAATAATAGCTAATGAATTGCAGATTCTAGGCTAATGTTAAACAATATATATATTAAAAAAATTCATATATTAGGGAAAACCCTAGGAAGGGGCATTACACTTGGTTATGTGTATAAATGATCCGAAAAAGATATCATATATTAGGGAAAACCTTAGGAAGGGGCATTACAATTGGTTATGTGTATAAATGATCCGAAGTTGGATTTGCTTTTGCAAGTTGTCCAAACAGAAAGTTCAATTCTTGCAAAAAGCAGTGTGTTTGTTTCATGTGAAAGGCGTGCGAAGAGAGCAGAATTGGATGTAAAAGATACTTAAAGAGTTATTTTCAACGTTGTCGTTTTCAACACAATTGAGGAACTTAACGATATTAAAGTTTGAAAAATATTCTTTAGAATCTTATGAACATGCAATTGAGTTGAATGGTTCTCATGAACAGTTATTGACAGCATTTTGGATGGAGTGGGTTGTCTGTCTTATAAAGTTGTGGAATTTCATTCTATTTAGATGGACTTGATAAAGATGGAAAATTATGCACGATTTAAACCCAATGTTCCACGGAGTTTCTTGATGGAGGGGCCTAAGTTTGGGGGCGGCGGGGGGATGAGGGCGAGGGGGTGGCGGGGGAGTGGTGCTGAAATACATTTAGTATTTGAAAAATTAGCTATAAAAAGATCTATACCTATAGAAGCCTAAGGAATAAGTAAAGTATAAAGTTTAAACACATTGCAATGATTTCATTGAACTAGTGAACGTTGAAAATCAAAATATAGACATTGGAACGAGAACTAGTTTGAATTTCATAATCATGATTCATAATTACAATCAACAATGTTCAAAGTTCAAACTTCAAAAATAAGATACTAAATAGTAAATGGCTAATGGCCTGATGCCTCTAATGATCTAATCATCCCCAAGCCCCATGTCAATCTCCTCATCACTGGAATTGTTGGACTCCACATGCTCAAGCTCATCTAAACGAATACCAACCAGCCTTGTCTATGTAGCATCATCATCTATCTGTGCTGGCTCTTCTGGCTCTACATCCCATTTGGCTGTTGGAATCTCCTTGTATGTAGTTGTGTTGCAGTCAATGAGACGCCAGACATTATGTATAGCCACAAGCTTCTTTGCCCTCCTAAAAGTAAGCTTGTTCCTCAATGTATTCCATGAGATGACATCTCTTTGAGGCATTCAGTCAAATAGTTCATGTGCCTTGCCCGTGCTTCTACTTTTTGCATACATATCTACTAGAGCTTGTGCTGAAATGGGAACTTTGGGATGGGCTATGGACATACCCAAAATCATGAAAATTGAAAAATTAATGAAAAAAAAACTACATACCTGCAATCGCACTTGGATTCTGGAATGGACTTGGAGGCTTTGGGTCAGTCTTAGTTCCTTAGTCTCAACTCTCACACACTCGTAGTGACTTGGCTCCCTAAGTTGTGAAAAAGGAAAATAAAACAAAAATCAACCATGCAATGTCGATTTAGCCTTTTAGTTTAAGTTTTTTGAGTTTTAAGTGTTAACTTAAAACTTTTACTTCTGTTTTTCAAAAAAAAAAATCGTTATTTTTTTCATTTTCATGGGAAACGCTTGGGAGTTTCCTAGAGGTCAAGGGATGTTTGGGAGTCTCGGGGATGTCCCAGAGTCCCCTTTTGGCTAGAAATGCTGAGGAAACGTCCCCTTCAAAAGGGAAATGTTTAGGAGATGGGGAAGCGCAAAGACATCCCCGTCTCGGGTGCGACATGATCTTTGGGGGGGACGCGTCCCCATGGAACACTACAAGTTAAACCTGAAGAATTAAGAAACCATGTCAAAGTGTTTCTGCTTTTGGAATTCACAACATACATGAATGGAAAATATAACTGGTATTAGGTTTAAAAATCCCGTAAGACAAGCATGAATAACATGTTTGTTTTTCATATTCTTTTGGTGGGAAGGATATGCAAGCTTTTGTCTTTCATACTCAATACTTGCATTTCTAAATCCTCTTCATCCCACTTCTTAGTTACTGAACTCATGATTATTCATGATGTTTTGTAGCTTGGTAAAATTGTAGAATATTTTGAATTTCTGAGCATTACTAGGTTAATGCTTGCTACTCATTAAAAGCTTTGTTCTTGGGATATACTTTGCACTCATGACAATTAATAAATAAAAATTCAAGCGAAAAGAAAGTGTCACAATTGGTCGATTGGTTATGTGTCTTTCCTAACTCTTATTGCACAAATGGGCAGTAATCAGGCAGTGACTATTCTCCATACAAAATAGCATGCCCAAGACATCATGTTAGGATTCTAACATACAATACCATACCATGTCCATATTCTCCACACAAAATAGCATCAACGATGGGACCTACAACAATTGCTAACTTAAACGTTTCGACCTTAGTTTTTACATCATGATGAAAACTTTTTCTGTCTTGACGAGGTACGATACCTTCCCCCTTGTTTCTTCATCTTAATTCCCACAAAAATCAAATTTAAATTTAAATTTTCCTTTCAACTACCACCCACAGTCAAATTTACATTTCATTTTTGGTATGAACTCCCATAGGGTCTTTGTCACATCATCCCCTAGGAATCCGTTTATTTTTTAATGACCCCTATCCCCCTTTAATTTGGAATAGGGATGGAACTTGTATTTGCAAAACATTGTTGGTGTGTGAGAGAGATCGTTATAAACCCTTAATGCTTAAATTTAATGAAAGTTATTATTATTATGTTATCTATCAAATTTAATGTATTGATTATGTTTATGACTAACTTGGATTAATGTTGGATTTGTGAAATTGTGTGAGGAATATGGTTTGATTGCAGCTATCCATGAAGCAAGGTGAGACAAAATCTGTGGTTTTGTGGAGATAGCTAGATCGTAATGCCAACCTCAATCTCAAGACCCTGCCAATAACTTTTGCCTAACTTTAGGTTCATCTAACCAAGCATTGAGTTTGCAAGGATTGTCCCAACATTTGCACGTAACCTTGAGATTATAAAGGATGCATCAATTATATTGATCACTCACTTTGCTTATGTTGTGAAGGCATGATTTTAATCTAAATGAGTTTGACAACCTAGGGTAAGGACTAATGTTAAAATCACTAAAATACACATATAATATTAAATGTAGAAGCAAAAATAAAACACATAATGATAAAGATAAAATACAAACAAGATAACACAATTTGGTTAAATAAAAGAAAGAAAATACGAAGTCAAATAAAAATAAAATAAAAGAAAGAAAATACAAAATCAAATAAAAATAAAATAAAAGAGAGCTATAAAAGAAAGAGAGACCACAAAGATGGGTCATGACATTTATACTAGTGACCTAGAAAATGAGACATTGAATTTATTGAGCATGGCTTGGGGTATGCAAAAAAAGGTGTAAGGGTAAAGGATGTCTATGCCATTAATTAGGCATGACATCCCTTCTTTTGAAAGAAAAACAAGTTGTAAGGAAAATAACACACATAATAGTCTTAAAAATCCCATGGCCTCTATGAATCTACATGTTGGGCTTAGTTTTGTAGAAGAAAAAAATGAAAGGAATGGCCAAAGTATAGGTGATTGGGCGTGTGACGAAGTTTGGAAGAAGAGAGGTGTGATTGTGTAAAGGTGGGATTACTCATGATTTAGGCGTTAGGATCATTTTTGACACCTTAATTCCAAGTTTATTACTCCCTTGGGCTGAGTTTCCTTATTGTTATTGCACATTTAGGAGTAAAACATTATGATAGACTTATTAACACTTGATAGGATTTTAAGCTACAATTTGAGCAACTAAATTAGACACCTATAGGCTTACTAGGATTTTAAGCTACAATTTGAGCAACAAAAGTAGACACCTATAGGCTTACTTCATCCCCAATTTCACTCATAAAATTTAAACTAAATGCTTACTTATAAGTGCCTTAGCCTTGGAGCAAGTGATACATTGTTAAGAAGCACCTCCTCATCATCAACTTAAAGCATCAAATAGGAAATTTGTGATTGTCCCAAACTCTTCTGTTGTATTATGACACTCCATGAAATAGATGATGAACATCCAAGACCAAAGTCTCCAACCATAGAATAAATTCATCTAGCAACCTACAATCGAATAATTTCCATTCAACTCATTGACCCTACTTTGGATTTCTTCCTAGCTAAGGATGCATTTAGTAGAATGTTTGTGTTGGGCTTAGATTCATGATAATCTACCCAAGAAGTTTGGCTCCATTGTAGTGCTATTCTACTCCCAAGAAAGACTAACATATTGGTGAACTAGAAAAATATTTAGTTTCAATCTCATGGTATAAAGTAGTCTTAGTTGTGTAATTATTTGCTAATAGTAAAATAATATATATAGCTGAATAGTTAAAACTAATGTATGAATGTATATGATGGGGTGTGGAGAAGAGTTAAATGCTAGAGTTGGATAATGAGGATCAATTGAATAGGGATGGTAGAGAAAGAATAATTAAATGTATAACCTAAACATGGTCATTGCAACAAGTGGGCTCCCTCTCCAAGACTATTAAACTTGTTGTTGCTAAGTAGTATACCATAATTACATTACAAAATTATGGTACTAGGTTGCAAACTCACATATTCCAAGACTAGTATTGGTTGTTTACCTATATCCACCCTTCATTGAATGCGTAGGATACTTTCTACGAGATTGAGTACTAGCCCAACAAGACCTTGGGAATGAATAGAGTATTGTACCCTTCACATCATACCAATGTCTGAAATGTGGTGGTTAGTCATAGATGATGCCGAACCTAGAAATTACTTATTTTGAATTAGGAGTTTCTTATCTAGTTATAGAGCTAAGCTTGGTACAAGGGCTAACTTCTAAGGCAACGCAAGACACATGGAGTAAGGACTCTACAAGGTCATAGGTAGAGGGTGTACACCCTCTAAGTTGTAAACTATTTCTCTTTTTGAGGTGATTATTGGTTGATAAATCCTATGACCCCCATAAGATAAGCTTATCAATGCTCAAGTGTATGGCAGTCAAGGAGCCTGCTCTACCTATAGATTGTTTAACCGTTCCCCATAGATAGTGGGATTGTTTTCACATATGGCATGCAGGCCATAGTGGTAGTGGCATTTTGGCAATGGATGCCTCATGTTACTTTGAAGGCTTAAATTGTTTCCACTAGTGGCATGCAATCCTTAGTGTTAGTAGCATGTAGGCTAATAATGTCAGTGCTATTCTAGTGGGTTAGATGGTTTTCACTACTAGCATGCAGGCGCTTGGGCTAGTGGCATGTAGGTGATGGATGCCACATTCTAAGCTTAGTTGTCCAATGGACTCATGATCCAAGGCAAAATTTATTTCTAGCTTTTCGACATTGGAACCTATGCAAACCAAAAGCTAGGATACGACCTCAGAGGGCTGCAAAAAGAATTTTCAGAAGCCTTAACCATGACCCATTTGCCTTAGGGTGAACCTGTCCTTCAACAAAGCTCAAAATCAACTTTTGGTGATTGGTACATGTGTCCTAACCCTTCTTAGATTTGCTTGCAAATTGTGGTTTCCATTTTTGTACTTTTGGGAATTTGCATTTCATGTTCTAGGTCTTATTGTGCATTTAGTTTGAGCATTACATATTATTTCAATTTGGTTTCAGATCTATCCTATTGTCTTAAGGACCGAGATCTGCGTCTAATTGACTCACCATTGAGGTTGAAAGTCAATCTTTACACCTTGTGATCTCTTTCCTAATGAAATTCCTTAGGGAAAGGAACAAATAAAGAGAATACCCCTTATTCATTAAGGACCTTCCCCCTTTCCCTACATTTCATTTTGGTGAACCAAAAACCGTGCAAGAACAAACCGAAATGCTAAAGAGTGTAGGTATAGACGTCGTGCTATTGCTTGTAAGTTAGAAGAAAATATCAAACCAACTCAAACAAAGCATGATTATTCTCCACCTTTGCCACAACATGAAACTTCTAAGCCAAAACAAAAACAAGAACATACAATGGGCATTGTCATTAGGCCTCCTGTTGTTATTAACTTGGATGATGATGATGATGAGATTGCTAAATTGACGAAGAAGTGCATGATGAATTGAATTTGTTGTTTTCCACTTCTATGAACTTAGATGGACACAACCTGATGATCCTCCTAAAAAGAGTTCATCACCACACATTGAACCTGGTGATTGTCTTAGTATGGCACTTGTCATTGCTCCTTTGGCTAGTTATCTGTCTTCCAAATATGATGAACAATATTGGGATGTAAATGACCTGCTATAGGTTGGATCACATGTGACATACTATTTTTCTTTTCTCTCTATGATCTTTGTGATTGCATGTATGTACTATGATCCCCCGTATTGTGCTGCTTGGTGTGCCTTTATGTTTGTGAGTTTTCTTTGGATAACCTCTGTTACTCCATTGGAGCAAGGATACAAAGGAAGCAAATTTGTTGTGGAATTCTTCTATTTGTATCCACTTTCTTCTATATGTCGTAATAATTGTCTTTTCTCTTGTTTTGTGTTTTCCTTTTGGGGATGTTGCAAGGCGTTGAGACATCCAAGTCTCTTCCATGTTGACCCAAAGGCTTCTCCTTTGTTTTCGCTCTCTATGCATCATTCCTCCTTTGTGTTCGTTGTTCCATGAGGTATTTGGGGAATGATGACAATTTCAAGCTCTATTATATCATTGTAGCAAAGAGATGCACTTACCCCGAATATGTGGATCACTTATGTGTTATCTTTTGAGATTGCATGTGGGGGAAATCCTCCTTTTTCATGACGTATCTTTATTTGGAAACATATGATTGACATAGGGCTTTCCAAATAAACTCTCATGGCCCTTTTATCAATTTGCATTTATCATTTATACTTTATAGTAATTGCTCATAGCATGGTGTTTAACAATTCCTTTAAAGTGGGGGCATACATTGGCATTATTTTGACATGGACATTGACATTCTCATTTTGGCATGAACATATTGATATTTTTGCTTCACTTTTGTTCACAGAGGTTGGACTTAGTGTAGCATTGGCATAGCATTGATCATTTTGTGACACCTTATCAAAGTTGTACATGAGTATAACTTTTGGTATGGCTGATGATGGGAGACCTGTAGACCTGGTGTGACTTTCCCATTTGCCACCCCTTTGTTATGAGTTCACACCTTGTAGACCTAGTGTGTGTTTCTCATTTTTCCTTTGGGGCTCACCTAGTGTATACCAGACTGCACTAGCCCTTGTGAGCGTATTTGAAACTGAAGAAGCACAACAAGAAGATGCTCAACATGTGCATGAAACTGAAGAAGGAAATTTGTAGGATAATGTTCTTCCAGAAGTGGAAGAAATAGCTGAAGAGAACATTACATGCGAGGAAAATATTATCGAAGAGGACACTGTAGTAGAAGATATGACTGATAATGCTCCTTTAGTAGGAGATAACACCACTACAATAGAAAAATCTACTGAAGCTTAGAAGGAGGATGTACTCACAAGGCATAACACACTTCCTCCAGTATTTGAGGTAAATGTAGAGGATACTCAAGGCCACTCGGAGACAAACATGCCTCCGGATAACAAAGATCAATCTACTAGTGAAGATCTTCCTATAAATACAAAAAAGAGTGATGAGAAGAGGTCTAAGGAGAAGGATGAGGATGCATCTGGTAATGATGATGAGAAGAAGGATGTGGAGAAACCAGTTAATATCGGTAACAAGGAGAAGGATGCAAAGGACAGTGCAAAGACTATTGGAGAATCTTTTGATACCTTCGAAGATTCATTAAAGAACTTGTTAAGCATGCATCTCTAGTTTCAACTAGTAGTGTTCGCCCAATTAGTGCAACTTCCAATGCAATAAGGGCAAGTGGACATGGAAAAAATCTCTCCACTGCACAAGCTTCAACTAGGTGATGCTTTCCATGCTTCTTCCTAGAAAGAAATTCTAGAGATTCATCAAAAGAGTGCAAAGATCATTGAGGAGGTGGTAAAGATTCTTTAGGAGATCATACTTGGAGTAAGTATCGATAACTCTCTATCCAGTATGGAGAATCTAAATTTTTTGCTTGATTCTTTCAAAGTGTATTCTAGTGGATTGAAAGATAAGTTGGAGAAGGAGATATACACAAAGATGAATGAGAAGATATTGATGGAAATAACTAAGAAGTGTGCCACTGCACACAATAAATTTTAGGATAATCTCAAAAGTGTATAAGATTGCTTGGAAGAAGCCAAAGTAGTATTTCAGTTTTGCATGAAATGGCCAAGCTCTACAAAGAGCATAAAAGATGAGATGGACTCAATTGAGTTCCAAATAGATAAAAATTCCAGTGCTTATGATCCAGTACAAGATTTGGATGGAAGCGCAAGGTATGCAATAAAGAACCTACATGAACAGTTATTCCAATTGCAAGTTCAAAAAGAAAAGATTATAATGCAGTTTGGTCAGCTCAGGGACCTGGTGAACACTAAGTTCATACCTATTTCTAGTGCCTTGTTGAGTGTTGAAAAAGCTTCAAATCTAAATCCAGTACCCAACACTCCAGGTGATGGTGAAGAACTCTTGATGAAACTTGAGGCCCAAAGAAAAATGCTTGGCCTGGACAAGAAGAGTTGGGAAGAAGGAAAGCATGAGTGGAAAACTCCCCTGGAGGAGTTGCAAGAGTCAAATACTTCCTCCGAGTGACTATTTTTCTTTCAGTTTATTGTTCAAATTTCAGTATACATATGCAGATGGTATAAGGCAATTTTCAAATGCAAGTTTTGTGATATGATAGTATTGGATAGCACCCTTAGGGTGAGTTAGTAAAGTTTTGGTTTTGTATATATGCATATATCAGTTAGGGGGAACACATGAGCATGTGTAAGTATGTATGCAATCTGGTAGATACAAAATCGTGTAAAGGGGGAGAAGATATGTAAGTATGCACCCTTTTCCCTTGATGTCATCAATAACAAAGGGGGAGATTGTTGGAAGAATAAGAAGCCTATCATTGATATGCTTATTGACAACATGAGCATGGAGTATACGTGTAAGTTGTACAGTATGTAGTTTAGTGTTGTCATGGATGTCAACATTGTATTCCAGTATGAAGATCTCAATGCATACCAGTTTGTATAGCTTGAGCATGTTTAAAGATGACTATCAAGTGTAATTTTGTAAGAAGGTTTGACCTGGTGAAGATAGTTGAAGTGAGAAATTGACTAAGTTTCAAAACAGGTAATTTGGTGTACAAGACATCCGATATTTTGGTCTGCATTGGTCCGTTGTGTAGAATCTCGCTTTGCAATTTTGGGGTCAAGTGTAATTTTGTAAGAAGGTTTGACCTGGTGAAGATAGTTGAAGTGAGAAATTGACTAAGTTTCAAAACAGGTAATTTGGTGTACAAGACATCCGATATTTTGGTCTGCATTGGTCCGTTGTGTAGAATCTCGCTTTGCAATTTTGGGGTAATTTTGTTGGATGTTAGAAGAGTCTAAATCTAGAGTTTGACAGTGTTTTGGTTTTTGGTGTTGAAGATATGAATGATAGAAGTTCTGGTATGGAAGTTACAGTGTTACTGGTATAGTATGTATGTTTTGGAGGATCCACACTTTTCCGTGGATTGGTATCTAGCTTTGTAGATTTATGGAGATGTTGACAGGTGTTAGTAGAGTGTGAATTCCAAGTGGTATGAAGTTTGGAGGTTCACGTGTTAGTTTTTGGATGTAAAGTTGGATAATTTCTATGTTAGGTCATTACTAGTGTTAACCTAATAAGTCTTGTGTATTGCAGAGTTTTAATAAGTACTAATTTTCTATGTGGGAGCTATTATAGGTCCATGCTGACCTATTTGGAATTTTTATAAGTTTTGAATCTAGGTGCAAAGCGTGTATGTGTGTATGTCAAGCCGACAAGTTATATTTTGTATAATACATCTAATTAGGTTGACCTAATTGATGTTGTAGGTGTTTGTGGATAGTAGATACATATGTAAGACCTTTTTCAATTTTTTGGATGTGTGAGTGTGATATTAAGTAATTGTTGATGCAAATTGTGTGAGTATAAGGTGAATGCAAAGCATAGTAGAGTGTTAGTGCAGATTAGTATGAAGTGTGTGAAGGTATATTGAGCTTCAATGGAACTGTATCCCAACATGTTGTAGATGCAATTGTAATAGTTCAAATCTTGGCTGTGTGCCACCACTCTCCTAATTTTTCTTCTTTCAGTGGGAAATGAGTCCACTTAGACAGCGAGTCCACCTACAATGAGCAATTCTGTAATATCTTATAACCGGTTATAATATACCGTGAGCTAACCCTCATCGTGGTTTTTCCTTTTTTGGATTTTCCACGTGAAATATGGTGTTCACGTGTTATGTGATGTTGATGGTTGATTTCATGCTTTGCTTTCTTACTGCAAATTGAATATGCTATGTGGAATGAATGTTTAAATGTTTAAGTGGTTTCAAAGAATACCGATTCACCCCCCTCCTCTCAGTATTCCGGGTGTTCAACAATAGTTTCCCCATATCCACACATAACCATACAATATCAATTCCATGTCCTTTATATTTTTAAAGCCTACAATAAAAAAGATTTGACACAGAAAAATCTTGATTGCACCAAGTTAAGTGAGAGGCCTCCAAAACTCCATAGCCCACTTATGCAAGTTTGGAAGAGAAGGCCAAAAATGATTAAATCTGTAGATTAGACTTTGATGGGAGTAATAAGATTCATTGTTCAACACATCTTTCCCAAATAGCATGATAGGGGAGGATTATAATAAGGCCAGGGATAATATTCTCCATACTAAGGAAGATAACTAAAATCAATAGGAGCCCTCATGCAAGCCATGCCCACAAAGGGCAGACCACAAACCTTACCATTTGTGTTGACACCTAATGAAATACGGTAAGGAGAAGATGCAATAACACACCTCCATTAATGCGTTTAGTAGATCTAGGTGCAAAAAATCCCATGGAACCAACGTTCGAAGCATTACAAGAAGGATTTCCGATAGTGTGAAAAGTGACATTATTAAACTTGCCCCTACTAAAGGCCCACACTAGTGAGACAACAATCAACAAATGGGTATTAAAGGCTACGAGAGAGGTAACAATGGTAGGGTTTTTGCAATAGACCATTTAATTTAATTTAAAATTTAATAAATTTATTAGTGATAATTTAATTTATAAATTAATTTACATATTGAATTTTTGAATGATTTAAAAAATAGATTTTTTTATAGTAATTTATAATTTGAACTATCATTAACACTTGTAGGAAATAGGGTGCTTGTACTAGTTGCTAATATCTTGTGGGGCTCAAAAGAATATAAGTTGGTTCTTACACGTGCTTGAACATATTAATACTTTAGGAAGGACAATAACAATAATAAAGCTATGAATTTTAAATAAGCCAAGTCCATAGTACCTAGTACATTGAACTTTTCAAGTACACATGTAATCGATTTTGAATTAAACCACATAAGAATATGATAGTAGCTTAGAAGCTAAGGCGAGCATAGGACTAGCATCTCCTCGTACATGTTATTACGCGTTGGGTGATGCATGTCTATCTCTCTCTATCTCTCTCTATGTGAAAATATTCTACTATGGCTTTGCATGGATGCCTATGATATGATACTAAGGTATATGCATCATAATTTCCTATGATATTATCAATTTAGTAATATTTTGAATGTATTCATTTTGTAATGAATATAAAATCCTTGTATTGTTTCAAGACTCATTTTTGTTGATGTTCAATTTTAACATGACAATGAGTGAATTTGGTGTGTGGATTTTTTTCTTAGCTGATAATTTTGAAAAACTAAAGATTGGAAACACTTGAAAGGATACATTTATGTAGGAAGATTTACTATTTCAATTTCTCAATTAATATGCCTAAGTCTAGTGTTTGTAATTATTATTTGTCTAAATGGAAAATTCATATGGAATAATCTTCTTGTTATGTCTTTGTTGGCTATAATAGATATTTGAGATGGTTATGAAAGTGAATTTCCAAAATGTAGCAAAATATTAGATTCAGTTACCCATGAGAAAATTAAACAAATTGAAAAACACTTTGCCATCTTTCAAAGAAAATATTTATCTTGGTGAAGCCATCCTCTCCAATATCAACCCTATCATGGACTCCATGAGAACCATTTTATTAAACACCTAGATGGCCTTGATTTCTTACAAATGGTGGAGCACATTATACATTATCATACCCCTCTTTCCCTCAAAACCATTGAGCCTTTAGGATAGGCTACTTCTCATCTATCATATATCCAACTTTCTATTCCCATTCCTACTCTCAACACCTATGTTTATAACTTTGAACTATGGTCACTACATCATCCATCCCTCCTCCTATCACCCCTCCTCATACCATCTGAGCTTCTTTCTCTCGTATACCCAAAGATGTTCAACTAATCATATTTTTAGTTACCACTACATACAACCTTCTTAGTCTATCTCCTTTACACACATAATTAGACCATCAACCTCTTCCGACCCATTCTCTTCATACCCCTTCACAACTATTACCACTACTCCCCATATTATTGATCTTATTATTAATTAATGCAAAATATGGGGACCATCCAATAATAGTTGGCTAATCTTTCTACATCTTGCTAACCATTAACTATCATGTAGTTTAGATGTAAATCCCTTTCTTTAGAGATTTTAGCAAAGAACCTTCCACCCTAGATTTTAGTCCTTGCCTCAACTAGCATAATAGAAGAGGTAACTTACAAATTTAGGTCTCTACCATCATACCTAATTGCAACAACTTCACTGCCAAGATCTTGGCTAAATTATTTCCTTTGCCTCTTAAAGAGATGATATTGGATTGATTTTGTTCTCTTTGTGACCATTCCATTAACGCCATTGATCATGAGCTTGTTCTCGTATCTTTAGAACATTTATAGGTCAAAAGTGACCTTCAATTTAGTTGCATTAACATTTTCCACTATTGAAAAGGTCCCAAATGAAAAAATTACCATCTTCATCACTCAATATTAGTTTATCTTTTCTCAAATCTTATACCCAATTCTTGATTTGGATGTCTAAAGAATATTTGTTGGGAACCTTACCTAAAACATTCAAGATATGATTCTTTAATAAAATACTTTTTTTCCCACAATTATACATTGCGATTAGGGACTATGAACACACAATCAACTAGTTTGATGCACTTCCTTCAACCACCTCACTTGCTACCAATAACTCATCAACCCGCTCTACATCATATTATTCTAAATATAAAAATTAATGATTTATTTTCTTCAAAACCTGAATCCAAATCCAATATGAACCAAGTTGAAAATACAACATTGCCTTCATCTACATTAGTAATTTCCTTGTATCCACAACACAATTACTAATTTAGTAAGTTAGACAATCCTCTCTATGTTATCCTTCAACAAATTTTTTCGGACAACCTCGTTTAACTTCCTCTTATCTAGCTATAGGTTACTAATCTTCCATTTCCAAAAATATATGACCCTCAATAATTTTTCCAATATCATCATGTCCCTAGTTAGAACATTGAGAAGTGCATGTTCTCGTGACATATGATGCAAGACCTTATCGACTTTAACGATATCCATTTCATAGGTGTTAGTGATTAAGGTAACCATTCACTCCTAACCAAAATATGTAGATATATACCAACCCTTTCCCTTAACATTCCACAACAAATTGTATGGGCCCTTATAAAATGCCCCAGTTAGAGAAATCTGCAATAGTAGCGAGCACACTTATAGAAATGGGTTTTCAAGAATCTGCAAACACTACCAAAATAAATTAGAATTTGAGGGGAATAATTGGTGAAGAAAAGAGAAGAGTGAGCATTGGTTTATAGATCATCACGAGGACAAGGTTGCTATTTATAGATGAACCAACTTTCTCCATGCCATGATATCAATATTCTAACTACCTTGTCGAATTTTTGGTTACCATTTAATCATATCTTTTGCTTCTCTATTTTCATTCTCAATGATTTTTCTAATATGAAACCTCATGAATGTATTAAATTTTGGGACTAAGGTGTCTCAAACTTTGCAAGTTTGAGAGTTTATTTTGTGGGGTGAATCCACAATAGTGAGTCCCACTTGTAGTACATCATTTTTTTAAACTCAGATGAAAGTGAAAACTTAAAAAAACCTTCATTTAAAGGTATTTCTTTGAATGAAGGTACCTTGATTTGAATGCATGTCAAAAAGTGTTGGCAACATGAGCATGATGATTCATGGTGCGAGGATATTGTTTGCATGATAGTGTATGGTGTTTTCATTGATGGCAACTCAATACAAAAATGCAAAAGTGTTGGTCTAGAGAAGACCAGATATTTTGGATAATTGGCTAAGTCTCAGAGTGCAATTCTAGTGTTATAGTGAACCAATTTTGAGGTCCGCATTGCTCTGCTATGAAAAATATTGTCATGCGGTTTTGAGTAAATATTGGTATGTGTTGAAGGTGTTTATATCCAAAGGTTCAAAGTTTTATGTCTTCCACAGTCGAAGACATTGTTGAAAAAGTTTGAATAAGTTGTGACACTATGAAAGGTGTAGAGTGCATATTAGAATGCTCCATATACCATCACGGATGGATACTCTGATGTACGGTTTTGAAGAAGTGTTTGTAGATGTCTAAAGTGTGTGCACTCCAAGTGGTAAGTTTTTTGGTGGTCCGCATATTGATTTGCAAACATACAATTGGTTTACTTCACCGGTTTTGTTTCGAGGCGCCGACCTAAGTGTTTTGGATTCATGCGATGTTGAAGAGTGCGAGGAGTGGATTCATGGGAGTAATTATAGGTCATGTTGACCTATTTTAATATGTTACAAGTTTTGGTTTATTCTACGAGGCGTGTATGTCAGAGTTTTGAGCCGATAGGTTATGGTGTTGTACATTTCATCTAATTAGGTTGACCTAATTGATGAAATAAGTGTTTATGATAGACGTGTTTATATATAAAAGACTAGTTCATTGTGTGAAGATGTGATTATGAGAGTATGCTATGAATGTGATGTGAAGAAGGTCAGAGTGAATGTATAGTGGTGAAGTATGAAGTGTGTTAAGTGAATTTTCAGAGCTTAATTGTAACTATATCTTCAACATGTAGACATGTTATTAATAGTTCATCCTTGGTAGTGAGCCACCGATAGTGAGCCTTTCTCTTTTTCTGGATAGTGTGTCTTTGAGCAATGAGTCCTCCATTTTATAATTGGTGTTGATAGTTATAATATATTGTGAGTTAATCCTCATGGTGGTTTTTCCCTTCTTGGGTTTTCCATGTAAATCTGGTGTTCTTGTGTTCATTGATGTGATGCATGCTTCCTATGTTCCTTTCCATTACTGAAAGTTTAGCATGATGCATTGAATGAATGTTTATATTGATAAAGCTAATGAGTTTTAGTGAATACCGATTCACCCCCCATTATTTTGGGTGCTCAAAAATTGGTATCAGAGCTTGGTTCCTTCAATTGGTTTAGTGACCAAGGTAGATCTTGGAGATTGAACACATGGCTACTAGGAGATATCCTATCCCTTTGGAAGAGATCACAATGGAAAGGTTTACATATGATGATTGTAAAGAACTCAGATCCACCCTTGATGATCTAGATAAAGCAGAATGTGAGAAAAAAGAGTTGAAAGAAAATGTGAAGTAGATGAATGCATCAAGAAGTTCAGGGAACAACTCAAGAAATTGAAAGAAAGATTTAAGTAAATGAGCAGCCCAAACAATCAAATGAGACAATCACCAACCTAAAAGTGCAAGTTGAAGAAGGTAGAAGAGTGCTTGAATGCCAAATTGAAAGAAAAATTTGAAGAATGCTCAAAGCTTGAACAAGAGGTTGTGACTTTAAGGAAAAATTTGGAGAAAGCAAAGATTCAAGAAGATAAATTAAAGAAGAGCTCCACCTTTCTTGATGAAATGATTTCTAATCAAAAGACATCTAAGGATAAAGAAGGATTAGAGTTTGAGAAAGGAGATAGCTCAAAGGAGAATCAAATTAAAAACAATGCTGAAAAGAAGAACAATGAACAAAAGAAGACTAGAGATAAGAAGAGCAATGTAAAACATGTCCAAAACCAAAAGAAAGACTTCAAGAGACCTCCTATCAGAAAACCAAATTGACAAAGGTACCCATCTTTTAATGGTTACTATTATTCCTGCAATATATTTGGACATAGAGCTGCAAAATATAGAAGCATAAAGAATCAAAATGCTCAATCTTTTCCTAGTCAATGCTTTACATACAATAGATTTGGTCATAAGGCTAGTGGACGCAAAAATTAGATGATGAATTGTTACAATAATGGTATGATGCTTCAATATTTCAATGGCTACTCCTGTACATGCAATGGGTTTGGGCATAAGGATTTTGACTGCAGATCTAAAATGGAAAGATCTAAGTTTTCTCAACAAAAAGGTGTCATATGTCACAAATGTAATAAATCAGGACAAACCACCAAGTTTAATAGAAGTAAGAATGTGAAACCCTTTGTTTCACTAAAGAAGAGTGATCTGATAAAGTAGATAGATCTCATTGAGATGAAGAAGGAAATGAATAAGATTTGGAAGGAGGAGGAGAATGAAGTGAAGAGTGAGTATGTGCCAACTCGATATAGATTTTTCCTCTAAAAACTAGATAAAGAGCTTTCGCTTAGGGGGAGTTTTAATAGAAAATCATTAAGTCCCCACCAAAGATGTGTTGATTCCTTCAACACACTGGTATAGATGTTGGGTGATGTATAGGAGAAAATTTGTACTCCTTATGCAAATTCCCCCTTTTCCCTTCCTCACTTTAGAAAACCAAATTCGAAGGCTAAATGCCACATAAGCCCGTTGCCTTCATTCCACTTGGCGGTTGTTTTGTGTGTCGGTAGAGGAATAATTGTCAGGGACACCTGCGTGGTGCGTAGACGTCTGCGCGACACACTTATGTCCTTGGCAGATTCCTATGTCTGGAGCCTATAGAGGTATTACACTTCCCATTGGAGGTCGATTTGTAATGCCCCTTTTAACTGACTGACCCGAATATGGCCATTTTATTCATTCTTCCTTCAAATTCACTCCTTCTACATGCTCTTCAATCTCTTTGCATCTTATAAGCACTCAACTTGATCACTCTCCAAGCATTCTAGCATTCACTCCTTGCCTTCTAAGCTTTCAAGCAACACTTTGCACTCCGTAGCAACAACATCAACACTCCATCAACTCTGTAGAGCAAGTGTGGAACAAATGTCATTGCAACAGGGGCTTGAGTCATCTCATTTTTTCCTCCATTATACAACCACCCGACAATTTTCCTCTTTATTGTGTGTAGGTAGACGTGCTTCTTGGAGCTAGTTGGTGAACAGGCTCTTCTATGAGATCGTTCTTGTCACCCTAGCTTTAATTTACTTGTTTTATCATATTCGTCTATACATTTCTTATTTCATAGTGTTATTTTGTTCTCCTAAAAACCATTAGCTAGGCTATTAGTTCATTTTCCAGTGTTCAACCTTATCTTTTTAGTCCTTTGGTCGTACAGATGCTAGCGCACCTGAGAGATGCTAGCGCGCCGCGCTGTCATCCCAGAACAACACTTTCATCCTCGGGCAAAGAGCTATCTGAAGCATAGTGTTGAACCCTCGCCTAGCCCCATTTTGAGTTTCGGTCTGCAGAGTGATTGAAGGACCTTATAGTCCTCATCATTCTCATCTTGAATTTCCTAACACCCCTTTAAGCTGAGGTAAGTTAGGGAATCCTTTTGCTCTTGGCTATCCGTGACATGGGGCCTTGAACGTGGTTGGTACCCCTCTCTTACATTTTTGGTGAACTCGACGTGAACCAACGTCTGTTCATCTGTTGGTGTTGAGACTTTCCTCTTGTACCTTGCGATCATCATGCTCCTAAGTGTTGTGAAGGTTTATGAGCATCACGACCCAATCCACGACCTTTGGGTATATTGTTAGAAGTATACGACACATTCCAATGGAAAGGACAAAGGTCACTACCAGTTTCTCTATGGGATTTTTGTTTGGTTCTGCTATTGGTCTAGCCGTGCAAGAGCAGTTGGTGAGGGGCGAGATAGGATTCTTTGACGAGACTGAGAATCCTACACCATTGTCAGTGGATGAGTATGATGTTGTTCAAATTCCTTCAGAATATGTCTCTGCCCTTAGCAAAGGGTTGGACACCTTAGAAAATCATTTGGAAAGAAACTCAAAGATGGCCAGGGCCGCTCGGGTCATTAGTGAGTTGAAGTATATGGTTGGAAAAGATCAAACAGGTGTAGAGCTCTTGGATAGTCTCCTCCTGCATCTCCTACACCACGTCCCCACTCCTCCTACATCTCCTACACCATTGTCAATGGACGAGTATGATGCTGTTTAAATTTCTTTGGAATATGTCTCCACCGTTAGCAAAGGGTTGGGAACCTTAGAAAATCATTTGGAAAGAAACTCAAAGATGGTGAGGGCTGCTCGGGTCATTAGTGAGTTGAAGTATATGGTTGGAAAAGATAGAACATGCGTAGAGCTCTTGGCTAGTCTCAATAGTCTCACCGATGCATGTGCTCCTCCAAAAAATACTAACATTTTACGGGGAGTCACCTTTGAAGACCATGAGAGACAACTAGGACTCTCGATGCCTCCTATGTTGGTATACATGGCTGATGCCATACCCTCGATCAACATCCCCTCTACCTCCGAGGGATCCAAAACTATCAAAGTGAACAAGATCCCCTTGGGTTTTAGCTTCACTCCTCTTGTCACCTCTAGTGGTGGAGGCTTTGGTAGGATGAGTGGTGGGGGCTTTGGTAGCGGCGGTGGCTTCAGTGGCGAAAGAGGTGTTGGTGGAGGTGGTTCTGGTGGAGGCCATGGTGGTGGCTCCGACAGACGCCCTACTAGTGGCGGTGGCTCTGGTGGTGGTCACACCGGTGGTTCTGATGGTGGCTCCGGTAGTAGTTCTGGAGGAGGTTTCTCTGGCTCTTTATCTTCTAATGACCCTATTTTGAACACTCTTCTTCAGAATATGGTTAAGATGCAGAGCCAGTTAGTGAGTCTCTCTCAAGCCTCTGCCCAACCTATCTTCCAACCCTTCTTCTAGCATAGCCCATTGTTAGTTGCAATCCTAAACACTCCCTTCCCTCAAGGAATGGAAATTCCTAAATTTGAGAAGTACGACGGCAAAGGGGACCCACAAATGCATGTGTCCACCTTTAACGCCTTGTGCACAGACTTCATCCTTCACGATGCATTGATGGCCAAACTATTCCCTTGATATCTCAAGGATACAAGACTTGAATGGTACTGTTCCTTGCCTGATAATTCTATTTTCTCATTTGATCAACTTGTAAACCAATTTTTATGACAATTTCAAGCTTGTACCCAAAATAATTTTTTGGCATTCTGCTTAAATTGAGCTAAATCATGAAAAAATGCTGTCAAAAGTCTGTTTTAGGTCAAACCAAACATAGGGTATTTGTGGGTTTTTGTCAAGGAACATATGTGAAATTTTTCAAAAAATTGAAAATTAGGGTTTCATACCCCTATTTTCAGGGAAACCTCTAAAAATAGGACCTTCCCGAAAATGATTGAAAATGATTTTGATAGGATTAATCAACTTCACAATCACACTGATCAAGTCAGAATCATCAAAAGACATATTTTACTCTAGTGGGTCTATTTCTATTTTTCAAGAACAAAGTTAGGAGCTCTGCAACCATTAATGGTAGATTGGTCAGTACCAGGTGCTGAAAGCTAAGTTTCAAAAGCTTCAATGATGCAACCATGGTGAAAAAGGTCTAAAAAAATGTTGTTTGACGAAGGAGATTCTCGAAACTGGAAAAGGCCAAAATTGGCTAAATTTGGAAATGCTACGAAGGAGAAACCAAATCAAAATGAAGAAAAGCGCCCTTGAACCTCAGGGGTCAAATACAATCTTTTGAATCATCCAAAGCACTCATCCTCGATGTTCTCCTACTGGATCAACAATGAAACATTCAGTGAGATCATCTGATAAGGTGATCACCAACAATCATCAATAGAAGGCGAAGAGGTTGTTATAAAGAACATCCAAAAATGACAACTTTTCTTGAAAAAGGCGCCCTTTCTTTTGGGCACCTAGATGTTGTCAAATGGCTGAAGTACCCCTACGATGAACTTTTCCATTTGGATTAACCTCGACAAAGAAACCATTTGTGAAGTATTTTGACAAGGCAATCATCTGATGACGAAGATCAAACTAAGGCAGCTTTTGACAGGAAATAATTGATCAAAAGAGAAAAAGCGCCCTTAAAGAAGAAAGGTGCCCTTGCTCGCCGAGGCCTTAAACTGAATTTTAGGAACTGAGACACCAACCATCCTTTTCAAGACTTAGCTAGTCACCTGATGAATCATCAAGTGAGATTATCTGACTTGTCAGTCAATGAGGAGATCAAATCAAAGCACAGGAGGTCTAAATAAAGAAGTTGAAGAACATACACTGAAAATTGACTAAGGAAAGTGAAAAATTACACTTACTAAAGAAAGGCGCCCATTATTTTGGAGCCTCAAACTCAGTTTTCCAACTAAGGGTTTCCCAGGCACATCTCTTTAGCACAGATCCAACTCAATAGTGAATCTATCAACAGTTGCTCAAGATCAACTGATCAATTTGGAGTGAGGATCAAACAAAGGTCATTCAACATGAAAAAATGATGAAAAACACAAAATCAAAAGGGACGCCTAAAAAGGTCAAAGGAAAGTTTGTTGACTTCAATCAAGATATTTTGGAGGAAAACTTGGCCAATTCACCCCACAATCAGTGGAAGTCAACCTTTTGAACTCTAGATTAGGCCAAATCAGGCTTAGATCATGAGTTAGGGGCCCAAACTTCAAGGATTAAGGATTGAGTCTATATAAAGTAGATCAGGCGTCCTTCTTCATTATTTCTTTGCAGGTTGATCAAAAACAACAATAAGCTCTCAAGGATGTCCTTTCAAGATTTGGCAAGGCTTTTTGACAATTCTTCAATAGTTTTTTGAAGATCAGAGGCAAAGGAAGATTTCTTATCAGAGGCTAGATTCAGAGACATATTTTCTTAGGGAGATAGCTAAAAAATTCCAATCCACCTTCTGTCTACTTCCTCTTTTCTTGTCTTAGGTATTCTTGCATGTTACACAAATCAACAAGCTACCAAAGATCTGATCAACTGGGCAGAATCAAAATAATTTTCCAGTGAAACCCATCTCGTCAGATTTAGAACCAACAAACTTGCTTCCCTTATTTTTGGGGTTTTATTTCTGAAAAAGTTCCAGAATCAAATTTCTAAGGAATTGGGTTTGTTCAGCATTGAAGCACAAACAAAACCCATGTGCCAGATTTTTTCTGGAAAAATACTTCTCGGCAGGGCACTATTTTTAGGGATTTTCAAAAATTGTTAGAACAACGCCAAGTGTGTAGTCAATCTTTAAGTTTTTCAGGATGCAATACTCTTAGATACAATACAAGACCAAGACGGCCTTGTATCATGATTACCTAAAAATGAATGACACAAACTTACATCAAGTAAACCCAGTGGTTGATACAAAAGACTTGGAGGGCATGAATCATATCACGTTACAAAACATAAAGGAGTCTAGGTTGCTTCAAGCTGCATCCATCCCCATCACATTACAGAGTGTGGAGCTTGTAATTTTTTGCATTATCACAATCCTACCACGGGAGAAATCAGATCAGTGGATGGGAGGATAATCTGCAGTTTAAAGCTAAAGGACATTGAAAAATGTTTTGATATTCCACCATGCCCTACCAACAGGGTCATATCAGTGACATAATGTGACAAAGCATTTGAGGCAGCCAAGAGAAAATGCCAAGGAATAATGGCAGAAAAATGGCTAAAAGTGAAAAAGGCTAACTTGCCTAAGTTGGTTGGGTGAGGAGAATGCAAAGATGAGTATGCAGTGTTAATCACTATACTCAACATAATTACTAGACATGAGGATGGCAATCAATTTTTGTCATGGATGTATTATGTCATTGTGAAAATCATCAGCAAGAGGGAACATTATGACTGGGCCACCCTGATCAGTGATACACTTCACCAACAAATTACCAAGTTTCTAGAAGCTCATAGGTTCCACATGTGTTCTTACCTGGTATACCTAATTTCCTTCCAAGGCAAGTTCAGGATATTAAACAATGTGGGGACCTTAGGTGTGCAGAAGGTCCATGAACATTTTTCACATCTTGAGTTTACTCAAGCAGAGAGACACTTCAGAAGGACAAGTGATCTCTTCATCATGCACACTGTACGAGATCTAGACCATGAGATGCACATACGTATTTCACAAGAAGCCAAGGAGGCAATGGTGGACTGGGTGGACTGGTTTATCCAATTCCCTACCTTCACCTACATATGTGTGTACGACTACATTGGTCATCCTGCTATGATGCCACGCTACCCTTCAAATAGGGTAGTTTTCATGGAATTACTGAGGAAGTTATCCAAAGTTCACATTCACTTGTGCTTGAAGAAGAAGCTAGCTGTGAACTTTCCCATTGAGATGGGACTCTATAGATGAAGGTCAGTGACAGATGCCAAGTTGATGAGCTAGGAAATAGTGATGCTTAATATCAAGTACCTCATTGAGAGGTCATATGATCCCAAAGGCCTCTATGCAATGCATCTTGAGCAACGCTCATCACATGAATCTTCTATGGAAGATTACTGGGTCAATTGTGGTGATGAGTATGAAGTGTGAAGAAGGAATTATAGCAGGTTCAGGCTCTCGCAAATCGCTGACTTTATGTCAGAAGACATCGAGGGCTTATTTGATGATGAAGGGGAAGTCATTCTCCCCTCATTCTTCGTACATTTAGTTGACTCACAACCACTCCCAAGAGTGGATTGGTATGCAAAGGATAACCCATCTATAGAGGAGAGGATGAGTAGAGTTGTTAGAAATAGTTAACTCTACCTCGACAACAAGAAAACAAGGAAGGTGGTACCTCTAGAACATAGCCGCCACATGTTCAGTCTACACCATATTCCACATCAAGAAAGAAGCCCAAGAAGAAGTAGTGGTTCAATCACCCCAAAGAGATGAGCATGTCAAGGCATACAAGGCCAAGAACATAGGGGGTACATGTGGAGACAACCGCACATAGTCCTGAAATAGTCATGGGTATTGCTGCCCCAGAGCTAGTGATAGAGATAGTTGTTGAAGAGGCAGAGCCAACAATAGCAGCAGAAATAGTGCCTGTAATAGAAACAAAGCTGCCTACAACACCACCATCATAGTAGTCACAAGTTCTCATCGACTTGGACTCACCGCCGAGAGACGTCACTCTAGCATGTCTCATACTTCGGGCATTCAAGGGCCCCATATTCCTCATTCTAGCGAAGCTAGCTGAGATTCTATCTAGCTTGAGAGTTTCCTAGGCAGGAAGAGGGAAAGGCCCTCCTATGAGCTTGACTTCACAGAATTCAACCATGTCCCACAAGACATGCCGACAAAGAAGTTGAAGAAGCAAGTTCACGTGGAAAGGAATGCAGAACATGAGTTCATCATAGAGATTGCTGCCCCACTATAAGATAAAAACATACACGAGGTACAAGTGGAACACTTCACATTGTCTAAACTTAACCTCAGAAAGACCACACGATAGGTGGAGGCAGACCTTCTCGGAATTGCCTCAGTAAGCACCCAAGAAAGGATGGCCAAGGATGGAAAAGATAAAGCAACCTTGAAGGCTGAGAACCAATAGTTGAGGATGTACATTTCCAACTTGATGCATGACACCCTGAACGTCTTGTCCTTACCATAAGAATTGATGGATCTTCCCGTAGAGAAGAACCATCAAGAGCTGGTGACATATGGAAAAAACTTGAAAGATTAAGTGGAGGAATTTTTTCTTAGAGGGCAATGTATACTGGAAAATCTATACCATTTACAGGATAGAGCACATGGAATTGGTGTGGAGATTCAACAATCAGAGCAAAGAATAGCAGAAAAGAGGCCAGGTGATGAGATCACAATTGCAGACTTGCAATTGGCATATCAATCAGTATACTTTGAGTAAAACAAGCAACATCTTTTTGGTTTGAAAGAACAACTAGCATGCAAGGTGAAAGCCTATGATGCCCATTCAGTAGAATTGATTGACTATCGACAGGATGTTGCAAATATTATCAACTTCGCAAGAAAGTTGGTAATATCTTTCCCTCGCATAGAATATCAGCGCGAGGGAGGAGAATACATTGAGATGGTTACGGTGCAAAATCATTTCAGAGATGTCATCCACAACACCTTCCTTAATGATCCAAATGGCTGTAAGTTGGCCAAGGTGGTCACTTTGTCTACCAAGTTTGATGAGGCAGCTGCCTAGTGTATAGACTTCCAACATCAGCTTACAACAGGCGAAGTAATGCTAGAGTTCCAAGTCATCATTCTGAAAAGTATTAACTACCCAGAGGATGAAGAAGTCAATGAATGGATAGAAACACTGTTGACTAGTGGTGAGTTGTAAAGGCACCAAAAAAGGACGTCCTACCCTCCAAATGGCATTTATGATACTTGAAGTTGACTTGATGCCTCTTTCCAAGTCAACTCAAGAAGACATTAAATGTAATTAGAGTTGACTTGATGCCTCTTTCCAAGTCAACTCAAGAAGACATTAAATGTAATTGGAGTTAACTTGATGCCCTTTTTTAAGTTAACTCCACATCCCACAAATCATGCATTGTCAGATCCCACTAATTAAGGACATCTAATTGACTTCCATAATTTGTGGATCTCAGATCTCCACTAAACGTGGATGTTTATCTTGGAGGCATACTTTGTATTAAAGTTCACCTTTAGTTTAGTTTCAGTCAACTGAAGTATTTTCTAGTTGACTCTTTGTTTAGTTTCAGTTAACTGAAGTAGATTTCTAGTTAACTATTTGTTCCCCCTTTTTAGGAATAAATCTTGCTTAATTGATTGGCAAGAACTCAATGTTAACTCAAGGAGATTTTAGGGTTGCCTAATCCTTTGAGTTCTATAAATAAGAGCCTTGGGCTCATTATTTTTTTAACCTTTACTTACTATGCAAAATTGCTGCACCATTGTTGCCACAAGTTTGAAAGTGATTATTTGTTCACTCTTGGATGAGAGTTAATTGGTTTGATGAGCAATTGTGCATAATTTCTTGCCTTTTCATGTCCCAATCTTTGTAACTTGTTGGAGAGATTTAAAGAAGAAAATCAAAAGGCGCTTGCATTTTGATCCAAAGATTTGAGTCCTTTCAACATTTTGTGTTAAATAGCTTGTTGTTTCATTTCCCTCCTTAGATAGGGGTTCCTCCTCCCTAGATATTTGTTATTAAAAGTTATCGTGTGATGTTGTTTAATGGATTGACTTTCAACCTATACTTTGGATAGGGGTTCCTCCTCCTTAGCAAGTTTGTTGGCCAAAACATCGTAATTTGTTGTTTCTAGTAAGCTGTTTCTTAGCCCATACCTCGGATAGGGGTTCCTCCTCCTTGGCAGGTCTCAAATCCAACTTACAGTGAAGAGTGTTTGCTTGTATAAAACCTTATCCCAACATATATCCAAGAGTTCAGAGCCTCAACCATATTCTAAGGAGATGGCGGATTCAAGTGATCCAACCATCCATTCCCGCTCCAATGCCCTCATTCTCTATTTATCTTGGGGAGATATGATAGATTAAAAGCTAGTTTAGTCGTAGTTAAGATCTGTAGAAACCAAAGAAAAGCTTAGCTACGGTGCATTGTGTTTGTGCACCCTTGTGTCCTACTGTTGAGTACAAAAAGATAGGAACCTTAGTCTACTCTACTCTTTCTTACACATTACATTAGCAAAGAGAGATATTCCTCTCTATAATCCGAAGGAGCAATACTATAACACTTGCAATAGCTAACCATTTACAAATAGCACTCCAGAGGTGCTAATTTAAACGCCAACAAAGCTAACATTGGGCCGAAGATGACCTTTTCAGATCTCATCCGGTGTAAACAAGGAGATAATGAAAAGATCACTAATTTTATAGCACGGTATCAAACACTCTTTTCACAAATCTCATATCCACAGCTTGATTCTGATGTACAAAAGGTATTCATAGGGAACTCACAAAGGCCTTGGAAAGAGAAGTTTTCCCTTGTGAAATACCCTTCTTTCACGCATTTTTGTGCAGCCCTATGAGAGTATCAACAGACGGAAGTTCAGTTCGGGGGATCCTCCTTGTGCTCCCGTTCTGAAGGAAAGTCCATTGTATCTATTTCTAGGAAAGGTAAATTTTTGCAAATGTAGTAGCCGCTACAAATGACAATAGCCTTAGACGCAACCAAAAGTTCATGAAGTTATCAAAATATTATTCTTTCGTCTTGCAAAAGTTGTCGAAGGATAAGATCATAACTTTTCCAAACCCTAAGCCTCTTAAGGAACCTTACCCTAATTGGTATGATGGAAGTACCTACTATCAGTAACATCAAGTTAACAGACATAATACCGAACATTGTATGTGCCTGCCTCATGAGATATAAGATCGCATCGAGGATGGTAGTATTTGTCTCGATGGTAGCAAGAAAAGTACAAAGAAATTAGTGGTGAAAACAAATAGTGAATTGTAGATATACATGGACCCGTTTCCGTCACATTTTGCTAACATGATTGTTGATCCCACTAATTCTATCACTCAGCCCGAGGCCTATGTTAACATGGTCACGATTGCTCCTATCATACAACCTATGCTTGGTTCCCCAGATGTGACATTCATGTTGTAGGACTTGACCTTAAACAACAAGCCCTCTCCCCTCTATATTCTTGCTCACCTCAATGGCAACATTGTGACAGGGGTCTTAGTAGATCTTGCGAGTCGAGTGAATGTTATCACAGAGGAGACATTATGGCTTTATTCACTACATAGAAAATAATACGAAGAAACTAAATCTACCATCTGCACACATGATGGTGTTTTCCTAAAGGAACATGGCTCGATAAATTTGTCTGTCCTAGTTGGGCCTAGGGTTGTTGACACAATTTTCGATGTCATTCAAAATTCAAATATGTTTAGGATGAAGCTAGGCATACCTTGGCTAGCTTCCATGAATGGGATCACCTCCGTTATCCATAAATGTTTAAAGTTCTCTCATTAAGGTTCCGTGCATGTAGTGCATGACACTGGATACTAGCCTTTGGTGTCTTGTGGGGGATATCCGCTAGACCACTTTTGGCCCACCCCGGTTGGTCCACTTCATCCAAGAACAAACCTTCTTTACAAGAACTACATAAAGTACAAGACCGAGGGCAAGGGACAACCGAAATTGGCTCTTCCTATAGCACAATAATCAACTGCCTCCTTTTCCCAAAAAGGAAAGGAGAAGCTTTCCTCCTCCCAGCCTGACTCGTCAACTCCCCTTTCTTGGGAGGAGTACTGGATGAGTAAGCCTAGCTTTTACTCGTTAAGTCTGATGATCCCTCCTTGGCATAGGCCCAAGATCAGGATATCAGATCTCCCTAACGAGCCTCCTGGGCCTTGGTATTATCTATATAGTAGAAAGAGAGGTTCCCAAAGGGAATTTGATCTGTGACCTCCTATCGCTCTTGCTCCCAAATTAGTAAGTAGGAAGATTCCTTCTATTGAGCGCTTGAGCCGACTCTCCCTATTATTTCTTAACCTACTCCTGCTCCCTTTCATGAGTCTTCTCCTCCATTGGAAACAACTGTAGTGGACACTCCCATGGATGAGAAGAGCCTTCCATTCCTTGGTAGCCTCTGGCCTCCGGTTCAAAGAGTCACAAAAACTGTCTTGCATGTGAGCGCAAGCGCCGAAAAAAGGATCTCATGGCCGAACATGCTGCCTTACAAAGGAAGGAAGAGGAGATGACCACCCCTGTATTAAGGCCTCCTACTGTTTCCTCCTCTCCCCTTCCCTCTGCTTCCGTTCAAACCAGATCTGTCTCACTTTTGGATTCCACTGTGAGTACGAATGTGCCTGAACCTAAAAAGGTGCAGGTGTTCATCGCTCCTTTGGTGGAGCCGCCTTTGCTGATGTCCCTCCCGAATGTCCAACCATTCCCAAAACCCATAGATATGATGAACACTTTGGTCGTATCTACTGTGGTTCTCTCCTCCTCTTCCTCTGCACCTCTTTCCTCGTCTATGGGGAATTGGCCTCCTCCAACAAAGTAGAAGGTAGAGAGTGGTCCTTCCAGAAATAGATGAAGTAAGAGGATCCCACCTTCTCTTAAAGGTGGTCCCATGCTAACTTGTTCTATTCTAGTGATAGAGCCAGTCCTGACTTATCCTTAGTTCATCACCGTTCCTGAATCACTTCGCAAGCCTAGCAATGAATCTCAGGCACAACCTTCTTCGTCCATTGAGGTGAAACATGGCACTCCTATTAAGTTCATGTTTAACTCTTTGGATGAGGTTCTGGCCTTGTCAGTGATCTTCACAAAATTGCTAACCTTAGCTCCAGAAGAGCTTGGTGGATAGGACCTTGCCGAGCCTTCTTCCTTAGTCCTTGTTATGGGAGGGTCAGACACCCCTCCTCTTAACATTCCACTACTGTAGGCTCATCCTCCTTCCCCCTACGATGATCTAGAGTGGGAAGCAAATGACCTCTTGGTCGATTAGTGTTAGGGGGAGGCCCCTTCTTTATCTTTAGATTGGATGTGTGTGTGTGTGTGTGTGTCGTGATGTGTTCCCCTGTAATTGTGCTATGTGTTCCTAGATGACCCTTGTCACCCCTATTGGTGCTTGGATATAGGCGTGGGTTTTGTGTTGTAAACCTTCTTCTATTTGTATCATCATTCTTCCATGTTTGTGATTGATTTTTGATAAATTGGGGATGATGCAAAGTGTTGGGGGAATTTAGGCTTCCCTTCCATGTTGACCCAATTTTTAATTTTTACTTTGTCTTCTCGTGCATTCTTAACATGGTCTGATATAGTAGGGGGTTGATGACAATTCATTTTATATACTATTACTACACACACACACACAAATATATATATATATATATATATATATAGGCAATTATGACACTGAAATATCAGGCTACCCCTGTGCCCTTTGTTCGTAATGTCTATTGTTTCCTTTTTCTTTTATATTTCTCTCTTCTCTGCTTGAGTTGTCCCTCTCATGTGTGACAATGCTACTTCTTCAACATTTTGATTTTCAAAAAACGCATTCGTTGCCAACGGATCTTTTCTCGAGAGTCTTCACAACTTGTTTTCAAGAATCACATTCTCAACTTGAAACCCTAATGAAATGTATTTCCATCATCACAGGTTTGTAAAGAAAGAACTTGGGAATATTCCTTCAAAGTGGGAATAGCTATTATCTTCCCCTCATGTGGGGGCATATTCTTCCTTTCGAATTCCTCGATGAAGTGAACATATTTCAAAAGGATTCCTTGGTGATGAATTGATTCGAGAAAGAAAATTGCTGCTTTCGAACGTGTCCCTTGAGTGGAATCCTTATTTACATCGGGTTCCAAAGGAACCCCTTTGAAAGTCTTCCAACTTGTTGGTAGTCTATGTGACTACTCACTTACTTGTCTGTATGGCCACTTTCTGACATGTTCTATCTGCGAGTAAACATGTCACTTCACAAGTGCGCCTGTGAAGCCACTTTTTGACTTTGTGGAGTCTACTTTCCTGGGTTTCCTCCATGTGAGAGATCTTGGGGGATACCTCTTGTAGGTCTACATTCCTGTAGGATGCTTCTTCTGAGCTTCCTCCATCCGAGAGATCTTGGGGGTGGCTTCCCTATAGGTTTGTGGATCTGTAGGACACTTTTCTAGGTTTCCTTCATGCGAGAGATCTTGGAGGACACCTTCCTTGTAGATCTGTAGGTCTATAAGGTGCTTTCTTGGATTCTTCCATGTGAGAGATCTTGGGGGATGCCTCTTTGTAGGTCTGTGGGTCTGTAAGGCACTTTTTAGGATTTCCTTCATGCGAGAGATCTTGGAGGACACCTTCCTTGTAGATCTGCAGGTCTGTAAGGTGCTATCTTGGCTTCTTCCATGTGAAAGATGTTGGGGGAAGCCTCCTTATAGGTCTGCGGGCCTGTAAAATTCTTTTTTGGGTATCCTCCATGTGAGAGATCTTGGGGGACACCTTCCTTATAGGTCTACAGGCCTATGAGACACTTAATTTTTGGGGCTTCCTTCATGTGAGAGATCCTGGGGGTTGCCTCCTTACAAGTTGGCAGACCTGCAAGACGCTTTCATTCTTCAACTTCATAGTTCTATGGGGCTATGAAGTCCTTTTCTTGTACCGCACTCTTGAGTTCGCTAGATCATGGCCTGCTTCTTTGATGGTTTAGGTATGCATTTCTAACTTTACTACTTCTAAAATCTACTTTACCAAAGCACTCATCACTATTCGTACTCACTAAAGTGGGGGGAAAATGTATAGGATTGAACTTGCACCCCTTATGCAAATTCCCCCTTTTCCCTTCCTCACTTTAGAAAACCAAATTAGAAGGCTAAATTCCACATAAGCCCATTGCCTTCGTTCAACTAGGTAGTTGTTTTGTGTTTCAGCAGAGGAATAACTATAAGGGACACCTATGTGGCATGCAGATGTCCACAGGCGCGCTTATGCCCTTGGAAGATTCCTGTGTTTGGAGCTTGTAGAGGCATTACACTTCCCATTGGAGGTTGATTTGTAATGCCCCCTTCAACTGTCTGACTCGAATATGGATGTTTTCTTCGTTCTTCCTTCAAATTCACTCCTTCTACATGCTCTTCAATCTCTTTGCATCTTCTAAGCACTCAACTTGATCACTCTCCAAGCATTCTAGCATTCAATCCTTGCCTTCTAAGCTTTCAAGTAGCACTTTTCACTCCATAACAACAACATCAACAATCCATCAACTCCATAGAGCAAGTGTGGAACAAATGCCATTGCAGCAGGGGCTTAAGTCCTCTCATTTTCTCCTCCATTAGCTAGTGAGCCTTCAGAGGAGGTGGTAAGCTTTCTACTCCTCTCCTCTACAATTTGGTTGGGTAGCATAACACTATTTTGTAGTGCTTTTATGTTCTTTAATTCATTTCCTTCTTTATCATATATTTCTCCATTGTTGCAAACTTGGCTGTCTGTGGAGGTGGAAACACCAAAATGGGGGTATGACTGAGGAAAACCCCTATACAGCCACACAACAATTTTCCTCTTTATTGTGTGTAGGTGGACGTGCTTCTTGGAGCTAGCTGGCGAACATACTCTTTTGTGAGATCGTTCTTGTCACCCTAGCTTTAATTTACTCATTTTATCATATTCGTCTATACATTTCTTATTTCATAGTGTTATTTTATTCTGCTAAAAAACATTAGCTAGGATGTTAGTCCGTTTTCCAGTGTTCAACCTTGTCTTTTTAGTCCTCTAGTCGTATGAACGCCAACGCACTTGATAGACGCCAGTGCGCCGCACTGTCGTCTCGAAACTACACTTTCATCCTTGGGTAGAGAGCTCTCTGAGGCATAGTGTTGAACCCGAAAATTGGATCACCTAGAACCATTCCGAGTTTGGGGTCTGCAGAATGATTGAAGGATCTTATAGTCTCATCATTCTCGTCCTGCATTTCTTAACACCCCTTTACGCTAAGGTAAGTTAGGGTAGCCTTCCATTCCTGGCTCTCTATGACCTGGGGCCTTGAATGTGGTTGGTCCCCCTCTCTTACAGGTGATATACTTGGTTTTTTGATGAAATATATGGTGCAAAATATCTTCTTGTAGATATTTGTAGAGTGATTTAAGGTGTTTGTGACAACATAATTAGGGTTTTCTAGCTTTTTGACCTAACATTTCTACTGCAATTAATACATATCAGGTAATTAAAAAAAGGTTTATATGTCATTTTGCATATTGATAAATTCATTTGTGATCTATAAATTGAAGTGGAGAGTAGAGAAAAAGAGAGGTGAGGTGATTCCAGTGTTGTGCGAAACCCGGCTGACATAAAATCAAAAGGTATTTATCAATATTTTGCTAAACCCTAGTTCTATTCAACATGTTTAATCCTCAAGTAATTGATGTATTGGAATAGACAAGACCTAAATTCAAGAATCATTCGTTCAAGTCCATGGAAATGGATCCGAAAGGTGCATTTTCAAAGATTCCATACAATGTAATGCTGTAAGAGAGGGGGACCATCGCGTGCAAGACCCCAGGTCACAGAGGGTCAAGATGCGAGAGGCTGCCCTAACTTACCTGAACTAAGTACAATACATAGGGTATGAGGATGAGAATGATGAGGATTATGAGGTCCTACAATCACTCTACAATCCCAAGTGTTAAGGTGGGGCTAGGTGAGTCGGTTTCTAGGTTCAACTCTGTGCCTCAGGGAGCTCTTTGCTCGAGGACATCAACACGGTCTCTAGACGACAACGTGACACGCTGGCGTCTCTAAAGTGCGCTGTAGTTTGTACGAATAGACAATAGCATAGACAAAGTTGAACTCACCAAAATGACTAATGGCCTAGCTACTCAACTAAAAGGTCAGAATGAAACGAGTAAATAAATGAAGTATTCTCTAATGTTATAAAGTAGAAAAGCAAGTGTAAGAAGGGTAAGAAGGATCTCACCAAGGAATTCATTTGCTAGTTGATCTTCATTGCAACATGCACACCTACACACAACAAGAGGAAATTTTTTGGGTCGCTGAATAGGGGCCTGCCTCAGTTAGACCCTCGTTTAGGTGTTTCCACCTCCATGGATAACCAAGGAAATGAGATAAAGGAATAGTGTAGTAAAGAAGACACAAACACAACAAAGTAGTAGTATGCTACTCAACCAAGTGATAGGGGAGAGGAGAGGGAAGCTTACCAGCTCAACCAAGAGTACTCAAGGCTACTTGGGGGATAAATGAGAGGAATTCAAGCCTCTGCTACAATGGTGTGGTCCCAAACGTGCTCTACCGAAGTGACGGAGTGAAGCTTTGGCTGCAATGGAATGCTTGGTTGCTTGAAGTGAGTGAGAAAGTGAGCTTGTGGAGTGCAAGAATGAGAGCTTGATTTTCTGAAGAGTTGTGAAGAGTTCTAAAGAGTTGGATTGAATGTTGAACAGGTGAATTTGAAGAGATAATGAAGAAAAAAAGCCATATTCAGGTCAGTTGGTTGAAGGGGGCGTTACAACTTCACTGCCAATGAGAAGTGTAACATCTCTGCAGGTTCAATTGTAGGAATCTGCCAAGGACGTAAGCATGCCGCACAGACGTCTGCACGCCGCGCGGGTGTCCCCAACAGAAATTCCCCCATCAACGCTCAAAATAGGGGCCAAGTGGACCACCAACAGTTGGCTTAGGTGGAATTAAGCCTCCGAACTTGGTTTTCTAAAGTGGATAAGGGAAAAAAAGGGATTTTCATAGGGGATGCAAATTCACTCTTATACATTTTCCCCCGCTTTAGTGAGCATGAGTATTGATGAGTTCTCAGTAAAGTAGATCAAGGAAAGAGTAGAGTTAGAAAAGTATACCTGAACCGTCGAGGAAGTAGTACTCGGTTTGGCATACCTGAAGGTTCAGGAATTTAAAGGACTCCATAGCTGCTTAGAACTACAAAGTTGGAAAAAACAAAGCATCTTACATGCCTGTGGACTTGCAAGGAGGCAACCCCCAAGATCTCTCACATGAAGGAAACCCCAAGGAAATTCCCTACAGGTTCTTGGTCCTACAGGGAAGGTATTCTCCATGAACTCAAGAATGAAGAATACCGAAGGAATCGCCCTATAGGCTCTCAGTCCTATAAGGAAGGTATTCTCCATGAACTCAAGCATGAAGAACACCAAAGAAGTGCCCTACTGGTTCTCGGTCCTGCAGGGGAGCCACCCCCAATATCTCTCGCATGGAGGAAGCTCTAAGAAAAGCACGCTACAAGTTCTCAGTCTTGTAGGGGGGTATCGCCAGAGATCTCTCACATGGAGGAACCTAAGAAAGAGGACTCCATAGAGTCAGGAAGCGGCAACACGTCTACCCGTAAATCAAACATGTAAAAAATGATCGGTCACGTAGATTGTCAATAAGTAAAAATTTCAAAGGGGTCCCTCAAGAACCCTTCAAAAGGAGAGGGTTCCACTCAAGGGATGCGCTATTTGAAAAGTAAGGTCTAGTTAGGCTGCCTCGAAGCTAGACGTGAAAGAGAAAATAGAATGAGTCTAGTTGGGCTGCCCCTAGGCTAGACATGAAAGAATTTCATTTGGAATAGAGGATTTGAAAGAAGGGTCCCTTGGGAACGCCATGAGGGAGAAGGGGGGGTCCACTCAAGGGACACACAATTCAAAGCAGCCATTCATCTTAGAGTGATTCGTCATCAAGGAATCCTTTTGAAAGATGTTCACTTCATCAAGGAATTCGAAGGAAGGATATGCCACTATGCGAGGGGAAATTAAAACTATTCCCACTTTAGAGGAAGGTCCTCAAGTCCTTTCTTTACGAACCCATGATGAAGGAAACACATTCCGTTAGGGTTCCAAGTTGAGAATGCGATTCTAAGGAAAAAATTGTGAAGGCTTTCGAGAAAATATTTGTTGGAAACGAATTCATTTTCTGAAAATTGAAGTGTTGAAGAAGAGGTGTTGTCGCACATGGAAGGGACAACTCAAGAAAAGAAGAGAAAGATAAAGAGAAAGCAAAAGAGAGAGAAAAATGCAAACAAAGGGCACAAGGGGATCTGGTTTAGCGGGGTTAGATCTATCCGAGCTCATATAATAATAGGTAACCACAATGCAAGGCGAAAGATCATCAATCCGCAAATAGATCAGGAAGAATGCATGAAAAACAAAGTAAAAATAAAAAAATTGGGTCAACATGGAAGGGAAGCCTAAATGTCCCCAACGCTTTGCATCATCCCCAATTTATCAAAAATCAAGCACAAACATGGAAGAATAATGATACAAATAGAAGAAGGTTTACAACACAAAAACCATGCCTATATCCACGCATCAATAGGGGTGACGAGGGTCATCCAGGCACACATAGCACAAGCACGGGGGGAACACATCACAAAACACACACACAAGATCAAGAAAGGGCCTCCTGCTAACATTGATCGACAAAGAGGTTGTTCGCTTCCCAATCTAAATCCTCATAAAGGGGAAGGAGGACGAGCTTGCAATGATGGGATTTTCAGAGGTGGAGCATCTGGCCCTCCTGCAACAAGGGACAAGGAAGAGGGCCCCTCAAGGTCCTCTCCACCAAGCTCCTGTGGAGTCAAAGTCAACGATTTCGTGAAGATCACCGATAGGGCCGCAACCTCATCCATAAAGTTAAAAATGCACCCCACATGAGTGCCATGTCTTACTTTAGTGGATGGGATGGGATGTGCCTGAGATTCACTGCTAAGCTCGCCGAATGACTCAGGAGCGGTGACGAACTCAGGAGAAGTCGAGACTAGTTCTGTTACAAGGACAAAACATGTCAACACATGACCACCTTGCAAGGAAGGTGGACTCCTCTTACGTCCTTTTTTACTGGAAGGACCAGCCTCTACCTCTTTCTTCATTGGAGGAGATGAACTCCCCATAGACGAAGATAGGGGTGCAAAGGAAGAGGAAGAAAGAACCGCATTGGATACAACTACGGTATTGACCACATCCACGGGCTTCGGGAAGGGATGAATATCTAGAACAAACATCAACAAAGGGGGCTCTGCCAAAGGAGTGATGAACACCTGCACCCATTTAGGGTTAGGCGCATTCATGCTTGCAACGGAATCCAGGAGCGGACTAGACTGGAGAGAAACAAAAGGAAGGGAGAAAGAAGACGCTATAGGAGGTCCTGAAGCAAGAGTGGTCATTTCTGCCTCCTTTTGTTGCGAAGCAGCTTGCTTGGCCAGGAGAGCCTTTTACTGGCACTTGCGTTCATGTGCAAGGTGGTTTCTACGACTCTTGGAGTTAGAGGATAGAGTTTGTGAAGGGACAAGAGGTTCTTGATCAACTATAGGAATGCCCACTAAGGTTGTTTCAGGTGGAGGAATAGGTTCTTGTATGGGAGCTGGGGGAAAAGGCTGAGGATCAATAGGAATCGACTCGAGAGCCTCGACAGTGGGCCTCTTTCTGCTCACTTCCTTAGAAGTAAGAGTAGTAGGAGGTCGAAGAGGTCGAGAAAAGGAGGAATCTCCTCGGGAGACCTTCTTCCTATCATACCGAGTGGATCTAGGCTTCGTTGGAAAAATAGGAGGCTTGAATGCGGGACACTTAGGATTTCCCCAAGTGGGCATCGAAGGGTTCTCCTGCAAATGAAGAGCAGATCCTGATAGTACCACATCTGAGCGAGAAGAAGCGTCAAAATGGGTAGTAGAAGAGGATGAAGGAGGATCGCAAGACTGCTTCTCTTCTTTCCTCTTTTGAGCCTTAGTGGCATCGTTGTTAGCCTTCAAGCAAGCCTTATGTGAGATGGCATAAGGGGAGGGAGGGTATCTCACTTTCGGCCTCAGACGTTCTTTCTTATAGTTCTAATATGTCTTGTGCAAAAGGTCCGTCCTAGGTGGAAGAGGACCCACGGATGCAGGCCAAGGGTGATCTAAGGAGTAGCTACCACATGCAACCGACGGTCTATAACCGGTGTCATGGATTATTTGTATGGAGCCTTCGTGGATAAATTTTAAACATTTATGCTTAACGGAGGGTACCGCATTCATCACCACCAACCAAGGGATACCCAATTTCACTCTAAAAATTTTAGATCCAGGAATGATATCAAATAGGAGATTCATGAACTTAGGTCCAACTAAGACCGATACAACAATACTACCCAAAGGGGGTACGGGAAGTCCGTCATATGTGTAGATGAAACTCACAAGAGCATCGTATCCATCCTTGTGTAAAAATTTTATTAGCATAATCTCCTCCATTATTTTATTCACTTGTGATGTCTGGTCAACGAGAACACCAGCTACGATGTTTCCATTGATCCATGCAAGAATGTAAAGAGGAGACGGTTCTTTGTTGAAGTCGATCAGCAGGTCCTGCGAAGTAAAGGTTATGCCAACACTACTATCCATAGGCTACGTAGAGGGTATGTGTTGATGTAGAAAGGAGGCCATTATGCACACTAGACAAAACTTTCATAGAATCCCCTAAGGTTAACGGATAAGATGGTGACCCAATTAAGGTTTCATCATGCAATACCTTTGGAACCTTCCAACTACGACAACTAGGGGTCATAGGTTGGGTTGCAAGGCGATGACCTTACAACACTCACACCTATAACACTACTAGAGTATGAGGAAAGGGATTGTCAGTATCACAAGAACGGAACAAAAATGGTCACGTCAGGTTCACCAAAAATTTAAGAGAGGGGGACCACCACATGCAAGACCCTAGGTCACGAAGGGTCAAGATACAAGATGCTTCCCTAAGTTACCTCAACTAAGTACAACATGTAAGGTATGCGGATGAGAATGATGAGGATTATGAGGTCCTAGAATCACTCTACAATCCTAAGTTCTAAGGTGGGGCTAGGTGAGTCAGTTTCTAGGTTCAACTCTGTGCCTTAGGGAGCTCTCTGCCTGAGGACATTAGTGTGGTCTCTGGATGACAATGCGGCGCACTGGCGTCTCTAAAGTGTGCTGTAGTTTGTACAACCAGAAAACAATAGAGACAAGGTTGAACTCACCAAAATGACTAATGGCCTAGCTACTCAAATAAAAGGCCAGAATGAAATGAGTGAATAAACAAAGTATTCTCTAATGTTAGAAAGTAGAAAAGCAAGTGTAAGAAGGGTAAGAAGGATCTCACCAAGGAATTCGTTCGCCAGTTGATATTCCTCGCAACACGCACACCTACACATAGCAAGAGGGAAAATTTTGGGTGGCTGATTAGGGGCCTGCCTCAGTCAGAACCCCATTTAGGTGTTTCCACCTCCACAGACAACAAAGGAAACGAGATAAAGAAATAGTGTAGTAAAGAAGACAAAAACACAACAAAGCAGTACTATATTACTCAACCAAGTGATAGAGGAGAGGAGAGGGAAGCTTACCACCTCCACCAAGAGCACTCAAGGCTGCTTGGAGGAGAAATGAGAGGAACTCAAGCCTTTGCTGCAATGGCATGATCCCAAACGTGCTCTATCGAAGTGACAGAGTGAAGCTTTGGCTACAATGGAATTCTTGGATGCTTGAAGTGAGTGAGAAAGTGAGCTTGGGGAGTACAAGAATGGGAGCTTGATTTATTGAAGAGTTGTGAAGAGTTCTGAAGAGTTGGATTGAATATTGAAGGGGTGAATTTGAAGAGAGAATGAAGAAAAATGACCATATTGGGGTCGGTTGGCCGAAGGGGGCGTTACAACTTCACTGCCAATGAGAAGTTGAATGCCTTTGTAGGTTCAGCTGCAAGAATCTGCCAGGGACGTAAGCATGCCACTCAGATGTTTGCGCGCCGCGCGAATGTCCCCGACAGAAACACCCCCATCGACACTCAAAATAGGCACCAAGTGGACCGCCAACAACGGGCTTAAGTGGAATTAAGCCTGCAAACTTGGTTTTCTAAAGTGGATAAGGGAAAAAAGGGGATTTTCATAGGGGATTCAAATTCACTCTTATACAAATGCATATAGAGGATGTGCGGATCTATATCCACACAAAGATGGAAGAGTATGACCATGCAAAGATAGTGGAATACTAGGTAAAAGAATTGATAGGAGATGATTTTGAGCTGAAACTTGAGTATGAGAGCTTAACGGAGAAGAAATTAGATGTCTAGAATAACTTCCCAAATTTTTTCTATGAAGAAGAATGGGTTAAATACAAGTTGAGCTGAATTCATGATAAATTCATGTGGCTGGATATGTCACATATGATTAACAAGAAATTAATCAAGGTGGTTATTGGTTTGTGCTTTGAAGGACCTATTTCGACTCTAAAGTCTATGAAGACTGAGATGGTAATGAAACTCACCAATGTAAAATTTGACAAACATGCCCTAACAGTGAAGGATATTGAAGATCCGGTGATGAGGTATGCATCAATGATGATTCGATATAAGATCTTTTTGTGTGTATGTTTTCTACTCTAATATGCAAGTGAAATCAAAATAGAAAAATAGAAGCAACACCTTAAGATTGGGCAGTAGATGAACTCAAACAAGAATATGAAAATAAATTTACCATTTTTACCTTGTTGAGATGATAGTTTTGTTGGCCCTTAATTTGGTTTGATTTGTGTGCTCTAGGATGATTTTGACAGCATAACGACTTGCTTTTGCTTGATTTGGATGCAAAGATGGTGGGTACAAAGTGAGGACAGATGATAATGGATGCAAGAATGTCTTACGAGATTGTGAGGGATTGAGATGAATGTGTGTAGTTGGTTGTGTTAGAATGTGGTAGAATACCAAAATGAATAAGTTTTAGTCTTTTAGCCAAGGGAGATGGGAATGGATGGTGGAGATTGAAAGGGGAAGAAGATCAAGGGTTGACCAAAGGAATTAAAAATTATTTTTTTAATGTGCATGGGAAAGATAAAAGGAATTAAAAATTCCTTAGGGACATGGGGAGAATAAAAAAGATATTCCTTGGGGAAAGGGAAGAGGAATTAAAAATTCCTTTAGCAACCTTGGAGAGATAAATGGAATTTAAAATTCCATTGGAAAACATATGGGGATTGTAAAATGGAATTAAAAACTCCATGAGGGGTGTTGAAGGAATAAAATGGAATTAAAATTTTTGGTGAGATGTGGGTAGTATTTATTAGGGGGTTGACCATGGGTTAGACTAGGCTAATTAATGGATGATTAGAGGAAGGTTAGGTGGCTAAGAGAGATTAGGAGCCTACTTGCAAAAGTTGGAGGATGTGACACCTCCTAATCATGGATTAGGAATGTGCACAACCCTAATGATGGGATTATCAAGTGGATTAGGATTAGGTGTAGATTATCGAGGATGGGACATGTGGGAAATTAAATAAATAGATTATTTATTTTATTTTTTAGGAAAGGGATAGGTGATGGGAGTAAATAATTAAAGGTAATTAATTATTTTAGGCTAGGGTTTAAAGATGATAGAAGAAACAAATTAAGATGAAGGGATAAGGGATAATGAATATTAATTAAATAATAGGATATTATTTAATTAATATAGAGGATATGAAATTGGTCGAATTAGGGGTATATTGATCAAATTAAAGTGGCCAATTTTTAATGTCTATGTTATTCCCCTCTTTGAGATGGTGTTACAAAGTAGCATCATTTCAAAGAAGATTAAATGATTGACAATAGGAAGAAGATGATTAGATTAGGCAAGATTCCCAAGTCATTAAAATGAGTGACTAGGAGGAAAGATGATGAGAGTGAATATAAGGATTAGGAATTGAGGATTCCCCCTCAAGAGGACATGCGGGTTTAAGAGAAGATGAGTGTGCTCTCGAAATGGATGAGATGATGCAAGGATAGATGGGGAAGATAAAAAAAATGATGAATAGAATGTGGGATGGGAGGAGGAAGAGATAATGGAAAGGGAGGATGATAAGTAGGAAAGCACAAATGGATTTAAGGACAAAAAGGATGTTTCCCTAGTAAAACTAAAAGCCAAGAGGGATTGATGATGGATGGAGTATTGTTGATGAGAGAATGATATATCCCAAAAAAACACAATGATTGGGTTCAAGATACACCCCAATGATGATAATGATGGGAGTGTTGTTGATTAGGGAATGATATATCCCAAAAAAACACATGGATAGGGAAGGATACATCCTGATAATGATGATGAAAGAGTTGTTGATGAGAGAATGATATATCTTGAAACAACACAAGGATAGGGAAGGATACATCCTGATGATGATGATGAGAGTGTTGTTGATGAGGGAACAATATATCCCAAAACAAGACAAGGATAGGGAAGGATACATTCCGATGATGATGAGAATTGGATCAAGGCTTGTAGAAAGGTTAGGAACAAGATGAAAGATGTGATTAGATGATTTGTGCTAGATTAAATGGATGAGGGTTGGATGGAGATGTGAGATTGTTGAAATGAATGAAGATGATGGAGGAAAAGATGCTTAGAATAACAAATCTATATTATCCTAAGAATATTGAAGAGATGAGGAAATGATGAGGGTGATGTAAATATGCTTAGAATAAAAAATCTATATTACCCTAAGAAGATTGAAGAGATGATGATATGATGAGGATGAAGATAATGGAGTGATGAAAATAGATAGGATAGATAGATGAGGGAGAGTGATGAAGGATGAATGGATTAGAAAGATGTAGGGTGAGGGGATGGGGGGATTTTGATAGATTAGAGGGTGGGGGATAGAGCAATATGATGTTATGCATTATGTTGCCATGTAATGAGCACTAAATTTGATATAACATGAGATACTATGCACTAGGGTATGAGGAACCAAGGTGACTTTGGATCACACACATAGGACTGACAAAACAAAAAAAAGGTTAGTCCAACATCCCAAAGTCACAAGGTCTTTGGTAGGGATAATGTTGGAAAACCACAAGCACAAAGGATGCCTCAGCGTGACACAAGACCACAAGGATCTTGGTGGGTACTACGCGAGACAACCAAGAAAACACAATAATACAAAAATACAATATATGACCCTAGTTCTACCAATCAAAGTGCACCATGATATGATGATTCATGGTGACCTCGAGTAGGTATAGTAGGAAGCTCAAAAGATAAAAAAATGCAAAAGCACCAAGAAATCACAAGACACATCAAATATCCTTTTCCATGAGGATGATAGATGGATGGGGTTGACATGGTTTGATATGAGGAAGGATACATCCTGCTAAGACTAAAGATGGGTGGAGTAGACCATATGGTCGACACAACTCAGGATAACTAAAACTGAGTGGGACTACTAGGGGATAATGGATTTTTTTTGTTATTCCCAATGAGATAGGGACACTCTTGATGACATGAAAAAGACAAGGATAGACCCTAAAAGATAACCTAGTGCCTCGGGGGCTGATTGATGATGGCCTTGCCTATATGAAAGTGCAGAGGCAACGTAGTTCAATAAAAAAGACTAATGATCAATGATGGAAAAAAATAGAAAGAGGATGATGAAGACTCAAAAGAAGAACTAAAGCCTTAGGGGCTCATCAAAGATGGCCTTCCCTACTTGAAAGCGTAGAGACAACATAGTTTGATAAAAAGACTGACAATGGATAAAGGATGATGTGGGACCTAATGATAAAAAGATACAATGATGGAACCTATATGATGACACAAGATGAACTATGTGGATATGATGGTCGATATGTATAAGATGTGCATTATGTGAAGCTCAAGGATGGGATTATTATCCAAAGTATTGAAAGATGAATCAGGAGGATGATACGATGGATATATGAGTGATGAAAAGTGATAGGAGATTAGTAGGATATGTGAAAGAGGTGAGAGTGATGAAAATGAGATGGAGGGCATAGGATTGCATGGGGGGGAGCCTATAGCTAGAAACCGCTGACAAGGTACTAGGGGATAGAAGGATGAGATTGTGGGATATCTAGGTGGAGAGGTAAAGATTTGAATATGGTAATATAGTAGGAAGGATGGAGAGGATACATGAGGATTTGGAGATGAAAGGGGGAATAGGGTTGATGGAAAGGAAGATGAAGATTATAATATGGAAAAGGATTAGTGGATGAATGGATGGGAAGATGACAATAGTGATATGGAAGGGAGGCTAGGATGGATGAATGTTGTCTCCAAGGACTATGTCACAAAGAAGGAGATGCCCCACTATAAATATGTCATGTGTGATGAGGCAAGGGGGATGGAAGATAGGAGGATGGGTGAATAAGGGAGTGATATGGATATGGATAGGATGTATGGATAAGGAAGGGGGATGGATGGTAGCATGATGGGTGGAAAGGAATAAGATAGTATGGATAGAGAGGATGTATGCCAAGAGAGGTCCAAATCATGTATAAATATTTTTCCTTGTCCTTATCAAGATCACAAGGAAGATGGATGGATTGGGATAAATGGGATATGATAGGTAGGACAAGTGCATAGGTTGGATGGAGGAGATGGAGGAAGGAGATGAAGTTTCCCCCAAGTGTGGAAGTAAACTAGATGGGGGATTTACACATGATGCCTGCTTGCTAGGTTTTCATCATGGTACTTATCCAAGGTGCTTGTTTGCCAAGTTTTCATCATTGGATGAATTTTTTTTCTCTTTAATTATTTTTTTTCTTTTTTCAATTTTTTTTTTTTTTACTTTTGGTGTTTTTGGAAAGTGTGTGGATGGAGATGGAAGATAGGTGATAAAGGGATAGCTGAAGGACTCAAGCATCAAGTTCCATATGAGGTAATAAGAGCCCATGTGTGAAGTGACTATTGGATGTTGGTACAACCAGATTAGGATGGATGGATTAAGCAAGGGAATGTATTAAAGGCATTTGATGTGGGAGATATGTGGGATAATGGATGGGATGTTGGAAAGTGCATGGATGGAATGCTGGGGTGGATGTGTGATGGGGGAATGATTTCAAGACCAACATTGGCACATATGGTGGGGGATGTGGAATGATAGGATTATTATTGGATGGAGAATGTTGGGATGGTGGAGGAGTTGGGATAGTGGATTTTGGGACATAAGGACCTAAAATAGATTTAGGAGATGGAGGATGAGGATGTGTAGCTTTCGAATCAACAACTTTGGATGCCATTATGGATTTTTCACTTGAAGGAATTGCATTTTTTTCTTTGGGATCCACATGGTTTTTATTTTTGTTTAAATAGGATTGTGTAACCTTTGGGATTGATTTATATTTTTGATTGGATTTTTAGTTTCTTCATTATATCATTTTAAGGGGACATGGGTGTTGAAATAATGGATGCACAATGTCGCTATGAAACTACATTCTTCAAGAGGACCTTTTCCAAGAAGAAATTCACCCACACAAAAAGTGTTGCAACAAAGGAATTCATTTAGATATTCTATTATGAGAAGATTTATAAATGTACATATTCCCTGATTAAATAGGCAAGATAGAAAACTAGAATGCAATATGATGTTGCCAAGTGTCTTGATCAAACAACATGTGACAACATGTAAACCCTAACTAACTACCCAGGGAATGATGAAGTGATTGAGATAAGTTCTAGATGATATTCTAGAAGGAATCTTATCTCCTAAATACATGGAAAGGGTAATGACCCCATTATTAATGATTTCCTAATAATGCAACCTAGGAATTAATTAAATATAATGCCTAAGTAAACTTATGATTGTGTAATTAAATAATTAATTACACCAACACCCCCCATAAGTGCAACTTAGGGAGGAAATGAAAAATGCAATGATTATGCAATGGTAATGGGTTTTGACTACATGATGACCATTTTAGGTACCCATTTACAAATGATAATGAAATGCAACTAATCTCCTAGAAACGAAGAAAAGGGAAAAACCTAGTGGGAAGAAAACCCTTCTCCAAAAAGGAGATGAAATGCAGAAAAGTGATGGAAGAGTGATGATTGGAGGTCTCAACATCATACCCCCAAGAACTACAACCATCACAAAAATACAAAATATGAACATAGGAGACTAGATATACCCTTATAAGGGAGAGTGGTCTCCTCAAGAACATCTTCAAAACTTGTGGAGAAATGGTGAGCCAAGTCGATAAGACCTATCATGAACCCATCTGGATGCCACAAATCTGAAGAAGTGAATGAACCCTGCTCTGTTGATCCAAATTTCAACAGAGAGGAAGGAGATGAAGAAGATGGTTCCAAAAGAAGAGAAAAATAAATCCAACCACCACAACCTTGATGAGGAGGAGAACTATTTCCTACCCTGGAATTTGGAGAATTAGGAACCTGTTGATTTGAGTTATCCCAAAACTTAGAGAAATTTTACTCTCGAGATTGATGATCAGCTACACCATAGACAATAAGTGTATCAAAATCATCCCCAATGAGTGCTAACTTAGATGCAAACTCAATGTGAAGACCCTCTTGTGCAAGCTAATAAACAAAAAGTAGATTATGAGCCATTTCTAGAATGTAAACCACATCATGTACATGCCCCCCATCCAAAGTGACATCACAAATACCAACTACATGAACAATGTTAGAATTGGATGTGAACATCCTATAAAACTCTAGTGGTCTCATTGTATCCAAAAGGATATGATCAAGAGAACTGGTGACATGTCGAGAAGCTCCCGAGTCAATGACCCAACCCTCTTGTATATCAACAAGAGTAGTGATTAAAGCATTTCCCTTGCCCTAGATATCGGTTGTGGAAATACCTGCAATACTTGAAGAGGAATTCTCATGTGAAGAAGAGCAGTGTGATTTGATGGAAGAAGGAGGAAGAATGATATTGTGATCTTGAAGGATTTGTCTCAACTCATGTATCTTCTTCTTTAAGCATGTCTCCTCATGATGTACAAGCCCATTGCAAAAAGTACATTTGGGCCTCTCCTTCTTAGGCTTGTCTTCCTTTTGATGTGATGCTTCACTAGATCCTGTCTTTAAATTTCATTTATTCTTTACTTTCCCTTTAGATGGAGTTGCTACTAGAGCATGATACTTTGAGGAAGAATCAACATTATTGAGTTTAGATTGTTCCCTTGTCAATCGTTCACAAAAAGTCTCAAAAGAAGGCATCATATAACTATCTCCTAGTCCATCCATAGTAGAGTAAAAGGAAGTAGCAAAATAGGAAAATGAGCCTTTCAATTCAGACAAGATCATGAAAATGCATTCCTTAGCTATTTTATCTTTCCCACACCCTAATAGTTGTGTCCTTAAAGATTTGAATTTCACCAAATAATCTTCAATGGAGGGAAATGAATCAACTGAGAGAGATGCTAGTTCTGACTCTAATTGAAGTGCACGAACATCACTTACTGAACCAAACGAGTCTTTTAGCTTATCCCATACCTCCTTTGGAGTTGAACACCCCTCAATGTGGAAGAACAAGGAATTAGAAACATGGAGAGCAATCAGTCCCATGGATTCCTCACACTTGATACGATGCTAGAACTTCTCATACTCTCAGGTCAAGTGGGGTTGATATTAATTCAAATTTGAACATAAACCCTTTGACCAGAGGAGATGTTACATCCTTAATTTCCATGTGTGATAGTTGTGGGGTGTCTGGAGTTCAAAACTTGTATCAGCCATAGAGAAAGAACCAAGTAAAAGAAAAAATATATTTGAAAGAAATGCTATAAAGCCTTTGATATATCAAATTGCAACTAAAATGAAGCCCCACAATGCAAAAAACCTTCATCCAAAATTTAGGATATCCAAGTAATGATAAAAATTCTCAAAGTGACAAACAACCAAAGAAAATCACTTGGTGTTGAATCTAAAAGAAAGAAAAGGATTGATGAAAAAGACACTAGAATATCTCCTTGATGCCATTGGAATGACTTATTTTTGACAATCTAATGAGGAGATATTTCCTTTTAAGTCCAATTGGGTTTTCACTTTAACTATCTAAAACTTTTATAACAATAGAATACTGGAAAATAGAGGGAACCACTAGAAAGTAGACTTCAACACCTTTACAATGATATCTTGTTTGTTGGATTTTGAGATTGTGGTCAAAAGTTATAGCCCTAGGAAGATCACTGCCCTTTTGGGAGTTGGTAGGCTAACTAGGTGCAAAAAGTTAGCACAGAGGGCTAAAAAAATTTGGCCCTTGGATGTTGATGTGACCACGGGAAGTTATGGAAGAAAAAAACATGCCCCCTCCTGGAGTGGCATTGGAGTGGTGACTGGGTGGAGCAACTTGGCAGAGTGGAGTTCTTAGGCTACACCACCCCTTTTGCGAATCCCTCGGTCACAAATAGAACCTCGGGTCGGGGCTGATGAAGTAGTTGGGTGCTAGTGTTGCCGATGACGGTGGATGGAATGCTGGCAATGAGCAGATTGTCTATACGAGACATGACTGGTGGATCTGGGAGATGGTGGTGGCATATGCATTGACGTGATGGTGACACAGCGATGAGCCCCCCAAGTGGCTAACCGCATACCTCCATCAAACACACTTAATGCGGTTTGCAAAAAACTTATGAGCTAACAAAAAATATTTTTGAATATTTCCTAGTTGACAATTCAAAAAAAAGCTTTGATGTCGACTATATATAAAAAATGTCTACAAAATTTAAAATCAAATAAAATGCCGACAGGGGAATTAAAGAAACTCGATTATGAAGCCTGAAAAATATAAACCCTTAGATGCCGACAAGGAATTTTAATATGCAATCACTTCTGGAAATTTTAATTTTTTTGCCAAACTTTAGAAAAAATAGCTTGATTTTTGAAATAAAAAAAGCTTTCTGAACTAATTTTTTTTTGCCATGGAGGACAACTGCAGGGAATGAATTTTTTTTACTGTAGATTGTATGGATCGTATAATGAATTTGCAAACCCTATAAAATACCTCTAATGGTGTTCGATGATATATATTTGATTTTGACAAATAGGCAGGTGATCTATAGGTTTTGAGGCCTTCTGAGTGCAATGGTGAGGTCGGAGAGAGCTTGATCTACACCAAAAATCAGCTTGGTCCTTGGGTAGAGCCAACTAGCCTACAAGAAAAAACCTTCAAGCCTACAATGAATCTCTCTAGCCCAACTTCCTTGATCATGAGATGAACCTTCAATGGAAAAGCTCTGATACCATGTTGAAATAATGGATGCACAATGTCCCTAAGAAGCTGGAATATTCAAGAGGACCTTTTCCAAGAAGAAATTCACCCACATAGAAAGTGTTGCAACAAAGGCATTCAAAGATAGATTCTATTATGAGATGATTTACAAATGTACATATGCCCTAGTTAAATGGCAAGAGAGAAATCTAGAGTGCAACATGATGTTGCCAAGTGTCTTGATCAAACATATGACAACATGTAAACCCTAACTAACTACCTAGGGAATGATGAAGTGATTGAGATAATTTCTAGATGATATTCTAGAAGGAATCTTATCTCCTGAATACATGGAAAGGGTATTGACCCATTATTAATGATTTCTTAATAATGCAACCTAGGAATTAATTAAACATGAAAGGAGTGATAGAGGTATGATTTTGGAGATGATGTGTAAATGGAGAGTGTATAGTTATCCACCTTGGTTGATCTTGATTGTTGTTTTGGAAGAGGCTCGCTTAGGATGTACAAAGGTTGTACCAATATTTTTGGATTGTGATTCTTGAGATATATATCCAAGACCTTGTGCACGTGGATTTTCTTTGACATGGGTGGACTCTAAAATACCTTTCTCATGGTGGCCTAAACCTTTTCCTTAATAGTTCATGGTATTTAGAATTCGCCTTATGGTAGGATGCTTGTTATTTTGGAAACATCATGTGAGTCCATTATTAGGTGGAGGAGGATGGGTGGTGTATATGCTTTGTTCTTCTACAAGAAAACTACCATGGATGAATGTAAGAGGACCAAGGAGATATGGAGGTGGTGATAAAGGATCATGAGATGGAGATGATGGGATGGTAGGACCTTGATTTGGAGGAGGAGGTGATAAGGAATCATGAGAGGGATTAGGTGTAATGGTAGGATCTTGATTTTGGGTAGTGGGTGATAAGGGATCATGAGATGGAGTGATTGGATCTTGAGTGACAAGGGGATCATGGGATGGAGTGGATGAGGGCCTATGATAGTGAGGTGGACTGGATGGGATGGTAAGATCTTCATTTGGATAAGGGGATGCATTAGTATGGTTTGGAACAAGCTCTTGGAAAGTTTCAATGGGTGTAGATGGTGTGGTGGAAGAGGAATGTTGGATGAACAACTTTAATGGGGTGGATGGAAGGATGGAGGATTCATGAATTTCGTGGGAGTGGATTTTGGTGATACTAGGAGTAGGAGAAGTGGATTGGATTTGGGTGTCTTTGATGGGATCGACAGTTCTAGGAGTAGAAGATGGGGATTCAATGGGTTTGATGGTTTCAATAGTTTGGATGGTGTTAGGAGTGGCAATAGGGGTGATAGGTGTAGGATGGATAAGGGCCTCATCACTAATGACCATACATGATAGAGTGGGATGAAATGGATCTATGAATTCAAGATATGGAGTTGGGGATCTCTTCTTTGTCATGAGTCCTTGGATGACATCTGGAATGAGGCACTTGCGTATTGTTGGCTTATATAGAGTGGTGGGAATAGATAAGGATTATGAATGGGTGGAGGATTAGGATTATGGATTGGAAGATTAAGATTGGACGGAGGATAAAAATATGATGGATTGGAAGGAGGATTAGGATATGATGGAGTGGAATATGGAGTGAAAAAGGAGGATATGGATGGTAGATTAGGATCATGGAGTGGATGATTAGGATTATGGATTAGGAGAGGGTTTGGAGAACAATGAGCTAATCTATTGGGATTAAATAGAGGACAAAGGTATAATGGATTGGAGGAAGGATTAGGATATGATGGAGTGAAATATGGAGTGACATTGGAGGATATGGATGGTGGATTAGGATAGGAAGACATGGATGGTGGATTAGGATAGAAGGACATGGATGGTGGATTAGGATAGAAATATGTGGATGGAGAACTGATGTTGGAGAAAGTGTATGGGAATTAAGGTAGGAAGATTGGGATGGTGGATTAAGGTGGGAAGATTGGGATGGTGGATTAGGATAGGAGGATGTGGATGGTGGATTAGGATCACGCATTGGAGGATAATGAGATGGAGGATTTGGACTAGGGGTGAAGGTGATAGTGTTGTGCAAAGATGGAGGTTGAGATATGGCTAGAGGAGAAGATGGAGGAATGAATATTGGATGAGAGGGATATATGGGTGAGATAAGAGGGAGATGTGGATGGTGGATAAGATGGAGACATGGATGGGGGAGGTAATGGATTTCCCTTGTAAAATTTAGCAGAAGGATTGCTAGTGGGTGTGGATGAAGGAATGATGTGATAGCTTGGATGGGTGATTGGATTTTGGATGATGGTTGGAGAAAGATCACTAGAAATGATAGCATCAAAGGGATCTATTTCATACCCATCTTGATCAACAAACTTTCAATGTAATCTTCAATGTAATTAGGATCTCCCTTGACTACTATTTTTGGTTGTGTGGGAGGAGGATAAGGATTCATGATGTTGGATTGGATGGATATGAATTGAAAGATGGGAATAGTTGATTAAATGTAAAGAAGAGATTATGAAAATATTTAAATAGAATGGATTAGAATAACATGGAAGAAGGGGGCTTAAGATTTGTTTTGATATCAAAAGATCTAGGATGTGGATGGAATGAAGCTCAAATTGGGATGTAGATTAAGCTCAAATTAGGATTTGATTTAAGCTCAGATTAGGATAATTGGAAGATATGATGGGATAGAATCCTAAGTTCAAGGAAGTAGCTAAAATAATCAGGACAATTGTTAGAATGGATGAAAGTGATCACTTGGAGACAAATATGAAGAGGCAAAATGACTAGATTATGGTTTTGGACTAAGGAAGATATAGGATAATCATGATAGGATAGATAAATTCTCTATATTTTGGATGGGAAGAAAATTTTCCCAAGAATAAAGCACAATTGCCTTTGTAGGTAGTGGAAATTCCTAAGTGTAGAAACTCGTATTGAAGTAACACATTCGCCTATGAGCTCAAATAACCTAGACAATGTACTAAGATAGGCAGTAGGATCACCCAAGAAGAGCACAAATTCACCTATGTAGGATGACCAGGTGTACGAACAAGGAAAACAAAATCACCCGAGAATAGAGTAGAATAACCTATTAGGGGGATGAATCGACTAGGATGATGACACAATCACCTATCAATAGAGAAAAATTGCCTCTATAGGGGGTAGATATGCCTATCGAGGAAGACTAATAGATGAATGAACTAGACTAGGAAATGGAAAATCCATTAAGAGAGTAGATTCACCCATGTAGGGAGGCGTATCCACGCCTCTAAAGGGTAGGGGGAATCAACAACAAAGGACAAATAAAAAAATTAAATAGTCAAACATAGACTAGAATGAACAAAAGATAATCATTAGTATGCACAAGAAGACATGCTAGGCATCACAAACCTAGAATTAGTCAAGAGGGTTTACAAACTTGATGTAGGCCCACCACCCTGAGGGGTTAATACTCCGTGATACTCGGGTGGAGCACCCTTTCTCATGAAGATAGATAGGTAGAGATCCAATGACATAGGGTCGTCAACGGACGCCACATGCGCATCTTCTCTCTCTCTTCAAGAACTATCATAGTTCACTTGAGAGTTTCTATCTCAACCTAAGGGAGTACGTGGTGAGAAGCTTTACGATCTGCATCCCTTGCACTACACCAAGTTGTAGCTAAACACAAGTCTTAAACTAGGTTGAAACAAGGTGATCTAGGGAGTCCTTGATACATTAGGAGGGTGTGTGAGGCACATCCGTGAACACTAGCCCTTCGAAAGTGTGAGTCAAGAACTTCAATGAAGATACTAAAAGATCAGACCAAACCTTCACACCTAACTAGGAATCACACTAGTATCAGCGCTCCCCTAGACATGATGTGACTAGATTGGGGTACAACTTTCATTCTACCCCCTTTATATACCCCACTGGTTGATGTGGTTGAGGTCATCCCTTAGGTGATGAAATCCAAAGCAAGCCTCCTAAAGGGAAGGAAATGATAGGTTTTTCTAATCCCTAGGCTCACACATAGCGCAAGGGGGGAGCATACGTGCAGGCTAGCCCAAATTGGATTGCTTCATGATTTCTGATCCCTAGGCTCGCACGTTGTGTAAGGGGAGAGCTTATGTCAATGAACCAACCCCAAACAAAACAAAAAAAATAATCGACCCCTTAAGAAAACCAAGTGTGCCTAAATTAGTATGAAAAATATACTAACACTTATTTTCAACTGATTGTCTTGTAGAAGATAAGTTAGTTGTTTAATACTCCAGTCTTGGACAAATGATATCAAACTGCACAAGAAGATGATTAGATGCAAAATAAAATGAAGAAAATCAAATGATTGTTAGCCTAGGGGTGGAACACCCAACCCAACGAAAAGGGGGGTTCGGGGGCGAAGCCCACAAAGATTTTTTTTTTGGAAAGGGAAAGTACAAAGCAATATAAATTTTTTACCAAAATTGATGTTTTAGACCACACTAATTCACCCCTGTGTGTCACAGATTCACCCTTGAAGCACCAAAAATCTACCCTTGTTTATCACAAACTCGCCCTTGTAGTCTTCTAACGCATCCGACTCTATAACTCATGCATTCACTTATTGGGGCAAGTTAGGCTAAGTGCTAGAAGAATCGCCCCTGTAGCTTGCAAGTTCACCTCTATGATGTGCAAGTTTTCCTATGTAAGTTGTAGATTCACCTTTGTAGGACTCTAGCGCATCTACCTCTGTAACTTGCGTGTTCGACTATGAGTGGAATCGCCTTTGTAAAACATCATAGAATCATCCCTGAAGTAGAAGTGAAATCGCCCCTCAAGGAAGCATATTCACCCCTTTGGATTGGATGCAGAAGGGCGAGGGGCCAATTTCCCCTAAATTTTGCTATGGAGGGACGAGTGCAAGATCACTCCTTTATGTTGTAGGATCGCCCCTGAGAGCGACGAAATCGCCCGTTGGGTGAATGCGCCCCTGAAGCTCAAAAAATCTGAACTTGTAAAGATGAAAACAACAACAAACATAAAATAGACTTGTGACGTGGGTCCCACTGGGCATGCCAGAAATGTGTGCGTGTTTTCTACTCTAATATGCAAGTGAAATTAAATGAAAAATAGAAACAACACCTCAATATTTGGTAGTAGATGAACTCAAACAAGAATAAGAAAATGAGCAACTATTTTTACCTTGTTGAGTTGATAGATTTGTTGGCCTTTTATTTGATTTGATTTGTGTGCTCTAGGATGATTTCGACAACATAACGACCTACTTTTACTTGATTTGGATGCAAAGATGGTGTGTACAAAGTGAGGATAGATGATAATGGATGCAAGAATGGCTTAAGAGATTGTGAGGGATTGAGATGAATGTGTGTAGTTGGTTGTGTTAGAATGTGAAAGAATTCCAAAATGACTAAGTGTTAGTCATTCAGCCAAGGGAGATGGGAATGGACGGTGGAGATTGAAAGGGGGAAGAAGATCAAGGGTTAGGATCAAGGGTTGACCAAATGAATTTAAAATTATTTTTTTAATGTGCATAGGAAAGATAAAAGGAATTAAAAATTCCTTAGGGACATGGGGAGAATAAAAAGGAATTTAATATTCCTTGGGGAAAGGGAAGAGGAATTAAAAATTTCATTAGAAACTTTGGATATATAAATGGAATTTAAAATTCCATTGGAAAGTACATGAGGATTGTAAAATGGAATTAAAAATTCCATGAGGGGTGTTGGCGGAATAAAATGGAATTAAAAATTCCCTGAGGGGTGTTGGAGGAATAAAATGGAATTAAAAATTCCATTGGGATGTGGATAGTATTTATTAGGGGGTTGACCATGGGTTAGACTAGGCTAATTAATGGATGATCAGAGGAAGGTTAGGTGGCTAAGAGAGATTAGGAGCCCACTTGCAAAAGTTGGAGGATGTGACACCTCCTAATCATGGATTAGGAATGTACACATCCCTAATGATGGGATTAGCAAGTGGATTAGAATTAGGTGTAGATTATGGAGGATGGGATATGTGTGGAATTAAATAAATAGATTATTTATTTTATTTTTTGAGGAAAGGGATAGGTGATGGGAGTAAATAATTATAGGTAATTATTTACTTTAGGCTAGGATTTAAAGATGATAGAAGAAATGGGTTAAGGTGAAGGGATAAGGGATAATGAATATCAATTAAATAATAGGGTGTTATTTAATTAATATAGATGATATGAAATTTGTCAAATTAGTGGTAAATTGACCAAATTAAAGTGGTCAATTTTTAGTGTCTACACTTTTATACAATTATAGAGAACTTTGTGTCGGGTACCGCTATTCACATAGCTCACCAAATGGTGAAGGTCTAGACATAGACATATGTGAACTCCTGAGATAATAGTTGATGAAGAATCTACAAAAGACTAAAGAATCATGGTACCCCTTTTGGTATGGTACCCTAATTGTATGTTTATTATTTTAATTTCTTAGAGAAGTTCCCAGTACAAAGAGCATTGTGTGTTTGGACAAAATTCTAGTTGTAGTGTAAATTAGAGAGCACTTGAGAAGGTTGGGTAACTTAGAAACTCAAAAAACTATGTTGTGGGGTTTCTTCAAGTATTTTCAAGAAAAAATGTAAGCAAGAGAGAATCCCAAGAAGTGTTGTTGATAAATATAAGAATGATGTAATTTTCATGGTTAGCAGAGATTTCTATCTTATGGAAGTTGTTGAACCTAGGAATGTTTGGATTATGAAACTAGGATATGAGGTAACATAAGATGAGGTTATTGGTCTTGCAAAACTTATGCTAAGCAAGCCAAGAGATCATGCTATGGATTGGAACCTATGAAGATAAATCTTGTGATGTGAACTTGCAACACAAAGAGAAGGAGATTAAAAGGAATGTGGAGAAGATGAATGCACAATTGGAGGAGATTATTAGTTAACCAGAGAGCCCTGTGGACAAATACAAAGGAAAATATACCCCTTTGGAAGTTACTCCAAGCACAAGAAGGTCAGCTAGAACCTCTACCCCCTCTTTGGTTGTTCCTAAGTCCTCCAGAACTAAGCCTATAGTTAGTTCCAAAAAGAAAGAATCATTCAATGCCCCGGTGTAGACAAAGAGTGCTCTATAGAGGAGAAATAAAGAGAAGGCTAGAAGAGAATAAAGGCTAGCAGAGAATAATATGTCAACTATAATGATGAAGAGGAAGAACAAGAAGAAGGACCTCAATTGGTATGGAAAGGGAAGACTAGTGTCTGTCAGGTAGAGACAAGTGCAAAGAAAACAAAATTTGACATTGTCGATATTAAGAGTGAAGAGGAGGTGGAAAAGAAAAAGTAAGCTTTTAAGATCCAAGTGAGGGATAAAAAGTCAAGGTCCAGAAAAGAAGAAAATTCTCCTAAAGGTAAAGGAAAGAAAAAAGAGAAGATTCCTCTAGGTAGGAAGTGTAGCCCTCGAAAATTAGATGCTCTATTTAATGGTATTTTAGAGTATGGGTTTTTGAAGGATACTGCTGCAATGTATTTGAAATAAAATGAAAAAAAGGAAATGATTGAAGAAGCTATAGTTAGAGACATGGTAATATTAAGTACTAGCCTAAGAGAGATTGTAAATCAACTTCCTAATGATCTGAAGAATGTGTTAAGTGCTAGGAGACAAGATGCTATTGATGAAGAAGAAAAAATGAAGATATTTTCCTTGGAGAAGATTGGTTCTTCTCTCACACAAGAGGACAAACTAAAATTGTCCAAATTGTATAGCAAGAAGTTTAGGAAAAAGTAGAGAGTCAACACTCTGATGAATAGAGATAAAGAAGATATTTAAAGGATGAAGAATGAGACACCGCAAAAAGTTGTCGACCTTGCAAAAGATTTAGGAATGTCTCTGGATGAAGAAGATCAAATGTAGAATGATACAACTATTCTGGAAATCAATGAGCCTGATAATGCACAACATGAGCATGTGATTGTGGAAGATAATGTGCAAGAAAACATGGTTATAGATGACTCTCCTCCTATTGTGGATAATGTTAATATTGAAGAAAAGAATGTTGATATATAGAGTATCCTAGAGAAGGATGGAACACAAGAAGAATAGAGGCTACCCCCTTCGAATGTAGAGAAAGATGATGAGCAGAGGAATGAAGATAAGGAAGATGACCCAAAGAAGACTGAGGCACAAAAGGAAGAAATTTTTTCTCTTCTAGATAATAAGAAGCATGAAAAAGAAGAGAGGATTTATGAAGAACACTCTTCTAATAATGAAAAGGAAAAGAGTGATGAGAAAAAGGGAGGAGAAAGTGCTAAAAGTGGTTGTGAATCCTCTAGAGCATCTGGAGATTCACTAAAATATTTGTTGGATATGCAATTACAGTTCCAATGGGTGGTATTTGCATAGCTCTTGCAAATTCCAATGCAAAAAGGTTAGTTAGACATGAATAAGCTTTCTTCCCTGCACAAGTTATAGTTTGGTGATCATTTTCATGCCTCTGCAAGGAAGGAAATACTCCAAGAACACTAGAAAAGTGTAGAAATGATAAAAGAAGCAGTTAAAGTGTTTCAGGACAACATTCCCAATGCAAATATTGATAACTCCTTGTCTAATATTTGAGGCTACTACTTGATTCCTTCAAGGAATATTCTATTGATTTGGAAGAGAAGTTGGAAAAGGAAATGACAAAGAAGGTCAATGATAGAAGATTGAATGAGGTTTTCAATACGTGTGATTTTTCACATGACAAGTTGCAAGTCAACTTGAGGGAAGTGTCGAAATGTTTGGAAGAAGCTAAAGTTTTATTTTAGTTTTGCTCGAAATGACCTAATTGTACAAGGAGCATAAAAGATAAAATGTACTCTATTGAGTCACAAATTTCTCAAGCCTCCGATGCTTACGTCCTGCTAATGATGCAGATGGTGCTACAAGAGCAACAATAAAAAATTTTCATGGAAAGTTCTTCCTACTATAAGAACAAAAATAAAAGATCATAATGCAGTACAATCAGCTCAGATATTTGGTAAGTGCAAGGCTTATATATTTTAATGGAGTGTTAGCTAATGCAGATAAGGTGGAAAAAAATAATCTAGTGCCTAGTACCCTGTGATGCAATATAGAGGAAGAAAACACACCTTGACAAAAATCTCAAACAATCTTTGACTGTCCTTTCAATTAGGACTTTATATATCCTTCACAAGTTCCTTGATTCAAAACAACTACTATGAGAACAATACAATAAATAACTCGTTGATTCACCAAACACATTAGATAACATCAAATAGATTGGCCTAAATATTTCCTTCAAACCAAACAACTGAAATTTGTGAACTTACATAAGAGATTATTATAAATCAGCCTTTAGGTCCTTTAAGACCTCATAAATACCAAACACAAGATTCCCAAGCCTATTAAACATTATTATTTCTTGAATCATGTATAAATACATTTGTACAAACACCTTAGACCATCCCCAAACTTTTATCCATGAACTTTCAACAAACTTATATTCAAAACCACCTATTTCCACCTTCAACGATATGATTGTCATAACAAGATAGTGAGTTTACAAAGATCTCAAAATTACAATATACCAAACCAATTCAAGAAATGAACTCTTATTCCTTCTAACACCCCTTTAAATTCAATACAACTCCTAAAGGGTTCAAGAACCATAAACAAACTCATAAAATCTAACTGTGTGCAACCTTTTACCAGTCCTTTTCATATTTTACATACCTAGGCTTATTGATTTTGATGCCTCCACACTCAACCAAACTCAACCAACGCTTGGAAAAATTTAGATTAGACCTGAATATGCTTTTGAAAACATCAAAATTACTTTTACATCAGTATTTACATAAACCCTAGACTTTACTCCCCTTAACTGCCCTGTTTCCTGACTGTGCTCAGATTTATAGACCTTAATTTCAATTTCTCACACCTTAACTTTCAACTTCTTCCCAAAAACCTTTAAAATATTTAAGAACATGAATTGAAGATTAATCTCACCAAAAACCAAGGAATTCCACTAGTTATTACAAGAGAAACACAATTTTCTATATCCTTGTTTACCCTAATTAGGGTTTTCCATAGTTTTATGTAAAATGACAATAACTTGCACAAATTAAAATCAAAATGCATGAGACAAACTTCAAATGGAAGGTTATTGATTTATTCATCACTTACAAACAATTTAGTAGGCTTACTTGTCCATACAAAATTGTATAGTGCCTAGAAATCATGAAATTCTGAAGAAATAAGCAGAAAATAGTGATTTTATTCATCTAAATTCTTGCCTTCAACCACCCACGCCTCAAAAATGGTGTAGAAAGCCTTTATAAAGGAATTCAAACTGAATTTGAGTTTCTAACTGATTTCTAGAGACCTATAAGTTAAATGAATTTTCAACTTCCTTGTTTACATATTTTTTTGCAATTTTTGCAATATTGTGACAACTTTTGAATTTTTCTTACTTTTTTGCATATTTGACTCAAATGACCATCCTAATGACCTCAAAAAATGGGAAATAAATCAAATTACCTTACAAAAATATTGAATCAACAAAAAATTTAATCAATCTCCAAGATTTTCTTCATGGAAAACATGTCATTGCCAAGGTGCTCCTGCACCATACTCCCGACCAAATAAAATTTCAAGTCCTCTTGAATTAGATGTTGTCAAAAAACTGCATCTTTGATATGCTCTGCCACTGAATCACCTTGAAAATTCTCTAAATCACCTTCATTTTCACCTTAGGCTTGGATTTTTCCATGCAAATTAGCTTCCTGTCTTGCTCAACAACTGAAATCAGACTCTTCACCTCTTGATGCATCTCAATGTCTTATTTCTCCCTTTTCCCTTTGACTTTCAAATTATTTATTGTCCACAAGATTAGCACAAAAAAGAAATAATACATTGATTCTAACACAATACCTCCATCATTCTTCAATTCTTTGCAAATCTCCAAGATCAACTCATCTTTGATCATCTCTTCATTCCATCTTGACACCAACTCAATATCTCTTTCCTCTGAAATCAGGTTCTTCATGGCTGCAAAGTCTTTGTATTGATCAAAGAATCCTTCTTTAGCATCTTGAAATTCTTCTTCATCTTCTTTTTGCCTTTTTGCTGCTAAATTTGCTTGTATTCTTCTTTTCTTGAAAATCTTCTCTATGGGCCATGTAACTCTGTTTTTCACTTTCAAATGCCAACTTGTTGCTTGCTTAATCATCTGCTCCAACTTCATCATAGACTCTTGGAACTCTTCTTCCAATCTCCTCAACTCTTGATTTATTGCTGCTAACTCTCTGCAAAAATTTTCTTGTCTCTTTCTCTTCTTTCTTTCTTCCTTTGCCTGCAAATGTCTCCTCAAATTATCCATCTTTCAGCAAGTCTCTCCTTGCTTCAACTCAACTTTCTTAGCCTCACCTAGGTCCTTTCCACTTATCCTCAACCTAGTCTTTTCACCACCAACTAGGTTCTTCTTAACCCACACAGAACCACACACAAAGCCACAAAACCACAAACCAACTTTCTCTTCCCAGAACCTTCTAGCTCTGATACCAATTTGATGCAATATAGAGGAAGAAAACACACCTTGACAAAAATCTCAAACAATCTTTGACTGTCCTTTCAATTAGGACTTCATATATCCTTCACAAGTTCCTTGATTCAAAATAACTACTCTGAGAACAAGACAATAAATCACTTGTTGATTCACCAAACACATTAGATAACATCAAATAGACTGGCCCAAATATTTCCTTCAACCCAAACAACTCAAATTTGTGAACTTACATAAGAGACTATTATAAATTAGCCTTTAGGTCCTTTAAGACCTCATAAATACCCAACACAAGATTCCAAAGCCTATTGAACATTCTTATTGCTTGAATCATGTATACATACCTTTGTACAAACACCTTAGACCATCCCCAAACTTTTACCTATGAACTTTCAACAGACTTATATTCAAAACTACCTATTTCTGCCTTCAACTATATGATTGTCATAACAAGACAGTGAGTTTACAATGATCTCAAACTTACAATATACCAAAAAAATTAAAGGAATGGACTCTTATTGCTTCTAAAACCCCTTTAAATTCAATACAACTCCTAAAGGTTTTAAGAACCACAAACTCATAAAATCTCACTGTTTGCAGCCTTTTACAGTCCTTTTCATATTTTACATACCTAGGCTTATTGATTTTGATACCTCCACACTCAACCAAACTCAACCAATCCTTCGAATGAATTAGATTAGACCTACATATGCTATTGAAAACATCAAAAGTCCTTTTACATCGGTATTTACATAAACCCTAGACTATACTCCCCTTAACTGCCCTATTTCCCATTTGTGCTCTGATTTACAAACCTTAATTTCAATTTCTCACACCTTAACTTTACACTTCTTCCCAATTTTTTTTTAAATATTTAAGAACATGAATTGAAGATTAATCTAACCAAAAACTAAGGAATTCCACTAGTTATTATAGGAGAAACACAATTTTCTATATCCCTGTTTACCCTAATCAGGGTTTTCCATAGTTTTATGTAAAATGACAATAACTTGCACAAATTAAAACCAAAGTGCATAAGAAAAACTTCAAATGGAAGGTGATTGATTTATTCACCACTTAGAAATAATTTAACAGGCTTACTTGTCTGTACAAAACTGTATAGTGCTGGAAATCATGAAATTCTAAAGAAATAAGCATAAAACAATGATTTTATCCATCTAAATTCTTGCCTTCAACCACCCACGCCTCAAAAATGGTCTACAAATCCTTTATAAAGGAATTCAAACCAAATTTTTAGTTTCTAACTGATTTCTACCAACCTATAAGTTAAATGACTTTTCAACTTGTTTACATCTTTTTTTGCAATTTTTGCAATATTGTTACAACTTTTGAAATTTTCTCACATTTTTGCATATTTGACTCAAATGACCATCCTAATGACCTCAAAAAATGGTAAATGACTCAAATGACCTTACAAAAATATTGAATCAACAAAAAATTTAATCAATCTCCAAGATTTGCTTCATGGAAAACATGTCATTGCCAAGGTGCTCCTGCACCACCCCAGATGAAGGAGAAGATCTCCTTATTGAGCTAGTGTAGTATACTTGACTTCGATAAGAAGGATTGGGAGATATAAAAGAAGGATTGGGAGGCACACCTTACAAAATTAAAGGTGTCATATAAGGGCATTTTACCCTCTTCAAGCTAAGTTGTAAGTTTTTTCTTTGTATATATAACTTCTTGATTTCTACGTACATATGCGGCAGTAGTTGATGATGTTGCAATACAAGTTTTGTCATTTTTTGTGATGGATAACATTTTTAGGGGGAGTTACATTGATATAAATATATCTATAGAGGTGTGCAAAGAAAATAAATATCTTTTTGGTACTCTTTGCCCTTGATGTCAAAGGGGGAGTAGTTTTGGAGAAGTGTGTTGCTATCAATGCCAAAGGGGATTGTTGGAAACATGAGCATGATGATGTATGATACAAGGATATTGTTGGCATGAAAGTGTATGGTGTTGTCAGTGATGGTAACCCACTACAAAAATGTAGAAGTGTTGATCTGGAGTGTTGGAGCCAAAAATCCACTTTGGTTATTTTTGCATACTTTCATTTTCACCCATCCTCCCACACTCACCATATGTTCCATCTCCACTCATTTAATAGTGGTTGACATTAATAAATCTGGCCCTTTGATCATAACACTAAACTGAATTCCCTATCTGAAAATTTTCCATAGCAGTACATGGTATGTTGCCAAGACAATTCCATATTGTAGAGAGTCTCACCATAGTCTCTTCAACACGAGTAGGAAGGGTTGATGAGAAATCTAGATGAGACCTCTGAATGTCTAAGAGACATATTCAAATATCTTCTCACCATCCTAAAGAACGATATGTCTAAGAGACTTGGACATGTCAAGGAGAAAATATAACATGTCTCACCAACAAGGAATAATCACGTGGAGTGTTCAACATTTAGGAAAGAGGAAAACATCTCTTGGACATTGAGAGATTATCATAAAATAAATGGTAAATCACTGATAAGACAACATGGAAAAATGGCAGTATTAAGGAGACATTGACATATTAAGGAGAGAAGGAAGGAAGCCTCTTCGACATTCAAGAAGCGAGTGAAAGTAAAATATCGACGAGACATGGAGACATCAAACAAACATTGATCAAGGTCTCATTGACATGCCAAAAATGACATGTTGAGGAGACACAAGAGTATCGAGTAGACATTATCAAAAGTCTGCCCGACATTTTGGCACAAATGTAAACACATACTATTAATGAGACTAAGATACATTGGAGAGAGGTGACCACAGGTCTCCTTGATGTGAAAAAGTCACATAGAGATCATTAACAAGTAATACCACCAAAGGGAGAGATAAGGGTATGTTGAAGAGACATAGGGTTGTCAACAAGAAATTTCACCTAGTCTCATCAACAAAAGAGGTCCACAAGGGAAGAACTTGAAATGTAAATATCGAAGAGACCTTGCAACATCGAAGAGAGAAATCTAAATGTCTCTTAGACATTTTTTAAAAGATGGTCAAGGATACATCGAAGAGAGAAATAGGCATCATGATTAAGGTCTCTTTAACAAAATATGAAATGATGTTCATCAAATTGATTTGACTGGTGAAGTCATCGAAGAGATAACTGCTATTAATGTGCAAGTTGCTTAGAAGGGTGGTGTGTGTGCCATTTATGAACCAAATCTGGCTTGACTGTGCTGAATTTTGATAAATACAACCTCTAAGAAATTAGAAATCACTGCAAATTGTGGTTGGGTATTCAAATGATAGAATTGGAGGACAACGAGAATCTCAGAGTTTGCAACATTCATTCAAGTAAGTGATCTTGCCTCAACTCAACATATTTTTTTAGAAGATAGCTTGAAGTACAACATAAGTAGGGTCAAAATGGATAAAAGCCCAAAAAAACAAGGGAAAAAATGCAAAAAATAGAGAATAGGCCACTAAACCAAGATTTTATAGACCAGTGTCTTGCGTCTGGGAAAAAATCGATAAGAACAACTCAATTAAACCCATTATGTGAAACTTTGGAAGATAAACACAAGAATTTGGGAGATGTGTGGACTTCGCAGAAGGGTTATGACTTATTTATATATCATTACAGGAAGAGGTACAAACATAGGCCAATTTCAAACCCATGGAACTTGAATCTTGGAAAGCTTGTGATGCCCAATGTTTTCATGAACGTAGAACTAATTAAAGCACTAGCTAGAAATTATAATCCAAAGACAAGGGAAATTCACTTACATGATGGGTCACATTTCATGATTATAACATAGGACTATATTTGTATGGTTTTCCAATTGGATACCTCCTTGAAAACAATATTGTAGATGAGAGATTTGTTGGAAGAATACCACACTATGGTAATGAGCTATAAGAGGTGGATGTTTCCTCTGCACAAGCCTAAAGGTCCAGGAAATCAACCTAGGAGGTTTTCTAGTGATGAAAGGCCCCCATTCCCTGTAGATTTATTTAAAGAATACTATCAATGCACCTACTATTCAGCTGGCCATGTATTGAGAGTTGATGCCCCTGCTAACATGACTATAGCTCCCACGGTTCTAGCTGTAGACATCCAAAGCCAAGATGCTAGGCCCTATGACTATGCAAAATATCTATCTGAGGCCATCAATAGTCCTCTTAATGCTATAAAGAACAATAGTGAAGCTATCATATGCACATGATACTGTATAAAGGGCAAGTGATGGGAATATGGGGAGAAGAATTGAGAATAAAAGTTTTGGATGGTGATGGGAATTCTAGACCAGTGTAAATGTGGACATCCGTATGGGACAATAGGTGTGGGAGATCCCACTACTTGTACTTTGAAGAACACTTTTTCAAACCCTTATATAAGTTACTTGGCCACAAATGTGATTATAATTTATCCCTAGAAATATAAAGGTTCCTCCGACCAAAAGAGAAGGGTTCTGAAGGAAAAATAAGTAACAATTAGGGGATTGGTATGCATTTACAAATTGTACTATTATTAGAGTATATGGATTTGAGGCAGCACCATATTTATTGCCTAAGACTGTGACAGATAGGGTTGCATACCTTGAATCATAAGATAATTGTTTTGTTCAGCTTTCATGCACCTGAAAAGCTATGGAAGGAAAATTTTTATGCCTTATACTCTATATTTTGGTGATTTTACTATCATTGATGATATAGGATATGATTTGGTTGGTAGCAAGCTAGATTATTATGGATTTCTGGTGGGAAACAAAAGAGAAATATTTGACCCTGAACACTTCATTTACGATGCCAAGATTTCTCAAAAATTGAAAGGATATGAGCATGAGTTCCATGTGGATGATTTCATCAGGAATTGTGAGGAAAATCAAGTGATAACGGGGATGAATGCCTTCAATAGAATTGTTATGGTTGGGGCTCGGAGAGTGAATAATAACCCATCCTATGTAGAATCCCTTTATGAAATTCAAGATCCTATGGAAAGAATTGAACAACTAATTTTGCATGAAGAATAACTATACTAGTACACAAACAACAATATATGACTAAATAAACTACTAAAAATTGCATATAAATGACTAACTTTAGTCACGTGACTATTAGTGGTTTATTTGTAGTCATTTATAACACCACTAAATTTTTGACTAAACAATTTTAGTCATTAATTTAGTCATTGATTTTAGTCATTAATTTGGTCATTGATTTGGTCACTGATTTAGTCATTTATTTAGTCATATTTTTTAGTCATTAATTTTAGTCAAGTGACTATTTTAGTGGTTTATTTTTAGTCATTTATAACACCACTAAATTTATGACTAAACTATTTTAGTCATTTATTTAGTCATTGATTTGGTCATTGATTTAGTCGTTAATTTAGTCATTTATTTAGTCATTGATTTGGTCATTGATTTAGTCGTTAATTTAATCATTTATTTAGTCATTAATTTAGTCATTGATTGTTGTTAACTGGTCATTTATTTAGTCATGCTAGTTTATTTAGTCATATATTTAGTAATTAATTTAGTCATTACTTTAGTCATTAATTTAGTCATTACTTTAGTCATATATTTAGTTATTAATTTAGTCATTTTTATTTACTAGTTTCCATTAATTGGTAGTAAATATAGTCATGAAATGAATAATTTATTAAGTACCATAAATTTTATAATGCAAAACTAACATAATAGTAAATTTGAACTAAAACATAAAAGCAAATAAAAATATTACATATACGAACAAGCTACAACATGCTAAAATTAAAAGATTTTTTTCAACATCATGATAAATAAAGGTAATGCACAATAAATTTTTTAATGCAAACATATATATATATATATATATATATATATATATATATATATATATATATATATATATATATATATATATATATATATATATATATATATATATATATATAGATATATATATATATCAAGTTACAAGATGTCAAAGCTGTCTAAGAGTATATATGTAAATATAATAAAAAATATCAAAGCTGTTTAAGAGTTTCCAACTCTTTCAAATACACCATGATAATTAAGATCCCTAAACAACACATTCAAAATACTACATAAAACAATGAGCCAAGATGTCTAACATTAACTAGCACATGATAAACATGTTGAACTATGTCATTTTCTACAAATATTTTAGTGGCCATCATGTGAAGGTTCCCTCTTTCTCTTTCAGACGAACAACTCCATCTATTTTGTCTTCAAGTTGACTCCCTAACTTTATCCCCTTCTTTGAGTTTATCAATACATTTCTGCAAAAGTAAGCACATCGTTGTGAGACATGTACATCGGTGGAACAAATGTTTGCATTCCCCCGATGGCTCGATATAAGCATGGATTATCAAGTGCATAATGTATATTGGTGGAGTTGGGGTGCATTGGGGTGACGTTATTTGGCATCCCGCCTATAGACCTAAGGAAAGTTGTTCATCGGTGGAGAAGGTGGCTATCGGTAGAATAAGAATCACTGTCTCACTGATACGACGATAATGATTATTCTAATTGATGTGACATCTCGAGGCATTGTCGAGATATTTGAAATTAATGTTCTCCCCCAATGACAAGATTGAAATGGGTGGTGCATTTAGGGAGATCGAAATGGAGTACTTGCAGGTTTTAATTCTTGAAGTGAATGAGAGAAGTATGTGGAGTCAGGTGGAGGCGATGACTGACGTATGTTGAGCATTTATGGAAAGGAATGTGAATGAAGTTATTAAATTATTTCATTTCATTGTTTCATTATATTCTCGAGGCATTACTTACTCGATGCTCCTCTATTGTGGCGAACAATAGGTGTGAAATTAGTGTATAGGAGGTGGTGGCTCTGTCACTGCAGAGGTGATGGAGGCTGGTTTCACGCTTAAAACGAAGAAACAACTCTCACACTTTTATGGAGAACCATCAATAAAGAGACTGATGGGGTGTTTCCTGTACAACGATGAACGATTAGTGTAGTCAATGCAACTAATTTTGGGAAGAGGATTTGACCAGCTCACACATAGGTACATAACTAATTTGGACATTTATTCGCTCATAATGGCTTGGGGCTTAGATTTGGAAGAGCCGATTAAAGTTGTGAAAAAGGTCATGAAGACACTAGTGCATAAGGATTATCTGAACAACTTGGACTCACTATTGGAATGGATGATTCCGAAAGTTGGGATGGATATCGATGAGGGAATTGAAAGTGAAGATGATGAAGAAAAATTAAAATGCATACCCTTTGTGAAATGGCCATAAGGAAAACATATAGCCAGATGGATAGAGGAAGCAACATGCAGGTGGCAAGCTTTGAAATTGATTGTGGAATTAATAGAGGTTGAGGCAGTGGTAAAGAAGGTAAAGGTTGAAGCGAAGTGGTTGAAGTTGGAGCAGCTAGAGGAGTTGGAGTAGCGACCTCAGAGGAAGAGGAAGAACAATGAGACCTCTATGGAAACTATGGCGAGTAGCTCGTCTGCAACTCTATAGTTAACATAATCCTCTGCCATGAATTTGAGTTTTTTGGCTGTCTATAGTTAGTTTTTGGAGGTTTTACAAAACTGTGGGCAATGAAAAGGAGTTTTTGGTTTGTAGGGTAGTTAGTAGTTATTCATAAAAGACGGTGAATGTAATTTTTTGTGAAAATTTTGATTATGAAATAGTGATTAAGTACTAGCAATGAAGTCACTGCAGATAAACTGTGAATTTTGAAAATAATGAATATATAAACTCTCTAGCCATACAACTATAATCTCAAAAAATATTGTAAATAAGGAAATTAATAGTTTGAATGCAAGTAATCTATGTCAATTTTCAAACATTAATATTCTCCAGTTGTCACCTAAACTTGATTTAATAAGTAATGAGCACTTACTGGTAATCATGCCTACCCACCAAAGTGGCTCATATAGGTAAGAATAACCTCCCACTCCTACAATAATTTTTTCATGGCCAATGTTAGTATGTAATTTTTTTTTGGAAAGAACATAGTTGCAAAGATAGAATAGAATGAATACTCTAAAGAAGCTATTTTCACATTGTAGCTTTCTGACAATCCAACATGACACTGAAGCTTAGTGTTTGATTTTTGTTCAACACAAAAACAAGAACTGAGCCATGGGATAGAACACTGAAATCAATTTGTTTTTCAAAATAAGTTAGTATACTCAAATGTGAAAGGAGATGAAAGCATAATCAAAGAAATGTATTAAAAGGGCCCCTCCATTTATGTGCAGTACAGGTGGCAATTGTCTAAATTTTGAAGTTCAATATTGAAATTTTACTTAAAATTGAAATATAAATGTCCTTAGTTGATCAAAAGTAACTAGTAGATAAAGTTAACTAGTTCAAGGTATTCACTATCATGTTTACACATTCCCTAAGTATCTACTAAACCAATAAATCTTGCGTAGAATATATATATTTCTAATTTGAAGATCATATTTACAGTCATGGAGAGTTACATGAGGTATAGGTTAGGTCTCTAGCTGATATATAATTGGTGCAAATCTAAGGTCTTAAGTTGTCCTAGCCAATAATCTTTATTCCAATCTTGAAATGATATAAAATATTGAGGCTTATCCTTTGTTGTTCTCAAATTCTCAATCAAACCATCTTAACCATATCATACTAAAAGTCTGTTGTCAGGACCAAAAAATGTAAGTTTTGAGAGTCCCACTCAATCTCAAGGCCAAAAGCATAAAATTTGGCTTAAAACAGGTACAGACCAAAATCTTCAACAAAACCCGAAGTACTTAAATCCTTCCATGGTTTTTTGTTGATGTAATTAAATTATCACAGATGATCTAAAAGGTCAAAGGGCCTTCATTTTTCTTGTAAGTTGTAAGCCCTAAAAACAAGTCAGTCAGTCATCAAGGTAAATACATGACTAGAACATGGGTGAGGTAACAGTCATCAAGGTGATTACATGACTGGAACAAGTGTGAGGTAACATAAGGAATTATACCTCTGTCCTCATCATCCAAATCAAGATTTGAGGCAAGCAGAGGAATGTAGCCTACTCATTGCTTCTGCACAACAAACTTTAATCTATACTTTCTTTATAAATGTTCTAAAAAATAATGTCATATGACCACAAAAATAATTTCAACTATCATAGTTATATGATTTTTCATCAACACCATCTCATCACAAAACCATCAGTTATAATTTAATCCTGATTGAGGAAATACATACCCGATACATCCTATTCAATACAAGAAAGGTGAGCTTAGTCACTTTTTCAAGCCAACAAGTACTCCACAACCTCTCTCCTCCTAGCAAGTAACACCCCTTGAGTTCTCTGAATGGACCCTTCTTCCCATCAAGCTTTAATATCATGGAAAGTTTTTGATGCAAAGCAATTTGGATTTGAACAAATCATCACAAAACAATTTGATTCAAACAACCAACTGATTCAAAAAACTCTTCCAAATCAATCCTTTTCAAAAAATCTTCAACTCATCTAGTAGGTTTGCAGACCCAGATTTTTGACTTTATCTCACAATGAACCACTCAACAATCAATCAAAATTTTTTAGATGGGAAAACACTCATCTAACCTTTGTAATTAAAAACCCTCACTTTACACTAGCTTGGGGTAGGATTTATTGAAAAATGACATTACCAACCTCTCACAGCTCTGCCACCACCTCCAACACTCTTCATTATTCCTGCACATGCTTACAATATGAATTGGTCAATCATGACCTTATTAATGACTTCTAGACTCAATACTCAAATTGACCTAAGACCTCCATAAATTAACATTTCACAAATACCTTGGTGCTCCTGTACTAGTTTTTAAATGTTTAATTCAAGAAGAAATAGAGCTATTTAGATATACAAGTCAAAATCAAATACATTTTTACATTTATGTATTGGTATTGCAAACTCTTTTATGAAGGCTTAGACTAGGGTTTTCCTAATTGGTGCCTCTATATTCCAGGTTAGAATCTTACAAGACTTAAATAGTGTACATACCAACCTCCACTTTATTGTCACAACGACCTCTGTTACTGTTTCCCCCTTCAATCCATCACAGTACCATTGCCAGGAGTCACCCAGAGGTCTCTAGTAGATGATAAGGTGTAATCAGCAAGAGGGGTGTATACCTCTATCCCAACCACATAGGTTTTCTGTGGTCAGGTAAAACCCCACCTTGAAACCCCAAACCATATAAACTCAGTGCTCCATGGGGACCCGTCCCCTGCCTTGGTACCCCCATCCTCATCCTGGAAATGTTTCAGGGAATTGGGGGACCCGGAAAATTCCCCCGGCCTTTGCATCTAACAGTGACACAAAATTGAGCTCCAAGTTTGACACAAACCTACCAGTTGCATCTGTTGATTAGGGACAACCATATATTTTCTATGTTTTTGTCATTTTATAGTTGAAACTTGAAGCCTTTGGGCATTTTGTTATAATTTTTATTTAATAGTATGCACATTGACAATAAAAGAATTTGAATTTTTTTACTTTGTTTGTCAATTCTTATGTGAAATCTCAATTCAAGTCTAATGTTATGTATTAATCTTCTACAATGCCTATGATGAATGCTTTATCAATGTTCTGATATGAATATTTGAAATTTCTTCATATTTTTAAAAATTACCCTATTTTTTATAGCCATCCCCTACCATCCCCTAAAAAATGACCCAAAAGTACCCTTGTACCCATGTCCCACCGTCCCCTGTCATCCCCATCCCCAAAACTTGGGGGAGCATAGTATAAACTTGATTTTACGAAAAAAAGACATTAAGGCATATAGGAAAATCTGACTCTACAACATTGAAAACACCAAATAACAACAACTATATGAAAAAATAGCTTAATTAGATAAAAGATGCAAAATGTGGAATCATAGAAAAAACACCTGAATTGTTTGACAGTATGCCTCAAAGAGATGTCATCTCATGGAATGAAATGATTGATTGCAGAATGTGCACAAAATGGATTTTGCAAGGAACCTCTCAAAATCTTTGAATTAATGAAGCACTCTGGAACACATCCTAACATTGTAAGCTTTGCTTGGGTTCTAGGTGCATGCAGTCATACAGGTTTAGTGGATGAGGGCTGCACATACTTCACACATCAGTAACCCTTATTGCATTAAAATTTACATATATAGTTGATCATTAGGTGTGCATGGTTGATCAACCATTCATATTTTTAGTTGGATCCTAAAAATGCTGCAACTTATGCTCTTCTCTAAAACATCTATATGAGGTTCAAATAGTAAAGAGATTGATGAAAGATATAGTAATTAAAAAGATACCTAGATGTTATAGTTGGATATGCTTTGGTAGACAATATATGCAAGATGCGAAATCATAGACAAAACACTTGAATTGTTTGATAGAATGCCTCAAAGAGATGTCATCTCATGGAATGAAATGATTGATTCCAGAATGTACACAAAATGGATTTTGCAAGGAACCTCTCAAAATATTTGAATTAATGAAGCACTCTGGAACACATCCTAACATTGTAAGCTTTGCTTGGGTTCTAGGTGCATGCAGTCATGTAGGTTTAGTGGATGAGGGATGCACATACTTCACACGTCAGTAACCATTATTTCATTACAATTTATATATATAGTTGATCATTAGGTGTGCATGGTTAATCAACCATTCATATTTTTAGTTGGATCCTAAAAATTTTGCAACTTATGTTCTTCTCTAAAACATCTGTACGAGGTTCAAATAGTAAAGAGATTGATGAAAGATAGAGGAAATAAAAAGATACCTGGATGTTATAGTTGGATATGCTCTAGTAGACAATATATGCAAGATGTAAAATTGTAGACAAAACACCTGAATTGTTTGATAGAATGCCTCAAAGAGATGTCATCTCATGGAATGAAATGATTGATTGATGAATGTGCACAAAATGGATTTTGCAAGTAACCTCTCAAAATATTTGAATTAGTGAAGCACTCTGGAACACATCCTAACATTGTAAGCTTTGCTTGGGTTCTAGGTGCATGCAGTCATGTAGGTTTAGTGGATGAGGGCTGCACATACTTCACACATCAATAACCCTTATTGCATTACAATTTATATATATAGTTGATCATTAGGTGTGCATGGTTAATCAACCATTCATATTTTTAGTTGGATCCTAAAAATTTTGCAACTTATGTTCTTCTCTAAAACATCTGTACGAGGTTCAAATAGTAAAGAGATTGATGAAAGATAGAGGAAACAAAAAGATACCTAGATGTTATAGTTGGATATGCTCTAGTAGACAATATATGCAAGATGCAAAATTGTAGACAAAACACCTGAATTGTTTGATAGAATGCCTCAAAGAGATTTCATCTCATGGAATTAAATGATTGATTGTAGAATGTGCACAAAATGGATTTTGCAAGGAACCTCTCAAAATATTTGAATTAATGAAGCACTTTGGAACACATCCTAACATTGTAAGCTTTGCTTGGGTTCTAGGTGCATGCAGTCATGCAGGTTTAGTGGATGAGGGCTACACATACTTCACACATTAGTAACCCTTATTGTATTAAAATTTACATATATAGTTGATCATTAGGTGTGCATGGTTGATCAACCATTCATATTTTTAGTTGGATCCTAAAAATGCTGTAACTTATGTTCTTCTCTAAAACATCTGTACGAGGTTCAAATAGTAAAGAGATTGATGAAAGATAGAGGAATTAAAAAGATACCTGGATGTTATAGTTGGATATGCTCTGGTAGACAATATATGCAAGATGAAAAATTGTAGACAAAACACCTAAATTGTTTGATAGAATGCCTCAAAGAGATGTCATCTCATGGAATGAAATGATTGATTGCAGAATGTGCACAAAATGGATTTTGCAAGGAACCTCTCAAAATCTTTGAATTAATGAAGCACTTTGGAACACATCCTAACATTGTAAGCTTTGCTTGGGTTCTAGGTGCATGCATTCATGCAGGTTTAGTGGATGAGGGCTGCACATGCTTCACACGTTATTAACCCTTATTGTATTACAATTTACATATATAGTTGATCATTAGGTGTGCATGGTTGATCAACCATTCATATTTTTAGTTGGATCCTAAAAATGCTGCAACTTATGTTCTTCTCTAAAACATCTGTACAAGGTTAAAATAGTAAAGAGATTGATGAAATATAGAGGAATTAAAAAGATACCTGGATGTTATAGTTGGATATGCTCTGGTAGACAATATATGCAAGATGTGGAATCGTAGACAAAACACTTGAATTGTTTGACAAAATGCCTCAAAGAGATGTCATCTCATGGAATGAAATGATTGATTGCAGAATGTGCACAAAATGGATTTTGCAAGGAACCTCTCAAAATATTTACCCAAATTTGAAGATCTCTAATGTTTAAGGCACGTTTTTCCCAAAACAATGTGACACATTTTCTGCCCACGCCCTATTGTTCTTTATCACCATTTTGCTTCAATTTCCTAGCTCTAAACCAAATCATGATGATCAGAAAAGCAATCCCAATCTTCTAAGTACACTTGTCTTCATGTTGGGCTGTTTTAAACAAGATTTGATTGAGTTTGAAACATCCATTCAACTCTATTTGGTTCCAAACAAAATTTTCCATATCATCTGAAACGAAACCCCTGAAATCCATCTACTTCATTCTGATAGAAATGGATAGAAGACTTCACACACCAAGGGTTCTATCAGCCAGATGTGTCTTTTGGTTCCAACAATGTGTCGATGGTTTTGTTTTTTCATTAGCGTGAGGATCTTCTATCGGTGGGATGAGGTCTCCTATTCCCACGATGGTTTGATGGGGATGTTGTCGGTGGAATGATTTTGTTTTTTCATCAGCGTGAGGATCTTCTATCGGAAAGACGAGGTCTCCTGTTCCCGCGATGGTTCGATGGGGATGTTGTATGACATCCCCATCAGATCATCGTGGGAATAGGAGACCTTGACCCGCCGATAGAAGATCCTCATGCTGATGAAAAAAATAAAACTGTCGACGCATCACTGGAACCAGAAGACATGTCCGATCGATAGATCGATAAGGTGGGGGCAGTTAGTTCCATTTTCTATAATGTGGTAAGAGTCATACAGGTAAACACTATGTCAGGATGGGGAACTCTTCTTGGAGGTTCTAAACGATTTGCCTCTTTTTTATAAGACTGTGTTGGCAGTGCCAACTGAATCATAGTTGTTTGGTGGGATTCCAAACCCATACAATGAGGTGAAGCTGTGGAAATATCATAGAGAGAAGCTACAAGCTACCATGATTTTTCTGAGCGAATTTATATCAGAGTCTTGCTTAGTGTGGCTTAAGACATGTGCAGATGATATTCTCTTTGCAGATAGGCTTGGGGGAAAGTATTTGCTTGATCTTGTGAAAAGTGGCAAGGAACTTGCAGAGAATGAGACATTGATCAGAGAAACATTGGACAGTCTGGATGCATTTGAAGGGAGCTTGGAGTGGCTAAAAATGGTTTTTGGTTCAAATGTTGAGTTTCCATGCCAATGCATGTGTGAGATTGTTTTGAAGCACTCAAAGAGTCTGTGGCATGAACTTTTTGAAATCCTGTTTGTTAGTAGGATGAAACAACTAATATATGATGGATTTGCAGATCTGCATGAGAGAGTTAAGGTTGGTAAATGCCTTGAAGCCATAGTTACATCTCTAGCAAGTTACAAAGATAGTGGAACCCATTTGCACAAATTAACTACTAGTGAGGGCTGGCTTGTCAAGAGAGGGGACCTAAAAAGTGTTAATTTACCTGGGTTGAGTTTTAGATTTATGATGACAAATGATGAAGACTGGTTTGGTCGCCTTAACACTTATTTTGGAACTGAGGTTAGTCAAATAAAAGATACCATAGATGAGTGGTCCAAGAATATTCTGGAAGACCTCCTAAGTTTTCTTCATGCACATAAATCTCCTTCAAGGATAAATGATTTAGCACCTTATTTGCAAGAGAAATTCTTCCATTTTATCTCAACATTGATTGTTGAGATTGAAGAACATCTTGCACATCTTTCAGAAGCTCTCTATCAAGAAATGAAAAATGAGGAGATGCCACAAAAAATGAACAAGGAGACACTAGAACCGACAGTTATAGTGGAAAGGGAACTTTTATTAGGAAGGCTTTTAGTTGCTCTCAGTTTTCATTCAACTTCCCTCCCACTAGTTCTTGGCTTGTCTCAACTCTGGTTTGTCGAGAACAAAGCTTCAGTTTGAGGGAAAGGATCTTCAACTTTTAGATATTCCAATACTGATTTTGATTACCCTCTTCTAGACAGTTCTAGAAGACAAATACTAATGAGAGGGGTTGGTTTGAAGCCTGAATCACATGATAAAAATAATAGCACCAAATTGAATAAACTGAGAAGAACTATGCACAATATTTGTATCAGAGGTCATATCATGTGGATATTGTGGATAACTGAAGAGCTTTCAGGCATTCTCACAAGAGATCTAAGGGAGGATGATTATTTATCCATGACAACTCCTTTGAAGGCCTGTATTCTTATTTGCATTGCATATATTGTTTGTTGTGGCTTATGGAGTTGGTTTCATTTCCATGATTCATCTAATCACTGATCTCTTCTTGCAGTTTTCATGATATTTCTTCTAGTTCTAATTTAAGTCATCATGGTTTATATCTGGATATATTAATAATCGAATGAGAATAAAGCATCTAGAGTAAAGAGCTACATTTGATTCTTTCAGTCACTTCAAACTCTTTATTGCCCAATAAATGGAAAAGACTAACATGTTCCCTTTCAACCCTTCCAGTCCATATTAATCATGGAGATGTAATCTGTAAGTATGCAGAAAAGTATCAAAGGGGAGCTAAAAAGTTAGAGATTTTCATATGACCTATGAATCAACTCTTATTGTTGGCGTCATTTGGGAACTCCTATTTTTGGGAATTCAGTAAGAGTTCTCAATTAAAGTAGGATGACATCTACCGTACAACTGAACATTTAAATGGAATTTGAAGCATGATTTTATTTAATTTTTAATTTTCTTCCTTAAGGCAACCTCATAAAATGGCATTTTTTTGATTGTATATCAAACTTCCTACTGCTTCTTTTTTTTTACTGCTGCAAGTCACAATTTTAATGTTGTATGCTTGCTCTGTCTCTTGTAGTTTTTTGTTCCATGATTTCAAGGCTTACCATTTATTAGTCTGTGATTTGTAGGGTTGGGAAGAAATTGAATTGAAACAAGAGCATGAGGGTGGAGGTAAACTAGAGTTAAGGTTGGTAAATTCCTTGAAGCCATAGTTACATCTCTAGCAAGTTACAAAGACGTTGAAACCCATTTGCACAAATTAACTACTATTGAGGGCTAGCTTGTCAAGAGAGGGGACCTAAAAAGTGTCAATTTACCTGGGTTGAGTTTTAGATTTATGATGACAAATGATGAAGACTGTTTGGTTGCCTTAACGCTTATTTTGGAATTTAGGTTAGTCAAATAAAAGATACCATAGATGAGGGGTCCAAGAATATTCTGGAAGACCTCCTAAGTTTTCTTCATGCACATAAATCTCCTTCAAGGATAAATGATTTAGCACCTTATTTGCAAGAGAAATGCTTCCATTTGATCTCAACATTGATTGTTGAGATTGAAGAACATCTTGCACATCTTTCAGAAGCTCTCTATCAAGAAATGAAAAATGAGGAGATGCCAAAAAAAATGAACATGGGGACACTAGAACTGACAGTTATAGTGGAAAGGGAACTTTTCCTAGGAAGGCTTTTAGTTGCTCTCAGTTTTCATTCAAATTCCCTTCCACTAATTCTTGGCTTGTCTCAGCTTTGGTTTGCCGAGAACAAAGCTTCAGTTTGAGGGAAAGGATCTTCAACTTTCAAATATTCCAGTTCTGATTTTGATTACCCTCTTCTAGACAGTTCTAGAAGAAAAATACTAATGAGAGGGGTTGGTTTGAAGCCTAAATCATAGGATAAAAATAATAGCACCAAATTGAATAAACTAAGAAGAACTATGCACAATCTTTGTATCAGAGGTCATAGCATGTGGATATTGTGGATAACTGAAGAGCTTTCAGGCATTATCACAAGATATATAAGGGAGGATGATTCTTTATCCATGACAACTCCTTTAAAGGCTTGTATGATCATTTGCATTGCATATTTTGTTTGCTGTGGCTTATGGAGTTGGTTTCATTTCCTTGACTCATCTAATCACTGATCTCTTCTTGTAGTTTTCATGAGATTTCTTCTAGTTCCGATTTAAGTCATCATGGTTTATATCTGGATATATTAATAACCAAATGAGAATAAAGCATCTAGAGTAAATAGCTACATTTGATTCTTTCAGTCACTTCAAACTCTTTATTGCCCAATAAATGGAAAAGAATAACATGTGCCTTTCAACCCTTCCAGTCCATATTAATCATGGAGATGTAATTTGTAAGTATGCAGAAAAGTATCAAAGAGGACCCAAAAAGTTAGAGATTTTCATAGGGCCTATGAATCAACTCTTCTTATTGGTGTCATTTGGGAACTCCTATTTTTGGGAATTCAGTAAGAGTTCTCAAACAAAGTAGGATGACATCTACTGTACAACTGAACTACTGTTCCACTACACTGTAAATGTTAAACCCCTACCATCCCTGCACTCCTTTCATTGTACTCTACATGGTTGATATAAGAAGAGCCACTTTTCACTTTATTATTGTTCATCCTTTTTCTTTACATGATACTTTGTTTTTTACACTCAACTTCAAAAGTGATTTGCATGCCCCCTTAGAAAGTGGAAGCTAATTTTAAGAGTTCAAATTCTGAAATTTGTATAGACAACTCAATCTACATGTCCCTTAATATCATTTTTATAGATAAAGTAAGTTCTCTTGTGAACTATGCAATTTGATAGTGGAAACTTCAAAAAGAAAAGATCACTTTTAACATCTCATAATAGAAAAGAAAAGAATAAACAAAACTCAATTCCAAGTTCTCTATATAAATTCTTAACTTCTGCAACACAAGATGGATCTGCTTTTCCATAATTATCCTAAAAAAGAAGATAATCACTGTTAGTCAACAAGCAGCTAGTAAAATTATTAAAAAGAATGGATCATATGGATCATATGGCCTGACCGTGTACAAATTTGAAAAGTAAAATTAACTGAAACCATGGAAAGTGACTTACCACAAGATTCTACACAAATTGTTTCTGATGCGGAAAAGTGGGCAGAGGTTGCAATCCAAAATCAGGTGTGCTTTACTTCTCCATTTTGGTGGGCTACCTTGAAAATAAGGTTTCAACTCACTGCTCCATTTTGGCGGGCTACATTGAGGTCTTCATTTTTAGAGTATGTTTATTAAAATGGGTTTTTTCCTTTAGATTATTTGGTTGTTTATTCTTATTTTTTGTTTTTTCTCTTCCTTTTGCTTATTTTTTTATTTTTCAAGGTTTTTGGGTTTTAGTTTTTTAGGTTCTCTTATGGTTTTCGTTAATTTTTATAATTTGGTGGTTTTTCATCAATTTAGAAGAAACTTTGGTGTTCATATGATGACACCGCAAAACAAAATATTTATTCCACAAAAAATATTTATTAGTAATTTTATTTGTAATATTTTATTATTAATTATGGTGTGCTATGATTGAAAATAAGGTCTTGATGAAGGTTTTAGAGTATGTTTATTAAAATGAGAATTATGGCCAAGATTTTTATAATGAGCACATTTATTTAGTCATTTTTATTTGTCTAATATTAGTCATTTTTATTTGTCTGATATTAGTCATTTATTTAGTCACTTAGTTGTGATTTTATCCAATGACCAAATTAGTCACTTATAAATGACCAAATTAGTCACTTATAAATGACCAAATTAGTCATTTATTTTCTAAATACTACTAGTGTTAGTCATGTGACTAAAAGTTTTAGTCATGTAGTCATTTATTTGCCAAATTCTACTAGTGCTAACAAAGGATGTACCTCTGGTAGCATTTGAAAAGAGATGAAGTGTTGGTTCTAGGAGACAAGCAAAAAATATAACACCACTAGGCCATTTGTCACCATAGCCTACTCTAGAGGTAAGCTTCTCAGTTGACACCCAATCATGGTTGAAGATGATATTGGGGGGGAGGAAGAGGTCACACAGATCAACATTCCTATTATTCCCTAGTATGAAATGCCACTAGAAAGGAATGTGATTACCTTTGAAGTTTCTAATGAGCTATCTGATGATGTGAGACATCATTCCAGTCAAGAATTCATTGCAGGTGACACATTTGTTCAAACTTCTGAATTCAAGGCTTTCATCTATGAGTATAAAGGAAAGGTAGTAAGAGAAAGGCTAAAAGACATCAACCCTAAAAAGGAAGCATAATCCTTGAAAGAGCTTCAACATGAGATTGATAAAGAGATGAAGAATATGACTATTGAAAGAGGAAGATAATTATTGCAAGAAGCTGGAGTTATGCTCCTTCTAGGATGGGATATCAGTTTAGCCATTGTGTTTGACAACTTTTTGAAGAGAAAGAACAAAACCTTGCAATTGAAAAATGAGGTTGGTGATAAAATCTATACCAGATTAAGATATAACCCTAATAATACTATTTGCACTTTACCCACTGGAAAAAAGGCCTTCCCTTGTTGATCATGATCAAAATTTTGGACATCTTTTGGTGCAAAGAGTAGGGGAGACAAACCCTATGGAAATTGTTGACTTTAATGTAAATGTGGCCAAGTTCACCAAGGATCATATTCAAAAACTGCTAAGGGATAACAAGGGATTGATAGAAGAGAATGAAAGGTTAAAACAAGAGCCGATCGGTTGCATAGATAAGCTGCCTTCTTCCTCAGGGCTTTACTCTCCACTGGTTGAGCATGAAAGAAAGGTGCTAGAAGCAATTTCAGAGACCATCTATTAGAAACGTTGACATGAGAAAGATCAAAAGGAACAAGCATAATTAAAAGGAAATCTCAAGACCACCATCTTTGAAATGGCATCAAAGATAGTCTGCATGAGGTTTGTGGATATGTATAAGCATGCTGAAAAGGTCTGGCATATTCATGACAAAACATATGCAACACTGTTGGAACATAACAAATTGTGTGAAAAAATGAAGGAAGTGGAGTCTCCCATGATAGCAAAGAAGGGAGATAACAAAACTGTGCTCCAAGAATATTAAGAGCTCATGAAAGCACATGAAAACTTCCATAACATCTTGATATAGGAGTTAAGTGACTTTAGTTAACTACTAAGTATGGCCTTGCCCAACTTCTTTGAGGAAACATATTTCAAATATTAAGATACATGGAAGGATGAGATAGCCCATGACTTTCCAGGCTTTCTTGATGCAATCAATGATGAAGATAAGGTACTCAAGAAAACACATGAACAACTTGGAAGAGTTTTTGAACTAGAATATGCAATGAAGGATATTATACATAATATAGATATTCATGCCAAGAGTGGGTACATTGAGCACTTGTCAAAGGTCAAATTATTTATTGCATAGGCCAAGTTAAAAGGGAGTAATAGGGACTGGAGTTTGGTGGTTTTGGATACATGATCATGGTGCATGATCCTTGAACAGTTCTTTGGTGATCACAGGTGCTTGCTGGAGATTAACGGACTGTGGTGCATCCACCAACAAAATCTCAATGTTTTTATGTTTATGTTAATCATGTTTTAGTTATGAAGTGGTGTAACTTTTTGTGAACGGGCCTAAATCTTGTTGCTTCTCGTATAAATAGGGAAACCAGGGCCCAATTTTGAGAGCATCATCATCATATCATAATCCATTAGAGTAGGCATTAGTCAGAATATAGATTGCAAAATCTGCCCATCCATATCATATTAAAAGACTTTTGTTACAAATGTTTATTTTTTGAAGCAATATAATGGAGCAAACTACTTAAAATTTTTAATCCTTTCTCAGTGTTCAATTGTTGAGTCAACTTTCACGCTTATCTATTACTTTGTTGTCTCCAAAGTGGTCTTTTCAAGTTATTTAAGTCTGCAAGATTTATCAGGCAACATTTGTTGTTACTGTGTGAATGCTTTGATTGGTTTTTGGTTAATGTGAATTAAAAATCCTTTCAAATGATTCACTTTAATTGGTTCCTTCCATGGATTAAAATCCTTTTAAATAAGTTGTTTTGATTTGTTTCCATTAACTTAATAATTTTAAAAGTCCTTTCATGCTTTCATAGTAATTTGAGGGGATATCACTAGGATTAATAAAGAAGAGCACTGTAATAAACAAATTTGCATATTTGCAGAAGGTGTAGACATGTCAAGTGACCAGTAGTTCGAGTTAAGCTTAATAATAGGTTTACTTATCTTGTAAATCTATTTCCATAATCACCACCCATTCATTCACTCTATTCAGCCAATAGGAGTAGGCACTCGTCTTATCTAGGATATTTTATATAAATACAACTCACACTCTTGATACTTCAAATACTCTTAGAAGGAACTAGCTATCAAGCTCTACATCTACTTCATCCTCACATGCCATAGTGAGTAGATTGCTCTATCTAGAAACCAAATCCAAACTTTAAATTTTCCCTATTAATCAGGTAGACCCGCCTAGGTTTGGTAGAGTCTAAAGAGTAGGAGGTAATCAACCTTGTTTTCCTCATTCGTTAGCCAAAATTGTATTAGGATACTGGGACCCTCTTAAAGCTCAAAACCTACACTTTTGAGACCCTAAAATTTCCTACTTATGAAAAGGTACGTAGGTGGCAACTCTGATTTTTTTTTTATGTCTGATGAAGTGAACATCAAATCAAAAAGGATAGAACATAGACACTAGAGATACACCATATCATCCAACATGAATGGCTGGAGATCTTTGCATTAGGAGAGCCCCAAGAAGAACAATGTTAGGTGGATAGATAAACATGGATCCCTTATTTCAGTGTTTGACACAAACAAGAACCAAGCAACATCTAAAAGACTAGACACAACATTCACTAATCAGGAGAATGTCTTTGAACAACCACCTACATTTCACAACAACTTTGACCCATTGCATGGGTTAGAACACCATGGAGATAATTTGTGCAGGGATCCCCGAACTCCACTAGGACAGGAACACAATAGTCATCCTGTCCACCTCAACATTGACCCATATAAAATAGATGAATTTATTACCCAATTTGAGGAAGAAAGGGATCAAATATAGAGGGATTATGATTAGAAATATTCATCACAACAAGAAGGAGAATCCCAACATGCCTCTATAAGTCATTATTTTCCTATTGAGAATTATGATGGGATGACCACTCAAGAAATAGAGGAAACATACAATAGCAGGAAGAAGAGCTTAAGAAAAGACAACAATTGATAAAATAGAGTCTAGATTTGAACCAAAAAATGTCCCAATTAGATGTTAATGCACCAAAAACACCCAAATACATCCCACCTCATAAAAAAGGAAGAAATACCAATACACAATGGTCATCCCAAAATATAGTTGGTCCAAGTTCTTCAAGAGCACCCCATAACATAGCTAGAAGGTCAAATCAACCTATTCAACATCATGTACCACAAAATCCACCATCACAAAATACACCTGGACAACAATACATTCCACACCATCATGTCCCACAGTAGTACCCTCAACATAATGCCCAACAAAATGTATACCAACAGCCTCAACATGGATATCAGTATTACCCCATTCCACCACCTCAGAATCCTTATCCACAAAACCCCACAAGAATAAGCATAAAATTTGATCTATCAGGATATCAGCTATATCCATGCCTAATTGATAGAAATTGGAGAAATACTATCCCCAAATTCATAGGGAATAATGTAACAACTGAAGAAAATATTATAAACTTCAATGCCTTTGTGCAAGACATAGGCATGGAACATGAGGATGTGAATATGAGGTTGTTCATGATGTCCCTAACTGAAGAAGCAAGGGATTGGTTCAACATCCTTCCCAATGCTTCAATCACCTCTGTAGCAGACTTCCAAAATTAGTTTCTAGAGCAACATGGAAACCAATGTGCTCCTGAATTCACTCTACATGAACTAATAAGTATTTAGAAACACCAAAATGAATTAGTTTATGATTTCAATCAAAGGTTCTCCAAGCTCTATTATAAAATACCATATGGATCCAAATTGATTGATCTAATAGATTTGAGTATTTATCTAAAGGCCTTTGATCCAAAAATAGGGTATGAAATCAAGAACAGGTGCCCTAGAAGTTTGATTGAAGAACATAAGGTAGCCTTAACCATTAAAAATAATAGCAAGGCTATAGGCATGATTGGAAAAAGGTACAACCTTGGGATCCCACAAAACCCCAACAATCCCCAGAATAGATAGGAGAATCAGTACATAAATGAAAGACCAAGACTACATGACATGCCCTACAATACTACTTGGAAGGATGAAAAACTAGTAGCAAGATCAAATTGGAAGGAGACTCCCAATCCCTTGAAGAAGCATGGAGCACATGCACTAGACACTACACCATAGTGTTCACCTTGCCACAGACCCCATGAACCTAAACATTGTGCAGTGGCTCAAGCTTGTCAAGATGAATGGCCACAAGAGCAAGACAAGGATGGCCATACTGTAAACATGCTAAGGTGGAGGTATTATTAGAATGAGGAAGGATACTCTTCTTCTGAAGAAGGATATGCATATAATGTTGATAGTTAGAAGTACAATGTGAATATGGAGCAAGAGTTGTTTTCTGACCAGGAAGAAAACCCACAAGAAGTAGCATATACATACAATGCAACACCTCAATTTCAGCTAAGAACATCAATAGAGGAAGAAAAGAGGGCTATCATAGAAAAAGTTGTAGCTAAGGAAAAAGGGAGGAGATACAACTTGAGAAGGAAGCCCACAGATGGAGATCAAGGGACATCAAGGAGCATGTTCATGAAAGAAAAAAAGAACAAGGAGAATGTCCCATCTAATCAGAAGAAGGGTGAAGCAAAGAAACCTTAGAAAGATGTTCAAAAGGAGACTGTAGAGATTGAACTTGAGAAAACACTAAAATATGACAAAGTCCAAAATGAAGGGAAAATAATTACTAAAATCGAGAAGGGTGAACAAGGGATCATTTCCCCTTCATTTGACATGGCCCAAGCATTGGATCAAAAAAAAATGACAATCCCTTTAATGGAGTTGATGAAGATTGAGGAATTCAGAGATACAACCCTCAGAATGATCACCAACACATTCCATAAATAGAAGGATTAGAACAAAGAAGTAAATGTTGTGGAAAGGGAAATTACAAAGGCACTAGAAGTATATTTTGGAGATACACTCACAAAGAATCCTTCTAAAGTAGATCCATTTTACACTACATTGGTGATCAACAACAAGCTAGTGAAGAATTGTATGATTGACTCAGGGGAAACAATCAACATCATGCCCTTGGCTGTCATGAAAGAGTTGGGTTTATGGGTGAATACTACATATGGGAAATGTTACGCCATGGATAATAGATCAGTCCCTGTAGTAGGAGTGATATGGGACGTAGAACTGAAACTGGCATCGTATCCAGAGGCAACATATAGGACAAACATTATTATGGTAGATTACCCCCCTTACTATGGGATGTTACTATCAAGGCAGTGGACAATAGAAGTTGGTGGGAATGTTCAGTTGGACTTGTCCTATGCCATGATTCTTGTGAATGGGAAGGAAGTCAAATTATATAGGGAGCCTAGGTCTAAACATGTCATTGGACTCTTTGATCCCAATCAAATGAATTGCTTATGTGATGTGGACTTAGGGAGTTTTAGAATTGAACACTCAAACCCTGAATTATTAAACACAGATCCAATTACCAGGGATGTCTACAAGAATGAACATGGCTTGTGGTGAATGCACTTTTATGGAGCCTGCAATAGAGAAGGGAATGGAGTAGGAAGTGTCTTCATTTCACCTGAAGGCATAACATTCAAATATTCATTTCTGCTAACATTTGAGTGCACAAATAATATAGCAAAGTATGAAGCCCTACCGATAGGTTTAAACATGGCTACTAAACATGGGATTAAACTATTAAATATCCTTGGGGATTCTAAATTAGTTGTTTCACAAGTAAGATCAAAATAATCCACGAAGAAGAAAAGATAATTGAAGCAATATAGAAATGTTGTATGGGAAACTATTGAGATGTTTGATGCTTTCTCCATTGAGTGGATAGATAGATCTAAAAACCTAATGGCTGATTTCTTGGTGAATGTAGCTTTGAAAAAGGATGATGTTACCTTAGCAAGAATTGCACAGGTTGAACTTAAGACCAGGCCAACAATCCCTGATAACATTTAAAATTGGAAATTTTTTAATGATGACACTGATTTGATCAAGTTCTTACATTGCATTGATCAGTACGAGGCCCAAGAGATTGATTTTAATGAATTCGTGGAAGAAGTAGATGGAAAACAAACCATATGTGGCCAGGAAGTTGTGCAGCTTAAGAGAAACAAGATTCCTAAAGGACTAGTGGCACTGGAAAGGTTGTTTGATGGGAATGATCAAGCAGTTATAAAACAAACTCCAGTAAGAAGGGAAGACATTGAAAAAATCAACCTAGACACTAAATTGGCACCACATAAGGTATACATTGGGAAAAAGATAAGCCCCACAATCAGGGATATGCTGATTGCACTATTAAGGAAGTATAAGCATGTCTTCGTATGGTCTTATGATGATCTTAAGGCATACAGGGAAGATATGTTCCAACATGAAATTCCACTTAAACTTAATGCAAAACCCTTTAGATAAAAACAAAGACTAATAAACCCGACCTTAGAGCCCAAGATGCATGAGGAACTTATGAAGCTCAAGGAGGGAGGTATCATCAAATCTATCAGGCATTCCACTTGGGTCTCTAACTTGGTGCCTGTTAGAAAGAAGAATGGAGACATAAGGTTATGTGTAGACTTTAGAAATTTGAATGTCTCTTCCCTTAAAGACAATTACCCACTCCCAAATATGGAGGCCAGGTTGTAGAGGGTGACAGGTTGTGAACTATTGTCCATGATGGATGGATTTTCAGGGTATAACTAGGTGAAGGTGAAGGAATCAAAACAATATAAGACTACATTTACCACCCCTTGGGGCACATATGTGTATGTAAGGATACCATTTGGGCTAACAAATGTTGGTGCCACATTCCAATGAGCTATGGATGTTTCTTTTGCTGATCCAATCAATACAATAATGGTGGTATACCAAGATGATCTCACTACATATTCCAAGAAGGTAGAGGACCATGTTGCACACCTTGAGAAGATCTTCCTCAAAGCACTAGAGTATGGAATTTCCTTAAATCCTAAGAAATGTCATTTTGCTGTAACAGAGGGAAAGTTATTGGGAAACATAGTGTCCAAGGAAGGAGTTAGAATTGATTTAGAGAGGGTAGAAGCTATAGATAAGATCCCTATTCCTAAGACCATTAAGTCCATTAAGTCTTTCTTTGGAAATATAAGCTTTGTAAGAAGGTTCATATCAAACTTTGCTGAAATTGTCAAACCTATCTCGAAAATGTTGAAGAAAGGGGCCAAAATTGATTGGACTACAGAAGCACTCGATGCATTTGTATCTCTAAAAAGGGAAATCAAGGAAGCCCTAGTATTAAAATCCTCTAATTTTAGTAAGCCTTTTCAAATCTTTTCATTTTCCTCATACCATACCATTGTAGTAGTAATGTTACAAAAGAATGATGAGGGGTATGAGCAGCCTATATCATTCTTTAGTACGTCCCTCCAAGGAGCTAAATTAAAGTATGATATCACAGAGAAGTAGGAATATGAACCTGTCAAAGCAATAAAGGATTTTAGTCCCTATCTAGTAGGAGAAAAAATAATTGCATATGTCCCTAATGTTGTAGTCAAGGATGTGTTTGTACAAACCGAACTCACAGGGAGAAGGTGCAGGTGGATCAATAGAATTGAAGAGTTTGATATTGAGATCAAAATCACTAAGTTAGTAAGAGGGGAAGGCCTAGACAAGCTAATGGCTGAGTTGAATTTTGAAGCATCTCAAATCTGCAACATAGGGGAGGAGGAAGCCATGATTGTGAGCATAAAGAACACTGCACAGTACACTGACATAATGTATTACTCGAAGAACCAAAAATGCCCTAAACACTTGAATGAAAATCAAAAGAGAACCTTGAAGTTACATACCTCTAAATATTTTTTCATGGACGGTGACTTATATTGGAAAAACATAGATGAAGTATTGTCGTTATGCGTGGATGAATCTCAAGCAAAACATGTATTAAGGGAGATGCACAAAGGAGTCTGTGGGGAACACTTTTCAGCCAAAACCATTGCCCATAAGATCTTGAGGGTTGGGTATTACTGTCCTAGGGTCTTTAATGACTCTTTCAACTATGTAAGGAAATGTGAAGCCTGCGAGAAGTTCTCTGAGAAAATGAAATATCAAAGAGCACTACCACTCAGACCAATATAGGTTGAAGCTCCCTTTCATCAATGGGGGATTGACTTTATTGTGGAGATACCAAAAAAATATAGTGGAGAACACAAATGGATATTAGTGGCAACTGATTACTTCACAAAATGGGTGGAAGCCATCCCAACTAAGAAAACCACTAGCAAATTTGTAACCAATTTTATGATGGAGAATATCATTACAAGGTTTGGGACACCTATGCGGATAATTACAGATAATGGTATGTGTTTCAAATCAGAAGAGTTCATAAAGTTCTATGAAACATATGGCATTAAAATTTCATATGCCTCACCTTATCATCCACAAGTGAATGGGTAGGATGAATCAAGTAACAAAAGTATCCTGAAAATCATTAAGAGGATGTTGGAAAAAAAGAAGAAGCATGGGATTCTAAATTGAGGATGGTAGTATGGGTAGATAAAATCACTGTGAAGAAGTCAAATGGTAGATCACCCTTTGAATTGGTTTATGGGGCACAAGTTAGAATGGCTATGCAAAATATTTTACCTACATAAAAATTCATACTTCAAGAAGACCTAGACATCCTTGAACCTATGGAGGGAAAAATAGAATAGTTGGCAGAACTAGATAAAATCAGAAGTTTGGCCCAAGAGAAAAACGCAAAGATGCAACCAAAGATGAAATATTTATTTGATAAAAGGGAAAAGGATAGAACATTCAAAGAGAATGATATAGTCCTATTATGGAATACAAGGTGTCAAGATAAGGGGAAGCATGGAAAGTTTGAGGCTCTCTGGATAGGACCATTTTTTATCACTAGAAAAGGAGGTGAAGATTCTTACTATCTTCAAAATATGTTAGGAGAAGATTAGGAATTTCCAGTGCATGGAAAATTCTTCAAGCACTTATTTTCTTAATCTAATTTTCCATGCACAGTTGTTTAGGAGAAGGCCAAAAATTGCTAGTGCATGGACAATTCTTGAAATACTTCTTAAAAAATAATTTTTCCATGCACAGTAATTTTAGGTTTCCATCTCATTCCCACTCCATCTAATCACATTCATTCATGGTCTGCCTCCCAGAGATCATTTTTGGATCCTTGCAATGACCTCGCACTCATTCATCCCCAATCAGAGCCACAGTTGGAGCCAAAAATCCACTTTGGTTATTTTTGCATACTTCCATTTTCAACCATCCTCCCACACTCACCATTTGTTCCATCCCCACTCATTTCATAGTGGCTGACATTAATAAATTTGACCCTTTGATCATAACATTGAAGTCAATTCCCTGTTTGAAATGTTTCCATAGCAGCACATGGCATGTCACCAAGACAATTCCATATGAAAGAGAGTCTCACCATAGTCTCTTTGACGCAAGAAGGAAGGGCTGATGAGGAATTTATATGAGACCTTCGAATGTCTAATAGACATAGTCAAATATCTTATCACCAACCTAAAGAATGATATGTCTAAGAGACTTGGACATGTTGAGGAGAAAATCTAACATGTCTCACTGACAAGGAATAATCATGTGGAGTATTCAGCATTCAAGAAATAGGAAAACATCTCTTTGACATGGAGAGATTATTGTAAAATAAATGGAAAATCACCGGTAAGACAACGTGGACAAATGGAAACATCGTGGAGACATTGGGATATCAAGGAGAGAAGTAAGGAAGTCTCTTCGACATTCAAGAAGTGAGTTAAAGTAAAATATCAACAAGACATAGAGACATCAAACTGACATTGATCAAGGTCTCATCGACATCCTAACAATGACATGTCGAGGAGACATAGGAGTATCGAGCAAACATTATCAAAAGTCTCCTTAAAATTCTTGCGCAAATGTAAACACATACTATTGATGAGACTAAGATACATCAGAGAGAGGTGACCACGGGTCTCCTCAACATGAAAAAGTCACATAGAGATCATTAACAAGTAATACCACCAAAGGGAGAGATAAGGGTATAGACATAGGCTTGTCGGCGAGAAATATCCACAGTCTCATCGACAAAAGGGGTCCACAAAGGAAGAGCTTGAAATGTAAATATCGAAGAGACCTTGCAACATCGAAGAGAGAAATCTAAATGTCTCTTAGACACATTTTAAAAGATGGTCAAGGATACATCAAAGAGAGAAATAGGCATCATGATTAAGGTCTCTTCGACAAAATATGAAATGATGTTCATTGGATTGATTTGACTAATGAAGTCATTGAAGAGAAAACTGCTATTAATGTGCAAGTTGATTAGAAGGGTGGCTCGAGCACCATTTATGAACCAGAGCTAGCTTGAGTGTGCTGAATTTTAATAAATATATCCTCTAAGAAATAAAAAATAATTGAAAATTATGGCTGGGTATTTAGAGGACGGAATTGGACGACGATGAGCAACATAGAGTTTGTAGCATTCATTCAAGTAAGTGATCTTGGCTTAGCTGAATGTATTTTTTTAGAAGATAGCTTGAAGTACAACATAAGTAGGGTCAAAATGGATAAAACCTGAGAAAAAACAAGGGAAAAAGGCAAAAAACAGAGACTAGGCCACTAAACCAAGTTTTAATAGATTAGTGTCCTGGGTTTGGGCCAAAATTGAGAACAACTCAATTAAACCCATCATGTGAAACTTTGGAAGATAAACACAAGAATTTGGGAGATGTGTGGACTCCACATAGGGGTTATGACTTATTCATATACCATTATAGGAAGAAGTACAAACATAGGCCAGTTTCAAACCCATGGAACTTGAATCTGGGAAAACTTGTGATGCCCAATGTTTTTGTGAATGTAGAACTAATTAAAGCACTGGCTAGAAATTATAATCCAAAGATAAGGGAAATTCACTTACACGATGGATCACAGTTCATGATTATAACATGGGACTATATTTTTATATTTTTCCAATTGGATACCTCCTTGAAAACAAGATTGTGGATGAGAGATTTGTTGGAAGAATACAACACTATGGATACAAGCTATAAGAGGTGGAAGTTTCCTCTATACAGGCCTAAAGGTCCAGGAAATCAACCTAGGAGGTTTTCCAGTGATGAAAGGTCTCCATTCCCTGTAGATTTGTTTGAAGAATACTATCAATACACCTACTATTCAGTTGGCCAAGTACTGAGAGTTGATGCCCCTGCTAACATGACTATAGCTCCCATGGTTTTGGCTGTAGACATCCAAAGCCAAGATGCTAGGCCCTATGACTATGTAGAATATGTATCCAAGGCCATCAATAGTGCTCTTAGTGCTATCAAGAACAATAGTGAAGCTGTCAGCTTCAAGCACTATTCACTTCTTATGCACATGATACTATATGAAGGGCAAGTGATGGGAATATGGGGAGAAGAATTGAGAGTAAAATATTTGGATAGTGATGGGAATTCTAGACCAGTGAAAATGTGGAAATCTGTATGGGACAGTAGGTGTGGGAGATCCCACTACTTGTACTTTGAAGAAAATTTTGTCAAACCCTTATATAAGTTGCTTGGCCACAAATGTGATTATAATGTATCCCCAGAAATACAAAGGTCCCTCCGACCAAAAGAGAAGGGTTCTGAAGGAAAAACAATTCACAATTGGGGGGATTGGTATGCATTTGCAGATTATACTATTATTAGAGTATATGGATTTGAGGCAGCACCATATTTATTGCCTAAGACTATGATAGCTAGGGTTGCATACCTTAAAATCATAAGACAATTGTCTTATTCAACCTTCATTAGTGTAGGGAAACCTAGTAAAATTATGCAATTTTGGTCTAATGTTGAGTTATTGTGTTGTTGAGTCATGTTGGATATAATAAGGTCATAATAGACCATTTTCAATGTAATAAGTCATAGTATTTTGCTGCTACAGGCTCTTGTACAGCCCGGTACGATTATAACATGAAATTTTATGAGTTGTAATTGGTAAAGGGATGAGTTAAGCTTCTTTTGGTTTTGGTTTGAGAGTTTTTAATTAAGTTTTGAAGATTTTATTGAAGATTTATTGAAACTGGTTTTGGAAGCCCTGTTTTGAGGGTTTGAAAGCAAGGAAAATGTAGAACTCTCCATTCTACTATTGAAATCTTGTCAAAATTGGTGGAATGGAGGTATATTAGGTGTATTTTGTGTTTACTAGGTTGGCAGGAGCAGGGATGTGGTTTTGGGCAAGTTAGGTTGATGCCCTAGTTGGTTTTCTTCATGATTTTAAGCAAAAGTGATGCCTAGAGGTAGGGTTTTGTTGAAGAGTTGTTAAGAGGCCATTTTATATGATGGAAAATGCATGTGTAGACCTAAATGGATGTTTCTAAGGTTTTGGAATGGAGTTTTGGGGTATGGAGTGTGTAGAACCATTAATTGCCTTGTTGTAGGAGCCTAATTAGACCATTCTTCAAGTGTAGCAACAGAAAATAAAGGGTTATGATCCAAAGTAGCCACCCCTATATTTGAGATATGTTATGAAAGAGGAAAATGAGTATCTAAAACAAGTTTTGGTTTGTGGGTAGGAGCTATTTTCTGAAAGTTATGGTCAAATTACAGTGAATTTCTACTCTTTTAAGCCTATTGTCAAACGTAGCAACATTTTTTAGAGGGTGTTGTTACAAAACAATCCTATCTATTTTTTGGATATGTCAAAGAAGATAATAAAGGGTATTTGAAATGGTGAGTGGTTGTGGGTTTTCAATTTCTTTTGAAAGTTATGCTAAATTTTCATTGTTTGGAATGTTACAAGCAAAGTTGATGAAACTGTGAAAAAGTAACAAGTTTGGGGTTTCAAAGTTAAAAGATTGTCCAAAAATGATTGATTTTTGATTGGTTAATGATCTACCTCCATGCTCTACATCAATTGGTATCATAGCTAGAAGACCTTGAGAGGAAGTTGTGAGAGAAGGTTTATTGTATCCTCTAATAGTGATGAAGTTGGGTAGAAGGTGTGCATATTTCTTCCATTGAGAGGAAGTGGGTAGAAGAGGTCTTGGAGAGTGCATCTTCTAGAATCCTATTGGATAGAGGATAATTTTGTGTGTGAAGAATGGATGTGTGGAAGAGAATAGTTCCTAGATACTTGCAGAGTGAGGGTTAACAAAAAAAGAAATAAGTGATGAAAAGAGAGGAAAAAGAGACAAAGAAGGAAAAGGGGAAGGAAAAACAAATAGATGTGGATCAAGAGATGAAAGAGTTGAGGCGGGCTTTGGAACTAATGATGGAAATTCGAGAAAAGATGGAAGAAATATTGAATATTGAGATGCAAAGTTGGAATTTACCAGTCAAAAAGAAGGTTATGTTGCCTATCAAGAAGATTACATTGATAGAAGAGAATGAAAGGTTAAAACACGAGCTGATCAATTACATAGATAAACTACCTTCTTCCTCAGGGCTTTATTCTCCACTAGTTGAGCATGAAATAAAGGTGCTAGAAGCAATGTCAGAGACCACCTATTGGAAACATAGACATGAGAAAGATCAAAAGGAACAAGAAGAATAGTTCCTGGATACTTGCAGAGTGAGGGTTAACAAAAAAAGAAATAAGTGATGAAAAGAGAGGAAAAAGAGACAAAGAAGGAAAAGGGGAAGGAAAAACAAATAATTGTGGATCAAGAGATAAAAGAGTTGAGGTAGGCTTTGGAACTAATGATGGAAATTCGAGAAAATATGGAAGAAATATTGAATATTGAGATGCAAAGTTGGCATTTACCAGTCAAAAAGAAGGTTATGTTGCCTATCAAGAAGATTACATTGATAGAAGAGAATGAAAGGTTAAAACACGAGCTGATCAATTACATAGATAAACTACCTTCTTCCTTAGGGCTTTATTCTCCACTAGTTGAGCATGAAAGAAAGGTGCTAGAAGCAATGTCAGAGACCACCTATTGGAAACATAGACATGAGAAAGACCAAAAGGAACAAGAAGAATAGCTCCTGGATACTTGCAGAGTGAGGGTTAACAAAAAAAGAAATAAGTGATGAAAAGAGAGGAAAAAGAGACAAAGAAGGAAAAGGGGAGGGAAAAACAAATAGATGTGGATCAAGAGATAAAAGAGTTGAGGTAGGCTTTGGAACTAATGATGGAAATTCGAGAAAAGATGGAAGAAATATTGAATATTGAGATGAAAAGTTGGAATTTACCAGTCAAAAAGAAGGTTATGTGGCCTATCAAGAAGATTGTTTAGAGAAGAAGACAAGTGGGAGCAGAAAAACTAGACATTAAGGAGTCCTTGATTGAAGAACAAAATGCAAGAAAAGAGGAAGAGGAAGCTAATAAAATGGTAAGTAAACATATGGCTATTATAATAGCAAGTGGGATTGATCAATTACCATTAGAGGTTCAAGATTTGTTGCAAGAATATGTTGATGTGGTAATAGATGACATTTCAACGAAAAATGTTAGCTCTCATGCAAGGTTTCCAGAATGGGAAGACAAATATTTTAAGGTGGTTGAAGACACCCCACATTTGCAGTTAGAGTATGAGGGTGCAGCCTATTTTGTTTGGAATTGATTAAGTAGATTGGTGAAAATGAAGTTGAGTGGCATAATTTCAAGACAAAGGGTCCATACCCTATTTTCCAAATTGACAAGGATGAAGGAAAGGTTGTTGATTGTATAGAAAATAAGAGGAGAGCAACATATATTATTGAAAGTATGGGTAAGAAGAGTTATTCTATTAAAACCTTAAGGAGAGATAGACCAAAATTTAAGATGAAGCAGATCTTGGAAGGAGACCAAGGTGCTGGGGCAGAGTGTGTAGTCCATTAGGGCAAAAGGGATTAGTTACAAGGTAGCAAAAAAAAGGAAAGCAAGTTTGCATTGACAAGATGAAACCAAAGGTAAAGGTGAAGACAACATGGAAATGTTTCAAGGAATCCAAAAGGTAGAAGATAGAAGACATAAAGAAAGAGAATTCCTACCTTCAATTCAAAAGGGACTTAAATTCTTCTTTCTCCAGGAGTATCGTGCAGGGGCACCTAGTCAAATTGTGCAATTTTGGTCTAATGTTGAGTCATGTTGGATGTAATAAGGTCATAATAGACCATTTTTAATGCAATAAGTCATGTGGGGTTGGTATTAGATAGGGTTGTCAAGTTTTGGTCAATTTGCAAATGCTTGTAAAATCTTGCAAGTGTTGTCATAGTGCAAAAAGGAAAAAAATGGGAATATGAAGAGTCAAATGATGAAGGAAGGTTAGGAGTTAGTTGTTTTTGGTTGGGGAATATTTTAAATGCTTTAAAAAATATTGGTACATGTTGTTGAAAGGTTGGAAGATGTAAATCTCAATTTTGAATATCAAACAACACTCTTTTCCTACGTTTTTCATAGTTTTTTGCTGCTACAAGCTCTTGTACGCCTTGGTATGATAAAAAATATAAGTTTATGGGATGGAATTGGTAGAGGAATGAGTTAATCTTATTTTGGTTTTGGTTTGAGAAATTTTCATTAAGTTTTGAATATTTTATTGAAGATTTACTAAAACTGATTTTGGAAACCCTGTTTTGAGTGTTTGAAAGCAAGAAAAATGTAGAACTCTCCATTCCATTGTTGAAATCTTGTCAAAATCAATGGAATGGAGGTAGATTAGGTGTATTTTGTGTTTACTAGGTTGGCAGGAGTAGGGATGTGGTTTTGGGCAAGTTAGGTTGATGCCCTAGTTGGTTTTCTTCGTGATTTTAAGCAAAAGTGATGCCTAAAGGTAGGGTTTTGTTGAAGAGTTGTTAAGAGGCAATTTTAGATGATGGAAAATGCATGTGTAGACATAAATGGATGTGTCTAAGGTTTTGGAATGGAGTTTTTGTGTCTAGAGTGTGTAGAACCTTTAATTTCCTTATTGTAGGACCCTAATTAGGCCTTTCTTCAAGTGTAGTTGCAAAAAATAGAGGTTTACGCTCCAAAGTAACCACCCCTATATTTGAGATATGTTATAAAAGAGGAATATGGGTATCTAAAACAGGTTTTGGTTTGTGGGTAGGAGCTATTTTCTGAAAGTTATGGTCAAATTACCGTGAATATCTACTTTTTAAAGCCTATTGTCAAACGTAGTAACAATTTTAGAGGGTGTTGTTACAAAACAACCATATATTTTTTTTAGATAAGTCAAAGAATAGAATAAAGGGTATTTGAAATGGTGAGTGGTTGTGGGATTTCAATTTATTTTGAAAGTTATGTTGAATTTTCATTGTTTGGAATGTTACAAGCAAAGTTGATGAAACTGTGAGAAAGTAACAAGTTTGCGGTTTCAAGGTTAAAACATTGTCCAAAGCTAATTGATTTGTGATTGGTTAATGATCTCCCTCCATGATTTGCATCATTCATGCACCTGAAAAGCTATGGAAGGAAAAATTTTATGCCTTCTACTCTATGTTTTGGTGATTTTATTATCACTATTGATACAAGATATGATTTTGTTGGTAGCAAGCTAGATTATTATGGCTTGACGATGGGAAAAAAGAGAGAAAGATTTGACCTTGAACACTTCATTTATGATGCCAAGATTTCTCAAAAATTGAAAGGATATGAGCATGAGTTCCATGTAGATGATGTAACAGGAACTGTGAGGAAAATCAAGTGATAATGAGGATGAATGCCTACAATCAAATTGTTATGGATGAGGCTTGGAGAATGAATAATAACCCATCCTATGTAGAAGCCCTTCATGAAATTCAAGATCCTATGGAAAAAATTGAACAATTAATTTTACATGAAGAAGTACTAACAAAGGATGTACCTCTGGTAGCATTTGAAAAGATAAGAAGTGTTGGTTCTAGGAGACAAGTAGAAAATGTAACACCACTAGGCCATTTGTCACCGTAGCCTACTCTAGAGGTAAGCTTCTTAGTTGACACCCAAATCATGGTTGAAGATGATATTGAGGGGGAGGAAGAGGTCACATTGATCAACATTCCTGTTATTCCCCAATATGAAATTCCATTAGAAAGGAATGTGATTACCTTTGAAGCTTCTAATGAGCTATCTAATGATGTGAGACATCGTGCTAGTCAAGAATTCATTGCAGATGACACATTTGTTCAAACTTGTAAATTCAAGGCTTTTATCTATTCGTATAAAGGAAGGGTAGTAAGAGAAATGCTAAAAGACATCAACCCTGAAAAGGAAGCATACACCTTGAAAAAGCTTCAACATGAGATTGATAAAGAGATGAAGAATATGACTGCTGAAAGAGGAAGAGAATTATTGTAAGAAGTTGGAGTTGTGCTCCTTCCAAGATAGGATATCAGTTTAGCCATTGTGTTTGAAAACTTTCTTAAGAGAAAGAAAAAAACTTGTAATTAATAGATGAGCCTAGTGATAAAATCTATATTGGATTAGGATATAACCCTGATAATACTACTCTACAGATGTGGGAACTTTACCCACCAGGAAAAAGGCCTTCCCTTCTTGATCATGATCAAATTTTTGGACATATTTTAGTGCAAAGAGTAGGGGAGAGAGATCCCATGGAAATTACTGACTTGAATGTAAATGTGGCCAACTTCACCAAAGCTCAGATTCAAAAACTGGTAAGGGATAACAAGGGATTGATAGAAGAGAATGAAAGGTTAAAACACAAGCTGATCAATTACATAGATAAACTACCTTCTTCCTCAGGGATTTATTCTCCACTAGTTGAGCATGAAATAAAGGTGCTAGAAGCAATGTCAGAGACCACCTATTGGAAACATAGACATGAGAAAGATCAAAAGGAACAAGAAGAATTAAAAGGAAAGCTCAAGACCACCATCTTTGAAATGGAATTAGAGATAGTTTGCATGAGGTTTGAGGATATGTATAAGCATGCTGACAAGGTCTGGCATATTCATGACAAAAAATATGCAACACTATTGGAACACAACATATTGTGTGACATAATGAAGGAAGTGGAGTCTCACATCATAACAAAGAAGGGAGATAACAACATTGTGCTCCAAGAATATCAAGAGCTCATAAAAGCACATGAAAACTTCCATAACATCTTGACATAGGAGTTAAGTGACTTTAGTCAACCACTAAGCATGGCCCTGCCCAACTTCTTTGAGGAAACAAATTTAAAAGATTAGGATACATGGAAGGATGACATAGCCCATTATTTTCTAGGCATTCTTGATGCAATCAATGATGAAGATGAGGTACTCAAGAAAACACATGAACAACTTGGAAGAATTTTTGAACTGGAATATGCAATGAAGGATATTATACATAATATGGACATTCATGCCAAGAGTGGGTACATTGAGCACTTGTCGAAGGTCAACTTATTTATTGCATAGGCCAAGTGAAAAGGGAGTAACATGTACTGGAATTTGGTTGTTTTGGATACACGATCATGGTGCATGAGCCTTGAACAGGTCTTTGGTGATCATGGGTGCTTGCTGGAGATTAATGAACTGTGGTGCATCCACCAACAAACTCTCAATGTTTTTATGTTTATGTTAATCATGTTTTAGTTATGAAGCGGTGTAACTTTTTGTGAACGGGCCTGAAGCTTGTTGCTTCCCATAGAAATAGGGAAACCAGGGCCCAATTTTGAGAGCATCATCATCATATCATAATCCATTAGAGTAGGCATTAGTCAGAAGATAGATTGCACAATCTTCCCATCGATATCATATTAAAAGACTTCTATTACAAATGTTTATTTTTTGAAGCAATATAATGGAGTAGACTACTTATAATTCGTAATCCATTCTCAGTGTTCAATTACTGTATCAACTTTCATGCTTATCTATTACTTTGTTGTCTCCAAAGTGGTCTTTTCAAGTTATTTAAGTCTGCAAGATTTATCAGGACACATTTCCTGTTACTATGTGGATTCTTTGATTGGTTTTTGGTTGATGTGAATTAAAAATCCTTTTAAATAATTCACTTTAATAAAGAAGCTGTTTTGATTGGTTTCCATTAACTTAAGAACTAAAAGTCCTTTCATGCTTTCACAATAATTTGAGGGGATATCACTGGGATTATTAAAGAAGAGCACTGTAATTAAAAAAATTGCATGTTTTCCCAAGGTGCAGACATGTCAAGTGCCTAGTAGTTCAAGTTAAGTTGAATAATAGGTTTACTTATCTTGCAAATCTGTTTCCATAATCACCACCCATTCATTCACTCCATTCACCCAATAGGAGTATTCACTAGTCTTATCTAGGATATTTTATATAAATACAACTCACACTCTTGATTCTTCAAATACTCTTAGTAGGAACTAGCTATCAAGCTCTGCATCTACTTCACCCTCACATGCCATAGTGAGTAGATTACTCAATTTGGGAACCATATCCAAACTTTAAATCTTCCCTATTAATTAGGTACACCCGCTTAGGTATGGAAGAGTTTGAAGAGTAGGAGGTAAGCATCCTTGTTTTCCTCGTTCATTGGCCAAAAGTGTATTAAGAGACTAAAACCATCGTAAGGCTCAAAACCTGCACTTTTGAGACCTAACATAGAGAACAAATGTTTTGGATAATTTGCTAAGTCTTAGAGTGCAATTCAGTATTATAGTGAACCAATTTTGAGGTTTGCATTTCTTCGCTATACAAAATATTGTCATGTGGTTTTGAGGTAATATTGGTATGTGTTGAAGTTGTTTAGATCCAAAGGTTCAAGGTTTTATGTCTTTTATAGTTGACGATATTGTTGATAGAGTATCGACTAAGTTGTGACAGTATGACAGGTGCATAGTGCATATTTGAATGATTCACATATCACCGTCGATGGATACTCTATTGTGGGTTTTGAGGAAGTGTTTTTAGATGTCTAGTGTTTTTACTCTAAGTGGTAAGTGTTTTGGTTGTCTATGTGTCAAGTTGCAAACATACAGTTGGTTTACTTCACCAATTTTATTTTGAGGTGCCGACCTAAGTTTTTTGGGATCAACAAAGTTTAAGAGTGCGAGGAGTGGATTCATGGAAGTAATTATAGGTCATATCAACCTATTATAATGTTTTGTAAGTTTTGGTCTATTCCACGAGGTGTGCGTGTTAGAGTTTTGAGCCGATAGGTTATGGTGTTGTATGTTTCATCTAATTAAGCAATCTAATTGATGAAATAAGTGTTTTTCGTAGATATGTGTATATATACAAGACTAGTTCATTGTGTGAATATGCAATTGTGAGAGTGTGGAATGAATGTGATGCGAAGAAGGTCACAATGAATGTATAGTGGTGATGTATGAAGTGTGTTAAGTCAGTTTTCAAAACTTAATTGGAACTATGTCTTCAACATGTTGCAGATGCATTATTATCAACTCATCCTTGGAAATGATCCACCCTTTCTTCTATCTCTTTCTATTATGGGAAGTGAGCTCTAGGAAGTGAGCCACCAATAGTGAGCCTTTCTCTTTTTTTGGACAGTGTGTCCTTGGACAGTGAGTCCTCCATTTTGTAATTGGTGTTGATACTTATAATATATTGTGAGCTAATCCTCACTATGGTTCTTCCCTTCTTGGGTTTTCCATGTAAATATTGTGTTTTTGTGTTCTTTTATGTGATGCATGCTTCCTATGTTCCTTTCCATTACTGCAAGTTTAGTATGATGCATTGAATGAATGTTTAGATTGATAAAGCTAATGAGTTTCAGAGAATATTGATTCACCCCCCTCTTAGTATTTTGGGTGTTAAAAGAAGTACCTTCATTTGAAGGTTAAAAATGTAAAATAACCTTTGAATGAAAGTAATTTCCAAAAATGGAGAAAAGGGGCTTTCATTGAAAGGTCTATTTTACTCCTTTTATGGAAATTACTAGAAATTGAATAAAAAGGGACCTTCAAATGAAGGTCTCTTTTTTTCCATTTTTGAAAATTACCTTCGTTCAAAGGTTTTTTTTGTGGGAGTGATATACCTTTGAACAAAGTTCCTTGAATACCCTTGAAAAAAGTTACCTTTGTTTGAAGGAGCTTCAAACAAAGGTCCTTGGCTAGTCACTTTCACTCTTTGCCTCAAATTTTCCTTAGAAATTTTAGTTTCAAACCTCAGTTTGGACCTTCAAATGGAATGAACTTGATAAGATAATTTTCAAAACTAATCCTCGAAATGAGCTTTCTAACAAGTATAATTTTTAATATATTTTGTTATTATATACTTATTTTGTATGTTTTACTAAACATAGGTTTTTCACCGAACATCAAGTTCTCTCTTCTCCATGTGGAAAAATAGTAAAATATGAAAATAATTCTAAAAATATTTACGCATTAGGAATTTATGTCCTTGTTTTAGTGGAAAAAATTGATTTTCGATACATACAAAACAAGAAGTGTTACAACATACACCTATGTTCAAATTATAATTACTCTAACTTAAAAAATTTGTAGTATCACAATTGTCTCCCTTGACAATTTCACACTAGGTTTTGCTCCCTTCTAAGTTCTTGGACCTAATTATGCACATAATTTCCTAAATTATGAATTCCATGGTCCATTTAAAACATTTATTGGAAAATAAAATATGCAAGATCAAAGTATGCATTTAATATTTTCCCACGAAACTTTGGATCTTGGAAAAATTGGGATCTAGACTAGGGTGCCTTGTGCCATAGTCCTCTTAATTTGAATCCAAATTTAAATGTGTCTGTGTTGATAATTTATTATTTGAAATTCAAATTTTGATTGTCGGTTATCAAGATTTAATTTTTGGGAAATTAGAAGAATTTTATATAAATATATAGTATTTTCACAATTTTAATTAGAGTGGAAATTATTAAATAAGTTGAAGATCCTAAAATTTGTAAAAAACAATCAAGAGTAGATTTACCAACATTATTGCAACATTATCCTTCATCATGTTTTGATGCAAGTTTGTTCATGTTTTGTGATTATTTATTTTGTGAGCACTAATACTTGTAGGTCTTCAAATCAAATCAAGTCAAGCAACAATCAATCCTTGAAGGTGATGAGCATGACTTCAGTCCATCAAGGAGATCATATTTGAGTGGTGAGTTGCAACAAGTTGTTAATTCATTACTCCATTATCATTTAGCCTATATCCGTCAAAAGGATAAGCTCTCTTTATCATCAATTTTTCCATTGTGGAGGTAGAAATACCAACATAGGGTTTGACTGTGGCAAGCCCCTATATGGCACAACCCTTCCTCTCTTTTTGTATATGTAGGTTGCAAATTTGAAGAGGATTGGAAGAATATTTGTTCATTTATGTATTCAAGCACTTCAAGTTGGCAAGATACAAAAGATCCATTATCTTAGTGACAGATGAAGGTTCAATAATGGGATTTAGAAGGAAGAAGCTACAAACCAGGGACCTGAGGCCTATGAAATCAATTTTTGGTTTTAGATCCATAGTCTAGGGTGCCTATTTTCATTTCATGCCACCCTTTTATCTCCCATCATTTATAACTGATCAGAGAGATTCCCCATGGTCCATCTTGCATGAGTTTTCTCCTTGAAGCTTCCTAAATTTTGCTAAGTCCTAGAATTTCAAGTTTTCAGGTTGTCTCTTACTTGCTTACCTTGCATGCCTTCTCCATTTTTCCATCACTCCCATCCTTTCCCATTTTCTTCTAAGTTTTTTGGGTATCAACCTTTGACCTTACTCATTACCCCTTACCATCCCTTTCCTCTTCCATTTTCACCTTTCTTCTATCGGGTAGTTAGGTATCAACCTTCACCCTTACCTCTTCCCTCTTACCGTTTCACTTTGCAATGCGTATCCCTTCCTCCCAACCTTCGACCTTCAAAGATCCAAGGTATGATCTCCAAAATATCCTTTCTTGCTTTTGGACTTCAACTTATCACTTTCTTCCATCTCCTTCCCTCTTTCCTCTTCCCTCTTGGCTCTTTTCTTCTATTGGCCTTTGGCCTTCAACATTCACCCTTTGTTGTTGCATCTTACCTCTTACCTTTGGAGGTAAGAGGTAAGGATTCCATCTGACCTCCAAAATTTTACTCTTGTGGCTTTCGTTGGTCTTCATATTCGACTTTCGACTTTCGGGGGTAAACCTTCCCCTTTACCTTTGATGCTTCCTTCTTTCAGAGGTAAGCCTCCTCTCTTACCTTCGATGCTTCCTTCTTTCAGAGGTAAGCCTCCTCTCTTACCTCCAATGCTTCCTTTGTCTTCACGCTTTTCTCTTCTTTCCATTGGTATTTGGTAAGCGTCCGACATCTGATGCTTGATGCTTGACGCCCGCACCTAAAAAAGATGCATTTTCGGGGCTTCAGACCATTTTTTCCTGCTTGTAGAGGTATCCTTTCGGGCCTGATGCCCCGACCTTTTGACAAATTTTTGGCTTTTTTTTTTGGGCAATGACTTTAATGTGCAACAACTCCATGACGACCAGATCTAATTTCCTAGGCTTCAAGGATGGTATTAAATGCATTTTCTGACATCCTCAGGTGGATTTAATGGGTGCCCATGCCTATTGATTGTATTTTGTTGAATTTCTTTCAAATCCATTCCCTAGGTCACGATCTTCACAGATGGCTCAAGTTTGCATGCCACATGCTTCATTGCTAACCCTGGTTAGGGTTACAATTGAGTTTTGTGTTTCTTAGTTATGCCTGATCTATAAAGAAAAAAATGTATTCATTTTTAGGGTTCTTCTTCTTCTGGCTCGTCCAGGGTTTTTTTTCTTTTGTAGACTGTATTTCACTTTCTGCCATTGTAAAGATTGGCTATATGCCTTTGCATCAATGAAATCAATCAAGTTTCCTCTTCTCAACTCTTTGGTGCTTTTGTAAGTTTATTACCTTGCATATCTGAGTGTTTTGTGTTATTTTCATGCAAGTATGCTTGTGTTAAATTGTTTATAGTTGCTAGTTGTGAAACCCTTTTTCCTTCCAATGCCTTGTCAAACCTTAGCCTTCATGTATGCCTTTGAAAATCAACTAAACAGGAATTTGTGAAAGTCCCCTTGCCCCTCTTCAACAATGTGCTATGCAATCTTGGTCAGGAAGAAGTGACCCTTCCATCTCAGTTTATCACCTCCATTTCCCTTTCATGTTCTCCTTCTCCCCTTTTCCTTGTGAGCTATTAGAGTAGGTTAGTGGTAGGTTTTCATGTGTTGGGTTGGATCAACACATTGCACTTGGATTGAAAGAGGAAGCCGACCTTCTTCGGAGATTCAACCTCATACGTGCAAAGGTCCCACAACTTGAGGTCATTTCCATTGTGTCATTGGAATGCTCAACTTCGTGCTCAACAGGGTGAAATTTCATGTGACAACAGTGCCCTTGGCACCCTCATCCACCCATATTGGGCTCAAATGTAAATAAAGGTGCACCAACATCTGCTTTGCTCATTTTTTATCCTCAATTTTGGTTGTTAGTTCCCATTTTTTTTGAATTCATATCAAAATAATGCATTTTCATGGTTCACTAGTTGCATCATTTATTTCATCAAAAATCAAATTCCATGCCCCCAAAGACTTCAGATCCAAGGTTGATTGACTCACCTTTTACGTTGCAAGCTAATCTCATACCCTTGCTAATCTACAATTCTAATTTTTTTAAAGTGAAAAGTAGCTAATCCTAGTTAGATCTAGGATCACTTTTCCTATGAAACAAAATTAATTTAAGAAAAAGAACTAAAAAATTATGAAAACATATCCATGAACTAGATATTGATGTTATAAATCTATATTTTAAAAAATTATATATTTGATCCTTTCTATAAAAAATTTACGCATTATGACATAACCACCATTTATTTTATTTTATTTTTTAAGCAAAAGGCTTAAGCCTATATATTATATTATATTAAATATGAAATTTACATAAAATAGCTGATATATCAAAATCTAGAAGAAGTATACTTCATTACATAACACTATTAAGATTTACACAATCTTAATGACTTTCCATTCTATTCCTCCATATGGAATATTTCCACTGAATATTCTATTTGATGTTCCCAGGGAGATGAATCAACTTGCACCAGCTATGGAACTTGAGGATTGAGAGATAGAATGATATTTGGGTGCCTCACATGAGATAATACGAAAGCTATTGCATAATATTTCTCTTTGATAATTGTTGTCATATTTAACCCAATTTCATTTGCATTTCACTTTTCATTTCAAATGCTTGTTTTATTGCATCTTATCCTGATACAAAAACCTTCCTATTCTTAAGAAATTTCCTAGGAAATAGACCTCTTATATATCCCTTTCCTTTGAAGAAATCATAATATTGTATGATTTTTAACAATGCAATAGCTTCCTAGAAAGCTTCTTTAAAAAATTAATTTGTAAAATGCTCCAGAGAATCATATGACTGTAGTAAATCTAGAGTATTTGAGATGAATATTGACAATACCTGTGAAAGAAAAATTATCCTTAGAGCTTGTGGATTGATGATTTCTTCATTAATGATGCTTTGAATGCATTATTTTATGCTTGGGAAGTGTAAATTAAAAACTTGCTCCAATTGTGTGTGAACAATGCTACTTGAGTGCTTTTTTGCATTTTCATGCATGCATGCTTTTGTTAAATTGTTTACAGTTGCTGGTTGTGAAATCCTTTTTCCTTCCAACCTTGTCAAGCCCTATCCTTCATGCATGCCTTTTAAAATCAACCAAATAGATATTTGTGAAAGTCCCCTTGCCCCTCTTCAATGATGTACTGTGCAATCTTGGTTAGGAAGAAGTGACCCTTCCATCTCGGTGTATCACCTCCATTTCCATTTCTTTTTATCCTTCTCCCCTTTTCCTTGTGAGCTATTAGAGTAGGTTAGTGGTAGGTTTTCATGTGTTGGGTTGGAACAACACATTGCACTTGGATTGAAAGAGGAAGATGGCATTCTCTGGATATTTGACCTCATACGTGCAAAGGTCCCACACCTTGAGGTCGTTTCCATTGTGTCATTGGAATGCTTGGATTTGTGCTTAGAAGGGTGCAATTTCATGTGATAACAGTGCCCTTAGCACCCTTATTCACCCATATTGGGCTCAAACTTAAATAAAGGTGCACCAACATCTTCTTTGCTCATTTTTTATCCTCAATTTTGGTTGTTAGTTCCTAGTTTGTTTGAATTCATATCAAAATAATGCATTTTCGTAGTTAGCTAGTTGCATCATTTTATTTCATCAAAAATACAATTCCATGCCCCCAAAGACTTTAGATCCAAGGTTGATTGACTCACCTTTTACATTGTAAGCTAATCTCATAGCCTTGCTAATCTACAAATCTAATTTTTTAAATTGAAAAGTAGCTAATCCTATTTAGATCTAGGATCACTTTTCCTATGAAACAAAATCAATTAGAAAACATGAAATACAAAATTATGAAAATATATCCATGAACTAGATATTGATGTTACAAATCTATATTTTAAAATTTTATATTTTTATCCTTTCTATAAAAAAGTTATGCATTATGACATAACCACCATTTATTTTATTTTATTTTTTAAGCAAAAGGCTTAAGCCTATATATTATATTATATTAAATATGAAATTTACATAAAATAGCCGATATATCAAAATCTAGCAGAAGCATACTTCATTACATAATACTATTAAGATTTACACAATCCTAATGATTTGCCATTCTATTCCTCCATATGACATATTTCCACTAAATATTCTCCTTGATGTTCTCGAGGAGATGAATCAACTTGCACCATCTATGGAACTTGAGGATTAAGAGATAGAATGATATTTGGGTGCCTCACATGAGACAATAGGAAAGCTATTGCATAATATTTCTCTTTGATTTTTGTTGTCATATTTAACCCAATTTCATTTGCATTTCACTTTTCATTTCAAATGCTTGTTTTATTGCATCTTATCCCGATACAAAAACCTTCCTATTCTTAAGAAATTTCCTAGGAAATCGACCTCTTATATATCTCTTTCCTTTGAAGAAATCATAATCTTGTATGATTTTTAACAATGAAATATCTTCCTGAAAAGATTCTTTAACAAATTAATTTCTAATATGCTCCAGAGAATCATACGACTGTAGTAAATCTAGAGTATGTGAGATGAATATTGACAATACCTGTGAAAGAAAAACTATCCTTAGAGCTTGTGGATTGATGATTTCTTCATTAATGATGCTTTGAATGCATTATGTTATGCTTGGGAAGTGTAAATTAAAAACTTGCTCCAATTGTGTGTGAACAATGCTATTTGAAATTGGGAGTTCCCAATTTTGAACCAAGAAAGCAACTCTATAATTTTGTGGGCAGTACTCCATGCTCGTTCTTTGCAGCCACCAAAGCCTTTAGATGCAATGAGTAATATTGAGATACAAACACAAAAAACCTTTGAAAACAAATATTGTTTACTATAAAAAATAAGTTCTTAAAAGTTATGAAAAAAATCACAATTTATTTTTAAATTAGTAAAGAAAAATTTAGAATCTACACACAAATCCTCACAAATCACTAGTTTACATCATCTTTGAATTCTTAACTATTTAGCTGCTATAGGTGTTAAAAAGTGAAGATTTAGTTTAAAATGTTGATTTCAATGTCCTAATTTTGCCAAAAAGTGAGACTCATTATTGTGGGATCACCCGATGATTATTTAATTTTTTTATCCTAAGTTTATTTACCTATGTTATTTAACTACATGTGCACCCAATGGGGTCATTTGTGTGAGTGATAGTCTTGATTTGTCATCCTACATGTGAAGTGGCATGGGTGACATGGTTCCTATTTTTTATGAGATAGGTGTCCTATTTTGTATGAGTTGATTGAATTTATTGGTGATAATTTACTCATGTTATATTTTCAGTTAACAATGACATGAACTATTATAGAGGATGAGTCAATTTTGGAAGTTGCAAAAACATGTGGAGTTGTGCATGTAGGTGCATTACATGCAATGTTTTAGTTTGAATGTTGCATGTGCCTTGTATATTAAGTGGACATATTGCATGTGCCATGTTATGTGACATCTTTTAGTTTGCATGTGTAGGATAAGAAAGACAATTTGAATGTCAATCTTTAGTCTTGCATGTATGTAGTGAAGAGGATGATGACATGTGGCATTCTAGGCATACCATTTTGGAAGCATCTATTTTATGTGTTGAATAATCTTATATATTATGCATTTGTATTTTGAATTTGTGATTGGTTATTTTTCATATGTACCCTTATGCTATTGGAATTTCTATACAATTTGGTTGAAATGTGAAGAATCACGCAAGAGCATAGCTCTATAATTGTATTGTAATTATTTTATTGATAATACTTGGATTATGTTTTGGAGTGTGGGTTTTTTCTCCTAAAAGGGTTTCACCCACATATAAGTTGTGTTGTGTTTATCATGTTCTTGAATATCTTTTATGTTGTGCTGAATTTCCATATGAAATTGCAACTGTTAAGGTGTTTTATTTTTTCACTATCTCGTGTGCTTAGATTGGTGTAAGATGCATCTTCTGTGCATTTGGATTCCTTTCAATTGGTATCAGAGTTGCTCAACCTTGATTTTTTTGTTGGGTTGAAGGATTTTTTTTTATTGATCTTTGTTTCAGTGGAAGCTTTTACAAAATTATTTTTTGTGACCTTGTTGTAGGCGAAATATGGCAAACACATATGGAAGGATCAATATGGAAAAGTTTACTAGTGGGAATTTTGAGTTGTGAAAGCTTAAAATGGAAGATATGTTTGTTGATAGAGATTTGTGGACTGTACTATCCAGTGTAAGACTTGATAGCATGGCTCAAGAAGATCGAGATTTGATGGATTAGGAAGCCAAGGGTTTGATCAGACTCAGTTTGATAGATTTCGTGTTATTAAATGTTCATGAAGAGAATACTGCAATACTTCTTTGGAAAAATCTTGGATAATTTTATTAGTATAAATCCTTGGTAAATAAGTTATTCCTATGCAAGAATTTGTAATGTCTAAGGATGGAAGGAGGATTTGTGGTTGACATTTAAAAACCTTTAACATGCTCATTGCCTAGTTGAGTTCTATTAGTGTAAAAAGAGAGGATAAGGATTGTTGAAAGATTTTGTTATGTTCTTTTCCAGACTCATGGAATCACCTTGTGATGGCCACTAGAAGTACCACTACCACCTTCAATGAATGAAGTGGTGACATCATTGCTTTCTAAAGAGATGGGAAGAAAATATTTAGAGATGGCTAAGGAGACCCTTGTTGTTCATGGAAAATATAAAGAGAAAGGAAAGAAAAATGATAAGGAGTCAAAATCCAAGTCCTGAAGGAGATCTAAGTCTCTTTGAAAGTCCAAGGAAAAATGTTGGAACAATAGAAAAATAAGTCATTTTTGTAAAGAATGTGAGGAGGAGAAAAAGAAGAAAAGTAAAAAGAATTCCTCTGATTATGATTTAGATTTAAATCCTCTTAGGATGAAAATAAATAATTTTTGTAACCTTGGAAATACATGTATTTGAAGATGCATGGTTGATAGACTCAGGTGCATTTGTTCACATGACCTCGCATAGGGGTTGGTTCACAAAGTATGAAGAATATAATGGTGGAGAGGTGTTTTTGGGTGATGACTCTCATCTAAATATTGTTGGAAAGGAAGAGTCAATATTTGATTCCTTGATGGTAGATTGAAGGGGATTGGTGGTGTGTTGCATATCTTGGGTCTAGCATGAAAATTTCTTATTGTACAGGTAAATTGAATGATGTGGGTGTGTAGGTTGTTTTCTTGAGTGGAAGATGCAAGATGAATAGAGGAGCTATGGTGTTAGCTAAGGGTGTTCATATCAACACTTTGTATAAGTTGGATGCATGCACGGTTTAGTGAAATAATTTTTATGGCAAGCCAAAGAAAAGAGCCTTAAATTCTTCATCCTCACCATCAGATCAAGTAGTAAATAAATCACTTGCATCTAAATTTGATGGTCATCCATTTTGGGTACCTAAGGGTGCTCATTCCTTGGAGATGAAACTTCCAGCTAAAAAGGAAATGTTATGGAACCAAAGACTTGGCCATATTGGTGAGAATGTTCTTAGAGCCTTGACAAATTAAATTCTTGTAGAAGGGCTTGATGCTTGTAATCTCGAGTTCAATTTTTGTGAACATTGTGTATATGGAAAATAAAAACATGTTAAGTTATACTCTAGTTATCATAAATCTTATGGGGTTTCAGACTATGTTCATTCTAATATGTTTGGTCTTGTTAATATCCCTTCAATTTTAAAATCTGTGTATTTTATTTTATTTATTGATGAATACAGTAAAAGATTTATATATTTTTTCAGAAGTAAGTTTGAAGTCTTTGGTTGATTTAAGGATTTTAAGGCCTTGGTTAAACATTAAACTATTAGAAAGATTAAGTGTTTGAGGATTGACAATGGTAGTGAGTTTTGTTCATAATAATTCAAAAAGTTTTATAAAAAGTGTGGGGTTGAAAGACATAAGACAAATCCATACACCCCACAAAAAAATGGAGTTACAGAGAGGGCTAGGAGTTTATTGAGTGGTACTAGCCTTGAACATAAGTTTAAGGCTGAATCCATAGTCATTGCATGTTATCTAGTAAATAGATGTCCTACATCAACACTTGTTGAAAAGAAACCCATGGAGGTGTGGTCTGGTAAACAACCTTTAATGAGACATCTTAAAGTTTTTGGTTGTGATACATATGCACATGCATTGAGTAAGAAAAGGTCTAAGTTTAAGAATAAGGTCGTCAAATGCATCTTCTTCGATTATGATGTTGGTGTGAAGGGGTACAATGTTTGGGATCCTTTGGATAAGAAGGATCTCTACAAAAAAACTATAATTTTAAGAGAGATGAAACCTTCCTTTGTTGAGTTGCAACCAAAGAAAGAAGAGAAACAAAAGGAGATAGTTCAAGTTTCACCCACTCTGATGAAAGGTGAACTACATACTCTTGTTGAAGCTGTTGATCATGATGTTAGTCACACACCAACAGTGTAGATAAATCCTCATAGATAGACCACAAGAACCTATCTTTACTTGAAATACTGAACCAGTACAACCTAAATCTTTAGGCTGACTCAACTTAATCCCAAGGCTCATTTAAGTTAGGTCTTGACCATACTAGGTTCACATCAGGGTTCATTGTAACAATGTTGTTAATCACGAGGGGTAAACAATAATTTTTGGTTCTAAAAGGAATCATAAGGTTTGGTGAAGGATATTCTTAGGTTGATCATCAAAAAATTCCATGAAATCAACAAATATGCAATAATATTTCATGAATTCCAAACAACTTTGCTATCACTTAAGTAGATTTGGCTTTAAGCATTCAACAATATAATGGAAATGAAATATTTGCAATAAAATTTCCATTCATTTATATTTTTTTGGTACATTTTCTGAAATTTAAACATCTAATCTAAAATAAAGCATCAAAAGTACTTGAAAAGTAAAAGAGCTCTCAGGTATTATCCACACACGCTCCAAGAATTAATCAAATAAAATAAAACCACTCTATACTTCACTATATTGCTTCACAGCTAGGCATAGAATGGTGTGAGCTTTTAAAGAAGGGGGGTTTAATTTGGACACTGGGTAGGTTCTATATGCACCCTTAAACAACACAACATATAGTCTTGTCCAGCTGAACAAACAACCAACTAAAAAAGATAACAGTCAGTAGCTTTCAAATTAGCTTCATTATTGACTGGTTCTATGTACATTCAAGTTTTTAATTCAGAATGATTCAAAAAATAGGAAAAAAGAACAAAACTTTAAAAAAAGTTTTGGCTCTTTCGACATCCATAAATTTAGAACATAACTTAAAATGAAACATCTTCTAGTCTTTTATAGGAACAAGACATAAGGAAGATAAGATAAATACATGAGAGGAAATCCAAGGGATGAATCATGACAAGGCACGTGGAATATGACAACTAGCAAGAGAATTGCTAATGAATTCAAAAGATGTCAACATTCCTTAGCACATTAATATATTTTGAGTCTCTTATCTTTTTATTATTGCCAAGATAATAATTTGAATCTGGATAGTATGTAGGAACTTTCCCATATATTTAGAACAATTGCTTTATCATCGTGTTCCTACATCCTAGTTCTACCTCGAGCTTTCTACTTCCAGGAATGGGTCACACCGGAGGTTGGTGCTCTCTTTTGCCATATTCATAATACCAGGATCCCCGGTATTCTAACAAACTCAAGCTCCTCTGCATATAACTCCTTGAAATGCATCGCCCAATTTGGATATGATTCTATCTGTGATCCAAATTTTCTTGACCGTCCATACTTGAATGTTGCATTATAATTTTATTCTCCTACAAGAACAAATTCCACACATTAAATCTCTTTTAAAACAATCATTAAACTCTCATGAAAAAAAATCATTACTAATAAATCATGTTAAATCATCATAAATATCACGCTTTCAAAATATCATATTCTTGTGTAATTATTCTATTTTAGTTGAGTGATTGGACCTTCAGACCTTCGAGCAATATTAAACATTTAAATTTTAAACTTAACATTGTTACCCAGTACCCGGTACTTGATACTTTAGCTTTTACCAACAAATTTTTCCAGACCTCAAATTTTACCGGAACTTCCATTTTATTGGACCTGAACTCTCGGACCAAAACCTTGTGCCTGAAACTTTTCATTTACATTTTACATCTCTGGCTTCTTGGTACCTAATTCCTGATACTTGGTACTCTTGAATCATGAAGTATTAATTTTTTTTTCTTTTACTTTTACCTTCCAGTGATCTTCTCAACTAGCCAACACCTACCATAAGCATTAGTTTTTTACTTAGGTCCCCAAGCTTTACAATCTTGGGGTGTGTTGTGAGACCACACAACAACTTGCAAAAAATAAAACCAAATTTAAAATAAATTTAGGATTAAATCACCTGCTAAAAATATTAACTTATACATATTTTCAAACAATAACATCTTACCTTTACCTGGACTCCAATATAAAGACTAAAATTTCTCCGAAAAGTACCAGTGTGTGCTTTGATTAATTCCACTTTTCAGAACTTGGTGAGAAAACTAGTTCATTGACATTGAACTACATAATTTGGTAATCCTCCAAAGCCAACCATGGATAGAGTCTTACTACTATCCAAGCATCCATAGCCCCAACAAGGTTATCTCTATAATTCCCCCAAACATAGCTCTAGTGCCAGCCAGGCGTCCTGATGCAGGAGCATCCATGGCAATTGGTATCCTGTATCAACAAAAAGAGGTGAATTTTGTGGAAGCATTTTTGGAATTTAAAATAAATTAATTTTGGGCTTGGATTACATGTTGAGGGTTGGAAAATTATTTATTTTCAAATAATTTAATTTGTCTATTAAATTTCTTGTGCAACTTTGAAAAAATTGACTTGTGGGGTGGAAAGCAAAAAGCAAATTTTAAAACAATTAACTTTAATTGTTCAAATTTCAAGAAGAGGCATTGATAAATGAAGAGTGGGGATTTAAATCACAAAATATTGACCCCTAAAAATTAGGGACTGGAGGTGGACACCCATGACTTGATTTTTTCCTTTTTCTACTTTTTCTAAAATTGCAAGTGGAGAATTAAAGTAGCAACTCCTATCTTCGTCCAAGTGGTTTGAAATGGATTTTATTGTGCATTAATTATTTTTAAGAAGTTTGAATTTTCAGCCACAGAGAAGATGGTGTACCTAGCAGGAGAGGGCAGAAAATTAATTTTTAATTAATTCTATGAGGAAGTGGTGGAGAATCTAGAGAATGGGGAAAGCAAGAAAATAATTTTTTTAAAGGAAAACTTTTTTTTTGTGGGGGGGGAGTTTTTTTCAAGGGGATTTGGTGGAGAGACTCAAGAAGGGTGTCTATTTTCTCCAAGAATGGTTTCCTGAGTGTTTTTTGCAGGTTGAAGGCATGAAAGTGATGCTATAGAAAGTTTCCTCCATTGGTAGTTGTTGATTCCAAGTTTGCAATCCTTTGTTTTTTGTGTTATTGCAGGAGAAGGGTTTGGAGTTTGATGGGGAAGATTTATTTGCTGTTATTAAGTTTATTTTACTTTTATTTGTGAGATTAAATGGGCCATGTTGCAACCCTTGAGTCCCTTGAGGATTGATGTAAACATTGGGCAATTAATGTAATTTGCAATGCATTGTTTCATGTGTAAGTGAAGGAGAAGGGTTTGAAAGTTGTGTGATCATATTTGTTTGCTGTTGTTGATGTTATTTTTCTATTGGTAGTGAGTTTATTTGGGGCATGTTGCAGCCCTTAAATCCCTAAAGGATTGATGTAAAGTTTGAGCTATAATTTGTAATAGAAATTTGGGTTTTTGGGTGCAAGAAGAAACCTAGTCTTTATGATAATTTGCAGAAATGTGTGAATGGAGATCACTTGTTTATCTTGTATATGAGGAGGGGTTTTGTATTGTGAGGGTATGTGTGGTTCCCTCTTTCATCAATGGTATCAAAGCACGAGTTCGTGAGTGTGCAAGAAGAGCGCCAAACGTGAGGCAGTTTGCACCAGACCCTGAGGGTGGAGAATGTGTGGATTTTGCTTGCAAATTAATGTGCAAGTACTAAGAAGAAATTTTCAAAGGATTTGAGGAACCGAGGTTCCCATGATTGTAGAAATATTTCCAAAGGAGGTAGTTTACAATAATATTGGTGAATATTGGAAGAGGGTTTTGTAAACAGATCGCCGAAGGAGACAATTTACATAAGTAAAACTTGAGAGTTTGAAGATTTATGTTGTTAAGGCATTGAGGGGTATTGAAAATGGAGAATAGAAGAGTTGAAGGTAATTTTTATTATCTTTCTAATGATGTTTTGAATGTAGGAAAGAAAGAGGGTGCAACAGAATCTTATGCATGTGACATCAAGGAAGAGAAAGATGATTTGCTAATACGATTGGAAGCAATTGAAAGAGGGTGGAATGAGAAACTTTAAGCTAATGCAAAGATTGCAGCAAAAGGTAAAGAGGTAATTTCAGATTTTAGTACATATTTTGATGATATTGAGAATGCAAAAGTAGAGTCAAAGGTTGCAACAATAAATCCTTTGGAAGTAGATGAGAGTGGTGAACAGGCTAAGGTGAAAATGAAGTTTTCGTATGGTTGTTTGATTGAAAGTATTGAAGATGAAGATTCCTTGATAACAAAGCTTGACTATTTGTTATAAAATGTGGAGAATGAACCTGTGGATTGTGGTGCTAACATTAAATTGGGTGTTGAAGATCAAATTGCAGCAACAATATTTCTTTTTGAAGACATGATAGGAGTGACAAACTACATTGCAAACCAGGTAAAGGAGGAGGAAAAAGGTAAAACAACAATAGAGGTAATGAAGTACATTTGTTTCATTGAAGGTGGAGGTATATGTTTGATTCTTAATTCTAATGGAATATATTGGTGGGAGGTTAGATTAAACATTTTGAAATACATGAAAGGTAGAGGAGTAAAGATGAAAGGATATAATATTGTGAGGTTGCAGAATTTGGTGAATGAGAAGATCCCAGTGGACAAGGAAGTAAGTTGGATCCAAGAAAAACATAGGTTCTATAAATATTTCATGAGTACAACTCATGAAATATTTCTTTTCTACTGTGGGTGTCTGATGCAGGAGCATCCATGGCAATTGGTATCCTGTAGCAACAAAAAGAGGTGAATTTTGTGGAATTGAAAATAAATTAATTTTGGGCTTGGATTACATGTTGAGGGTTGGAAAATTATTTATTTTCAAACAATTTAATTTGTTAATTAAATTTCTTGTGCAACTTTGAAAAAATTGACTTGTGGGGTGGAAAGCAAAAAGCAGATCGTAAAACAATTAAATTTAATTGTTCAAATTTCAAGAAGAGGCATTGAGAAATGAAGAGTGGTGATTTAAATCACAAAATATTGACCCCTAAAAAGTAGGGACTGGAAGTGGACACCCATGACTTGATTTTTTCATTTTTTTACTTTTTCTAAAATTGCAAGTGGAGAATTAAAGCAACAACTCCTATCTTTGTCCAAGCAGTTTGAAATGGATTTTATTGTTCATTAATTATTTTTGAGAAGTTTGAATTTTCAGCCATAGAGAAGATGGTGTACCTGGTAAGAGAGGGTAGAAAATTAATTTTTAATTAATTCTATGAGGAAGTGGTGGAGAATCTAGAGAATGGGGACAACAAGAAAATAATTTTTTTAAAGGAAAACTTTTTTTTGGGGGGGGAGGGGGGGGTTTCAAGGGGATTTGGTGGAGAGACTCAAGAAGGGCATGGATTTTCTCTAGGAATGGTTTCCTGAGTGTGTTTTACAAGATGAAGGCATGAAAGTGATGCTACATAAAATTTCCTCCATTGGTAGTTGTTGATTGCAAGTTTGCAATCCTTTATTTTTTGTGTTATTGCAGGAGAAGGGTTTGGAGTTTGACGGGGAAGATTTATTTACTGTTATTAAGTTTATTTTACTGTTATTTGTGAGATTAAATGGGCCATGTTGCATCATTTGAGTCCCTTGAGGATTGATGTAAACATTGGGAAATATATTGTAGTTTGCAATGCATTGTTTCATGTGTAAGTGAAGGAGAAGGGTTTGAAGGTTGTGTGATCATATTTTTTTGCTGTTGTTGATGTTATTTTGCTATTGTGCGAACCCTTCTCCTAGTACCTGCTAAACAACATGAATAAACGAGTTAGACAAGGAAATGTAAGCTAAAACAAGGATTCCCCATGAAATCCATTTTCAAATTCAAAAATAGGAAAGAAAATGACGAAGAACACAATACAAAAGCTAAAACTAGATTTAATCCTAATTGAAATAGCAAACATATGATCCCATGGGGGAATTGGTGCCAATTTGATGTGAAAATTAGCCCTTTCCCAATCCCTATGATGAAATATTGATGTGTTGAAGATTATCTTGATCTAGTTTTGATGAAAGATGAGAACTCCAAGCCAAATCTGCAAAAGAGCCTAGCTAGGAATTCAAATGATAGATGAAAATGGCTAAAGATTTTAGCATAATAACTTTGCAATGTTTGTGGATGATGAAATGAGGAGAAGAGCTCTTCATTTATAGGATTTCAAGATGGATGAATGTCCAAATTTGAGAAATGTGGGACTAACATTCATCCAATGATATGGTGCCACTTGTCAAGCTATGAATGGATGATAGTTGTGCAAGATTCAGGGTTTGTGCCAAAAAATGCCAATATTTGAAATTCAAATTTGTTGAAATGACATGTAAGAGGGAAAGGAAAATGCAATAAATGCCACTTGGCTCAAGGAAAAGGACATGTAAGAGGTTTTAAATGCCTTGTTGGATGTACATGTTGACTTGGAATTTTTGAATTCAAATTGAGAGAATATTCCAAAAGATGCCTTGTGAGGGAAAATAGGGATTTAATAAATCAATTAAATCTATTTTCATGTGCAAGTTGCAAAATCTAGAGGATGGGACATGATAAGAGATTAAATTAATCAAGGGTCAATTAATTTAATAGGAGATTAGATGATGTGACTTATTTGACTTAGATTTTAGGATTTATTTAAATCAAATAATGAGAAGAATGTGATGAGATATTAATCAAATAAAGATTTTGATTTATTTAATTAAAAGGAGCTGATGATAGATTAAATTAAATAAGGTTTTAATTTAATAGATAGACTTAAGAGATTTAACCAAATAAAATTGATTATTTAATTAAATCGGATAATTAGATCAAGATGATTAATTTAATTATCGAGAAGAGGTGACTTAATTAGATAAAGTGATTTATTTAATTAAGAGAGGAATATTGATGAATTTAATCAGATAAGGAGATTTGATTAAATGGTTAGACCGAGGGATGATTCAGGATGAAACGATGTTAGTGGATCAGGATCGAGTGTGCGATGTCAATCTGTATATTTTCGATGTCTACAACTATTGTTAGTGAGTTTATTTGGGGAATGTTGCAGCCCTTAAATCCCTGAAGGATTGATGTAAAGTTTGAGATATAATTTGTAATAGAAATTTGGGTTTTTGGGTGCAAGAAGAAACCTAGTCTTTATGATAATTTGCAGCAATGTGTGAATGAAGATTAATTTTTTATCTTGTATATGAGGAGGGGTTTTGTATTTTAGGGTATGTGTGGTTCCCTCTTTCATCACGTCCACAGCCCTGGTATAGATATTTGGATAGCCTAAATAGTTGAATTTTTCTCTTTGATATTTCTTTGATACTCATTTTTTTTAGATATTGCAATATAATCTCATTTGCTTCAACTTATAGGCAATGAATCCTGCTATTAGGTTGGGAATTATAGTGGTAGTGAAGGTTACCTTTTGATTTTTCATTCAATACAAATCTATTCATCGTTTCACCAAAATTCCTAAAAACCTATTTAATTATTCCTTGTAAGTGTGACTTTCCAACTAAATTTTACTACCCTCATGCCAATCGCAACTAACTACAATTTTCTATATGTTAAAAAATATGCATAAGTTAAAATTTAGCAGCAAACAATTCAATTGTCAAATTAAATCTAAATTTAGAACTACCGACTACCACCCTTCCATCTTTAATTTTATGGCAACCACTAAACACTCAGCTAGAAATTCTAATTTGATGGTGCTACACCACATTAATGCATTAGAGTTGTCATCATGATTCTTAATTATGACCGTAATACTCTGCATTTAATTCATATGCCTTAACACACATGTATTATTTCTTTTCAATTCCCAGATGCTGACGTGTGCTACCTTGCTAACTCAATTTTCCTTTCTACATTGCACACATGGACACCTTCATGATTAATATGAATCAAAAAAATGTAATGAAATGGCCACCATTAATTTTGAAATATTTAATTTGCTCGATTTGTGATCTTCGTACTAGCAAACTTCGAAGCAAATTGCCACTAATTTTGTGAGAATTAATTGTATTTAACATTTTGATCTAGAGAAGCTTGTCCAATTTCCACCTCAACTTGCATTTTCCAAGAATTCACTCCAGGAAACTATGTACCACAACTCATTTAGGATTTTCTATAAATTCAGTACTTCTCTTTCAAATTCTTCACATTTTCTTCCTTTCAATTATCATTTAGCTTTTCTGCTTTGTTTGTGCTTGCTTGCTTCTAGGCCATGGACACTCCAATTTTATTGACCTGTGTTCATCGCCATAATGGATTTATGGGTCGCATTACTACCCAACAACTTGAAAAACTTTTCTTTCTACGGACTCCCAGCTATACTGCACCAAATATGTGCTTGGTCCTCAAAGAAAATTTTGTTAAATCTGGAGCATATTACCGGCTAAATTATAACTTGGCTTCATGTTTCATAGCCTTGCTCTTGGATATTGGAATCTTTGTTGAAGAAGTTCAGAGGGCTACAAATATGATAGTGTGGCCTGAATTCTTCAGGAACTTGGACTACGTCCTGTCTTTTGTGCACTTAGCCATTGAGATTCCCTATGTTGATGACATTCCTCAGTTTCTGAAATGAGGAGAAATAGTTCCTCTATGACCCTTTTGACTAACCTCCATACCCCTGAATTTGATGCTCATCGAGACAATGCCTACTTGGGAATTCTACTCTCATGGTTGAAGCATCCTAGATTGATTAAATGGTCACTTGTTCATGTAGCTCAACATCTCCTTTTTTCTTTTTGCACTTTTACAAAGACAAAATTTTGTATTTCCATGTAGATACAAAATATACACATATATATGAAACTTTTTGCTTTTTTGTACTTAAGCATGTATTTACTGTGCATGATTTTTTTCTTTTCATTTTAGAGTGCTATGTTTCCAGAATATTTCAATTTACTCTCATGTGTATGTTAAATTAAGCAAAATTTTTTAATGTTGAGAACAAAACAAAGTAAACAAAACAAACCATATGAAAGAAAACTAACCCTAACTAACTAAAAAAAATACCCTAACCAATGACTAACCCTAAATAAGCAATTTAATTTAATCTCTATCACTATTTTTATAGTATTCTTCGTACAAATTACAACAGGTTTATCTTTAAATTCACTTGAATAGGCTTCAAATTTCCTATTGCAACGATGAATTATCTTGAATTTTCTACATTTAATAAATGTAAATTCAATAGCGTAATTACCAATAAATTGGCTCACATGTATGAAAACGACATTGTTAAAGGTCGATTGCACACACCTTTGTAGAGTCCTCCATACTCTACCTTTCTACAGACCTGGTTCATGGTTTTGTTTTTCATTCTGCTTGGTTCCATGAACGGCTGTGTTCATTTCTTGATTTTCCTTCTCTTCGAGATTCTTCAAGGGTCCAACCATGTCTTCATTTTTAACTTTGTTAGATGAAGCAATAGCCCAACTTACACTATTATCAGAGAGAGAGAGTAAAAAATTGTTATTCTATATTTTGCATGAGATCAAGAAAATTTCCGTTTGTAGCTTGTGAATTTTTAGTTTGGAACGAAAAACACACATCTTCCGCTTTGTTTTCCCACTTTTCTACTTCATGATCATCTTCCACATGTGAAAGGAATGATGAATCACCACCTTTTTTTTCTCGTTTTCGGTGCAGTATTTCCAAGTCTCGACATTCTTTCCTATTTTCCTATAAAACTTTAATATTTTCTTCATAACAACTACAGTTAACAAACTATTTTGATTTAGCAATTAATTTCTTTACATTTTTGGTTTCACTAGGGTTATGCACTTTATCAGAATTTAAAATTATTCTCATTAAAAATTCCTTTCTTTTAGCAGTCAAAACCTCTTCTGTTAATAAAATCACTTTATGCGTGGCCAAGCTTACCCTAGTAAAAAAAATTCATAATCAAGCTCACCATGTTCAGTTGTATCATGAATTCTACACTCAGTGACCCTACCAAAGGTGAAGAAAATCAAAGGATGCAATCTTTGGTTAAGGATTCCCTAGAGTTTATCAACTTCCATGTTCTTACTACTGGCTTGCATAGACTATCATCTTACAAGAAACTCTTAAACCCGAAACTAATATTGATTCCACAAAAAAATGGAGGTAAAGATATAAAGGGCCCTCCTTCTAGCACTAGTTCTTGTTGATCACGATGTTAGTCCTGCACCAACAGTGTAGATAAATCCTCACAGACAGACCGTGGCAACCTATCTTTACTTGAAAGGCTGAACCAGGACAACCTAAATCTTTAGGCTAACTCAGCTTAATCCCAAGGTTCGTTTAAGTTAGGTCTTGACCATACTAGGTTTGCATAAGGGTTCGTTGTGACAATGTTGTTTATCATGAGGGGTAAACAATAATTTCTGGTTCTAAAAGGAATCATAAGGTTCGGTGAAGGATATTCTCGAGCCGATCATCAAACAATTCCATGAAATTGACAAATTTGCAATAATATTTCATGAATTCTAAACAACTTTGATATTACTTAAGTAGATTTAGCTTTAAGCATTCAACAATACAATGGAAACAAAAGATTTGCAATAAAATTTCATTCATTCATCTCTTTTTTGGTACATTTTCTGAAATTTAAACATCTAATCTAAAATAAAGCATCAAAAGTACCTGAAAAGTAAAAGAGATCCCAGGTATTATCCATGCATGCCCCAATAATTAACCAAATCAAAGAAAACCACTCTATACTTCACCAGATTACTTCACAACTAGGCATAGAATGGTGCAAGCTTTTAAAGAAGAGGGATTTAATTTGGACACTAGGTAGGTTCTGTATGCACCCTTAAATGACACATCATATAGTCTATGTGCATACAGGTTTTTAATCCAGAATGATTCAGAAAACAAGAAAAAAGAACAAAACTTAAAGAAGTTTTGGCTCTTTTGACATCCACAAATTATGAACTTAACTTAAAATGAAACATCTTCCAATCTTTTATAGGAACAAGATATAGGGAAGATAAGACAAATACATGAGAGGAAATCTAAGTGATGAATCATGACAAGGCACGTGGAATATGACAATTGGCAAGAGAATTTCTAACGAAGTCAAAAGATGTCAACCTTAGCACATTAATATCTTTTAGGTCTTTTATCTTTTTATTATTGCCAAGATAATAATTTGAATTTGGATATTTTGTAGGAAATTTCCCATATATTCATAATGATTTCTTTATCATCCCGTTCCTACATCTTGTTCTACCTCAGGCTTTCTACTCTCGAGAATGGGTCACACCGGAGGTTGGCGCTCTCTTTCATTGCATTAGTAATACTAGGATCCCTAGTATTCTGACAAAATCAAGCTCCTCCATATATAACCCCCCAGAATGCATTGCCCGATCTGGATATGATTCTATTTGTGATCCAAATTTTCCTGATCATCCATACCCGAATGTTGCATTACAATCTACTTCTCCTGCAAGTGTAAATTCCACACATTAAATCCCTTTTAAAACATTAATAAAACTCTCATGAAAATAAAATCATTATTAATAATTCATCATGTTAAACCATCATAAATATCACGCTTTTAAAATATCATATTCTCACGTAATTATTCTATTTAAGTCGGGTCATTGAACCTTCGGACCTTCAAGCAATATTAAACATTTAAATTTTAAACTTAACATTGTTACTCGATACCTGGTACCCGATACTTTAGCTTTTACCAACAAGTTTTCCCAGACCTCAAATTTTACTAGAACTTCCATTTTATTGGACCCGAACTCTCAGACTGGAACCTTGTTCCTGAAACTTTGCATTTACATTTTATATCTCTAGCTTCTCGGTACCCGATTCCTAGCACTCAATACTCTTGAATCACAAAGTATTAAAAAAAATTTCTTTTGACTTTTACCTTCTAGTGATCTTGTCAACTAGCCAACACCTGCCACAAGCATTAGTTTTTTACTTGGGTCCCCAAGCTTTATAGTCTTGGGGCATGTTGTGAGACCACACAACAAGACCTAATGCTAAGAAGAGCTATAACAATCTTGAAAGTTCCAAAGAAGAAGAAGAGGAACCTCAACCTTAGCCTTCACTAGTAGAATTTGGAAAATAAATGACTACGTGACTAAAACTTTGTCACAACAACTAAAAAATGACTAAATTCTACTTTTTTTTTCCAACTTAGCTATAAATGAGTAAATAAATGACTAATTTGGTCATTGACTAAAAATTATTTAGTCACTCAAATAAAAATGACTAAATAGTTAGTCATTTATTTAGTCACAATCCATTTGAATAAATCATTAAGGAATCAAGAATATAGCCTGCCAAAATACTCTAAAACTTTAATAAACATACTCTAAAACTTTCATCGAAATCTTATTTTCAGGTGTAGCCCACTAGAAAGGAGTTTTCATTTTAATAAACATACTCTAAAACCTTCGTCGAAACCTTATTTTTAGGCGTAGCCCACAAAAATGGAGAAGTGTTTTAGTAGAGAACGACAGAGAACGGTAAGGAGATGTGTGTGACATGAGGCATAAGATTCATTGCTACTTATCTCATTCCTGCTTTTTCTCAAAAAGGGTTACATTTTTTGTGCTACTATTTGTAATCTAGGTATTTAATTGACATATATTTGCATAATCTCAAATTCCTTCAGATGCTTTTGAAGTATCAATGTATCCTATATAGGGTTTAGAATGATTTCTTTTAATAAAAAAAAATTAGATGCTTTTGAAGTATCAATGTATCCTATATAGGGTTTAGAATGATTTCTTTTAATTTAAAAAAATTAAAAAAATTGTGTCTTTTCCTATGATTAGATAATTTGGAGATCTCCTAAATCTGCCCCAACACATTGTCCTCTTTGGCATTGTATTCATTACTCCAACTGCTAGGGTTTTGCATGTGACATCTTTAATATCTTCATGATGGTGGATTTTAAATAGGTCTCAGTCTTTTCTTTAATCCTTATCATGGTAACCCTTGAGTTCCATAATCCACCTTCAATCTCTTCTAAGAAAGTTGTCTTAAGCTAGACTGCATAGTATGTATATAAAGCAAGTCCTTCATACCTGCCATTGTTCCAAACCACCACTCATTTCCTTGCTTAAAAGACTACCTCCATAAGCACAATAGCATGTTTTAAAATCATAGTTGCTAGTGATTGACCATTAAGGTCACTACTTTCATCAAGATACAATGAGATTTTTGTCTTCAAACTGAAGGCATTATGCAAGATAACATTGTGAATTGTTTGTTGTGTATAATTTGATTTTCTTGCACATTTACTACTTTTCTAACTGCCTTTAAGACTGAATATTGCACCCTCAGTTGCAATCTCAAAAAACTCACTCACTGTCACTTGAAGATTCCTTTCATGAGAATCCTTCTATAAAATCAAACTATGCCCTATAGACTGCCTACTTACAATAGGGGACTCATTGTTTCATGGTATTATGGGTCTTAAGATCCTTCAACCTTATTGTCACTACTTCATAGTCCATAAGGTATTATTCACTATTCTTCCATCTTTAATGAGTCTCAAAACACTACTCAAACATGTAATCCACTACCTCCATTATACAATGGCTAAGAAGAAACATTGAACCTATGATTGCCACTATTAATTTATTTGGACAGTCATTCCTTGATTGTATTTTCCTTGTCTAACACTGCCAAAAGCATTTGAAAAACCCTTAAGGTTAGCAAGGGGGTAAGGAAACTCAATGTTAAAATCTTCACTTTACTATGCAAGATTTGAGCTTTATTATCTTGTCAGTGCTCAACCTCTTTTTGACTATCACACCTCAAGTGACTGTCATTATTCTTACCATATATTGCATTTACAAATGTCACTGAGCTACATAGCGTGCTTGTTATTGGCTATAATCTTTAGATTGCAATATTTTATTATTGGCTATAATGTCTCAATCTTTTTGGTATTGCATCCTCACTAATCCGTTAGAGTTATGGTTTATGTTTCTATAGAGGCATAGGGTTTGTACCCTACTCATGCTCTTACCAATGCTTCTGTTGGTACTAAAAAACAACCTTAAATCTTGGGTCATAAAATTAATTGTCTTGATAGGGTTGTGGTATGATCTTTGATTGTATCCTAGAGTGTGTGGGAAGCTTGTGGTTGATCACTAAGGTATGTAAACCTGATTAGTGAAATGTATCCTATATAGCATGGGTCTTGCTTTAATACTTTCCATAATGGTTATTAGCAGATCACATTATTATAGTTTGTGGTAACCCAAGATTGCATTCAAGTATGTAACAAACTTGGTTTGTAGTTTAAGTTGTACACTTTTAAGTAACATTCATAAGGTTTAGAAAATCTTGATCACTCTCTAGAATAGCCCATTAAACATGGGTTATGTTTGAATGCAATACATAATTGATATAACATAACCACTCTACATATCAACCATAGTTATAGGCTCTTTATTGCAACAAGAGGTAATCACTCTTGGATCATGCTATCATTACATCGTAACCTATTAAACTTGAGTCAACTTGAATGTACCCAATGATTATTGACACCTAATTGTGATGACAATGATTTGTACATGAATTGTGCTCATATGAGTGGCTCCATTTCTATCAAAACATAGTCACATTAAACTTGGGTCACACATGAATGTATCCTGTATTTGTTATAACACAACTGTGCCACATGAACAATAGAGTTATGGATCACATAATTAGATTCACAAGAATTTGTTCCTCAATTGTGCTCTTATGGTGATTCCATTACCGCTACATCATAACCCTTTGGAATTATATTTCTCAAATCCTTACATTGCTTATTTTCTCTTTGGATGGATGGATTCATGGGTTTTTTGTGATTTATATAGCTTTTGTTTTGATAGTAAATGACATCAGATTCTTTCTAAAGTTGAAATGATTTATTAATTATGGTTTTGTGATGATTTTGAGTTTTATTTAGAAGGGGTTAATATGTGGCATTTTTATGTGCAGGAAGAATAGATTGTGATGCAACGTTTGGGTATGGATGGTTCAGGAAAAATTGGATTGCCATTGGTGTCATAACCAGGTTGTAGAGTAACTTGAGCCGGTGTGAAACACTTTTGGATGTTTTCGCTAGGAAGCAGAACTTGAGTGTAGGAATTTATGAATATCCAACAGAAGAAGTTCCTTTATTCTAAAGATAAAATCATAAATATTCTAGTCCAATTGGACATCCGACTTGAGATCTTTAATATCCAATAGGGAAATTTTGTACATTCTAAAGATAAAATCATAAATTTGCTAGACCAATTTCATATCCAATTTGAGGTAGTGAAGCTCCGACAGGGGAAGTTCCTACATTTTAAAGATAAAATCATAAATTTTATTGGTCCAATTTCAGATCCAATTTGAGGTCGTGAAGCTCTGACATAGAAAGTTCCTACATTCTAAAGATAAAATCATAAATCTACTTGGTCCAATTTGAGGTCCAATTGTAAAGATTTTTCTTTTTAATTATACTTTTTGACATTTGGCTTGATACAAATTGTTACTTTAGAATTATGGTATTGCTTTTCTTCTAATGTTTTCAACCCTCATTTTAGGGAAGAGCTCTGAAGATGGTTCCTTCATATGGAGACTACACTTTTCCGCTATAGGTTCCATCTAGAAACACCAGAAGCTTAGGTACTGTCATACTCAAGTAAAATAGAGTTTGAGGTGAATTGCACTTGGTATTTATGATGATATGGATATGTTCTAGCCTGTAGCTAATTTTTGTAGCATAACAAATAGGTTAAATAGTTGTCATATACCATTGTTTCAAATTCTAAATTGCTATACCTTATTCTAGGAGAAAATCATAGGGGGAGTCTATACATAAGACACCATTGTTTCAAATTCAAAATTGTTGGCTCTTTCACAATTGTTTGCTTCATTTATTTGATCTAAGACAACCTGCTGTATAAAAAATGCTCTCAAAATCATAGTAAAATCCTTTATTCTGGGAGGATTGTTTAGAATATTTCCCATCATAATAATGAAAAAAAGAATCAATCATTAACCTGAACTTTGCAAGAGTTTCATCAAATTCTACTTTTCCACTCTCTTTTCCATTCTAAATTTTATTCCCAATTTCATCCATGAAGAACTTCCTCAACCTATATATCCTGATGTTAGCCACAAGTTTACTAGCTTCGAGTTTTTACCCAAGCAATGATTAACAAAATTTTGCCTTACCAGATTTTGATCTGGTAAGGTTGATTTTTGTCAATTGCTACCTGGATAAAAAAGAAGCTATCCTCAACACTTGGTAAAATTGTGGCTAACTGTAGGATCTATAGGCTGAGGAAGTTCTTCATGGATGAAATTGGGAATAAAATTCAGAATGTAAAAGAGAGTGGAAAAGTAGAATTTGATGAAACTCTTGCAAAGTTCAGGTTAATGACTGATGCTTTTGTTCATTGTTATGATGGGAAAGATTCTATACAGTCATCCCAGAATGAAGGATTTTACTACGATTTTGAGAGCATCTTCTATACAATAGTCTTTCTTAGATCAAATAAATGAAGCAAACAATTGTGAAAGAGCTAGCAATTTTGAATTTGAAACAATGGTGTCTTATGTATAGTCTCCCCTTGTGATTTGCTCCTAGAGTAAGGTATATCAATTTAGAATTTGAAACAATGGTATATGAACAAATATTTAGCCTCTCTGTTATGCTACAACAATTAACTATAGGTTAGAACATATCCATATCAGCATAAAAGAGTAGGTGCAATTCACCTCAAACTCTGCTGTGGTAATTGCTTTGTAAGGAAGTTTGCACTCCATGAAAATTCTCTATGCACATCAGTATGTTGGTTATTATCTTGATCTCCTTTATGATAAAAAGAACAATGAAGTTCATTGCTTAACTCATGACCACTTTGCAGTGTTATGATCTAGTGCTCTTTTACTTCTTACTCACTATGTTCTCAATCACCATGTGCAAATGACTTAGAGGACAGATCTTTGTCACCATTTGATAGTAAATTTCATTGTTTTTGGGCTGTTTGTTATGATTCAATCATTGTTTGACATTGTTCTTCTTTTCTCAGTTCTATAGGACAAAGGACAATTCACAGTTTGCAACTCTCTAACAATGGTAAATAGATGCAGTAAAGATATTTAAAATTTTAGATGTGGATTTTTTTTTAATTGCTAGGGGAGAAGATCCAGTAGCCGCCAGGGCTAACTTCGCGCAACCGTAGAATTCAAACTGTATGTCGAATTGGAAAAAAAATTTATGGGTTTTTTTCGCACATGAGTTAAGTGCTTATAACTAAGGTTTCAGCTTCTGGGCAATTCGATTGAATGCGGGAGCATTGGATATGCATGCGGAGGTAAAAAAGTCACCTTTTAGAGGGCTGTCCCAGTAGCCGCTCGCTCTAATTTCAATCAATTAGAGCTGTTTTAGCACTTAAATCCCACTTAAATCAATCACTTTAGCACTTAATGAGCGGCTATTGGTGTTTTTGTAATTAGTTATTCAATAACATAAAGTTTTTTAGTGGATCAGAGTTAAAATTTTTTTGGGGGGTGGAGTGAACCTGGAGGTGGCGGTTATTCAATGGGTGGTAGCTACTGGCTCTTCTCCCCTAAAGCCTTTTTATTAGTTTTATAACTTAAACTTATTTAAGCTATTTGAATAACTAAACTTCATATTATAAATCTTTAAAGTACAATAGAATCAGGTACTTGAAATTATTATAGAGAAGTTGAATGAAAATTAGTAAATTACTACTTATTTAGCTTTTTCTTTTGTACGTTTACAAGGTTATTTCTTCCATCATTTGTTAGGCCTATTTTGGATTCTATGGAAATAGCAAAGGTAGTTCCACATCCAGGTCTAAATGAGGCGATGAACCATCCTTCTATGATGAAGTTTGCAAGATACACCCAAGAATAGATCTAAAAATATTATATTTTTAAACCTTCAGATCTTTGAGATTGTTGTAGATTTGATTTGATTTTTGTATAGTTGGACGGATCTAAAAAACTGTTGCTTGAAAATGATGTAAATTAAAAATGTTATTTGTTCAAAATAATCTAAGGGTGTTATTTTTCACTTGCACACTTTTTTTTTTCTACCTTAAGATAACCATTAAAATTATCATTTTGTTAATCATAATATTTCATTGTATAGTTTTTATTTTTCTAGATTGTATTGGATAGTTAATGTTTAAGTTTTTTTTAACAAATAAATTCAACATAATATACTTTCCATGTACTTCTTTTCATCACTTGTAAATCTAAATTTTTGTTACTTTTTGTTACATTTTGTGATCATAAAAAATAGAGATGATTTTAGTCACAATGAAATATTTTCATGTATGTTTGAGATCTCTACAAGGTGATGAAAAAGGTCCTAGGGTTTGGTAGGGTTTTGAGTATCCTTACTGTTTTGATGGTATTGTTGTCACTAAGTTCTCTCCTTTCCCAAATATAGTCACATGAGAAATTTCCATGATGCTCTTGACTTTAAATTACTTTGTTCTCCCTACCTTCTCACTATAGGTCTAATTCTTCAACTCTACCAACTTCCCTTCCATCTCAGTGTCTTTTCATGCTCTTGCATCTATTCTCTTATGAATTTATTCTTATGACTCTAAAAGCTATCACTAGGTCTATTATGACTATTAGGTCTTTGAGGGTATATGATTTTCTACTACGAACGCTTAGATTGTCATACTTTTGATGAAAATTCTCCAAGGATGTTTTCTCACTGAATTAACTCTCTGTATAATTTCCATTATGCATTGAAGATTCGTGGTTTCTAGTTAACTATTTATTGGTGTAACCATTGCCATGTTTCTTGGGACTGTCATCCCTATAGGATAGTTTCCTTATAGATCTGAATGTAATTTAAAAGGTTCCCATAAATATTGACAAGTTTCATAAGACTTGTGTCAAGGTAGTAGATGGTCGTGACAAGTTTCGTAATACCACCATATTGCAAGAGCCAAGAAGACACGATGCGATGTAGCGATAACATCCTACATTACCACGAAGGCTAAGATATAAATGTGTGGTATGGTGGTAACTCAAATACTTCTCTTGCATCCCTGCAAGAGCCAAGAAGACACAATGTGGTGTAGCAGTAACATCCTGCATTACTGCGAAGGCTGAGCAATAATGATGCAATGTAGCGATAACACCCTGCATTACCGCAAAGGTCGAGCAATAGCGATGCAGTGTAGTAGTAATACCCTACATCACCGCAAGGATCATGTCAAAATAGTGTGGTATCACAGTTAAACTATAAAAAAGAAATATCACATTTCTTTGAGGCATTCTTTTGAAATAGTTTGCTTGCCTTGTGTATATTGCTTCTGCATTTTCATGTATGTCTAGCAGGGCACTTGTAAATACAACATATGACAAAAAAAATCCTTGCTATTATACTTTGATGGATGTCCCTTCATTATTACTGGATATCTGATGTAGTGCACATTATTATAGTGTAAGCCTATTTTTCAGATTGTTTCATTTACCATCTCCAATATTCTCCACGAGAACATTGTCCCTGTTTAAAATGATGAAAATGGTTCACATCTCTTAGAACAATTTCTCTTGTAACAATCTTGGAGATGAATGTAGATGTAGTGTGAAAATCAGAACATACTCGAAGGTTCTTAACAACTCTAATAGTTGTACCAGGGTCCATCTTTAACAAACCAAATGCAATTGCTAACTTTTCACTATGGTAGCAGATAAATGATTCTTTTTTCTTCTGTTCCACAACATTGAGTAAAAGTGTTCAATCTAGAAATACCTTGCTGCCTTCATTTTCCAAGCCAATTTCTCCAATTTTGCATAGACCTCCCAAGTTTTTGGATGTGATATGTCTCCTACACAAAAAGCATGTACCATTTTATGCCCTTCAATCCAACTACATGCAGGTATCTTTTTAATTCCTATATCTTTCATCAATCTCCTTACTATTTGAACCTCACCACACCTGTCCACTTCTGCACAAATGTTTTAGGGAAGAACATAAGTTGTAACATTTTTAGGATCCAACTAAAAAATAAGTGTTACTGGAATACTCAACCTATATTCATATATGATCCATAGGAACTAAAGGTTTAACTGGCATCTTAGTAATAATGTTTAGGGTGTCCTCAAGATAGCTAGCATGGGCACAAAGGTCAACAATACACACCTAATGATCAACTATATATGTAATGCAATAAGGGTTACTGACGTGTGAAGTATGTATAGTCCTCATCCACTAAACATGCATGACTGCATGCATCTAGAACACAAGCAAATCTTACAATGTCGGTGTTCCAGAGTGCTTCATTAATTCAAAGATTTTGAGAGCTTTCTTGAAAAATATATGTTGTGCACATTTTGTAATCATATCATTTCATTCCATGAGATGACATCTCTTTGAGGCATTCTGCCAAACAATTCATTTTGTACTAAATTTTGGTGTCAAATCTTTGGTAATTATGGTTAGTTTCATTACATTCAAATTTCGAATTTTGAGAAATTATATATAGTAGATAGATTGATGGTTGTTTGGATAGTGAAATTAGCTCTCTTAGAAATTAACTAAAATATCTAGAAGGATTATTTTAATTAAAGAGGATTTTGTGGTTATTTTTGTAACAGTGATTAACAATGATTTTACAGTGCATCTAGCTTTCTATTTTCATTCAAGATACAAGTCATCAAAGTCAAGCACATACCAAGAAGATGGTACTCTACTTCAAACCTCCAACCTCACTTAGTTTAGTCTGCTTACATGGGGATATTAAGGAAGTTGGTAAAAAATTAATATATATCATTTTTTGTTTGTGAAGGATAATCCTATGAGATTCAATATGGCAGTGGATGAATATCCAGTTTCTTAAGTAAAGATGATGTCACAGTTGGGAAACTTGTTGTGAAACATTAGGTTAGTAGTTTTTGGATGTTAAGGCTTCCCAATTGGATATCAAAGATATTTTCTCATCAACTTAATTTGGAATTTATGTATAAATTGATTCTTCTATGGTGCAAGTCTTTACTCAAACAACACATGAACCAGGGTTGACATTTTTGTTGTCTAATTAAGTCTGATGGCATTCTTGGGCTTAGATTCTAGGAAATTGCTATTGATAATGTTGTTCCAGTCTGGTTAGTGTTGATAGCCTTCATTCTATAATTTGAGCATATCACCTTTCTTAAACTTTGAACAAGGTTCTAAAATCAAGGGTTCAATATGCATATTTCAGGCCTATGTCGAACACTCCATTTAAGGAATTTGTTGACAAGGCTACACTTTTTTAATTGATTTATCTTTCTACTATGTTTGGAATTTTGTAAACTTGCAATATACAATACACTTTTATTCTTTCTGAATTGAGACTAATAGTAATTTTGTTGGTTTTATTGAGAAACTTCATTCATGGCAAAAAAGGCAACACCCTGTTGCTCATATCAGATGGCACATTGAATATAAAGGAGGAAAGATTATAGCTAGGTTATTGTTGACTGCATTGAATCAGAGAGCTTCATGTATGGGACACGATCAACACTCTCCTTCTTGGATTCTACATGTTACAGCTTGCTCTAGGAAGATTGACCATGTTGTAGAAGTTTTAAGAGATGAAAGGGGCATGCTCTCGCATTAAAGGGCTTCAACCATGCGTTTCCATGATTGCAAATTTTTTTTGGAGAAGTTTCTTTCTTGCAATCTTTTTTGTGCAATATTGTAACTTATATTTTCAGTCTCGTGACTAAAAATAACACTTGTAATACTCATTTCATTTTTGTACAGTGAATGTAGTTATTAGCTGGGTTTTGAACTATTTATCAAAGTCTAAACTCAATATGTATTATTTTATATTATATTAATATATCTATAGGCTTATGGCCTTTTGATAAAAAAACAATTATAATACTCTATTTCTAAGTTGTAATTAGAACACCTTTCTTTTATTAATAAAGTTCACTGATTTCTCCTTCTCAATGGTTGTCTTATTGTGTGCAATTGATGATTGATGTGTATTTCTATGTTTTATGCTTAAATCCTCAAATATTAGTCAATTAAAATAACTAACTATACTACTAATTGACATCAATTAATAATTAAATTGACTAAATATACTACAATTGATAGAAATAAGTGAACAGTGAACAAAAATGATTAAATAAGTGACCAGTTAACAACAATCAATGACTAAATATATCAGTGAATAAAAAAATGACTAAATGAGTGACCGGATTACAACAATCAATGACTAAATCAACAACTAAATAAGTGACTAGTTAAATATATCAGTGAATAAAAAATGACTAAATAAGTGACCAGATTACAACAATCAATGACTAAATCAACGATTAAATATATTAGTGGAAAAAAATGACTAAATAACTATATGGATTACAACAATGAATGACTAAATCAATGAATAAATATACTACCAAATCGATCAATCCAAAAAACCAATAAATGACTAAAAATGGTTTAGTCATCAATCTAGTCGCGTTATATATGACTAACAATAAACTACTAATGGTCATGTGACCAAGTTCAATCATTTATAAGCAATTTTTAATAGTTTTTCAGTCATATTTTTTGTTTTTGTACTAGTGCTTTGAGGATGTCTACAAGAGTTACGTTGCAACCCAATAGGTTTGGATATTCACCAAAAAGGTTTAGTTATTCATTGTTGGATTCAAAATGTATTTTTTATTTTATTACTAAAATTGATGAGCCTATGCTTGTGAAAGTGGCTATGAGTATGAGTGATACAGATTATTGGATGAAAGCATGGATGAAGAGATGGATGCTTTGAAGAAAAATAACACATGGGTTCTAGGACTTTTCCTAAGGACATAAACCTACTAGTTGTAAATGGGTGTTCAAGACAAATTTTGGTCTTGATGGTAATGTTGAAAATAATAAAGCACACTTGGTTGTGAAGGGGTATTCTTAGGTGGAGGGAATCGACTAAATATTATCTCTTGTAACAAAGATGAAAACCATTCATTTCTTGTTATCACTTGCAACAATATTTGACTTAGAAGTTGAGCAAATAGATGTGAAGATAGCATTCCTTCTTTTTTTTTTTTTAGACTGCAGGAATCGGGTAGCACGACCCCCTATAAACTGCAGTGCGCCTGGTAAACTTTTTAACGTGACCGGTGGCGCTGGCGCGACACGCCCTCCGGTACCATGGGGGTGGGGGAGACTAGACCTCGTGGCCAACCTCTTGCAATAGGAAAGATTAAGCCAACTGAGCTAGGGCCCCAACCCGTGAAGATAGCATTCCTTCATGGTGATTTGAAGGAAGAGATTTATATGTTGCAACTAGAGTATTTCGTGGTAAAAGATAAAAAAAATTGGTATGTAAGTTGAAGAAATATTTGTATGGTTTGAAATAATCTCCTAGAATGTGGTACCAAAAGTTTGATACCCATGTGTTGAGTTTGGGATTTTAGAGGTCTAAATCCAATCATTGTATATATTACAAATCTGATAATGGTTTCATTCTCATTATTGTATTGTATGTTGATGATATGTTGTTCTTTGGGAATGGAAAATATTTAATTTCTAACTTGAAGTATTAGATGTTAGTACAATTTGAGATGAAAGATATAGGGGGATATAGGTACATTCTAAGAATGGATATTAGAAGAGATAGACTCAATATAAAGTTTTGGTTAAGCCAGAGCAAGTACATGAACTCACCATTGGAGAGATTCAACATGACAACTTGCAAATACTTGGTAGTTCCTATTTTTCAAGGAATAAAATTATCTATAGAGGATTGTCCAAAACATCCTACCAAGATGGAAGACATGACTAGAGTATCTATGCAAGTATTGTAGTTTGTTTGATGTATATCATGGTCTATACAAGTCTGACCATTGCCCAAGTAATGGGAGTCCTGAGTTGATTTATGGCTAATCTTGGACATATATATTAAAATGTGATGAAGAGAGTGATTAGATAATTTTAGAGTACTTATGAGTATTCCCTATATGTTATCATGGTTATCCTATTAGACCTTGACATTTAGTTTGTATTCATGGATATGTGGATTTCAATTGAGAAGGTGATATTGGAAACAAAAGATCCACCAGTGGATATGTGTTCACAATTTTTAAATGTGCTATTAGTTGGATGAGTAAGAAACATGTTGTAGTCACTTTGTCCACAATAGATATATGACAATAGATATATTTGGCTTAGAAGGTTGTGTTCAAATATTTGTTTTGATGTAGGATAGATTATTATCTATTGTGATAGTTAGAGTGCCATTTTCTTAGCAAACAATCCTACTTTACATGCCAAAACAAATCATATTGATGTTTAGTATCATTTTGTTTGTGATATGGTGGAAGATGGGAAGGTACAATTGGAGAAGGTTGATACTTTGGTGAATGTTGAAAATGCATTGACAAAGCTAGTGAGCAGTGATAAGTTTAGATAGTGTTCAAAGTCTATGAGCCTCACCACCCTTAGTAATTGAAATCATGTTATTTCTATTGGCTCTTCAAATGTGTTCGACAATTGGGAGAATGTTGACATCAAGGTGTCTCAACCTTTGCAAGTTTGCGAATTATTTGGTAATTATTTAATTATTTTATCCTAATTTTATTTTCCTATGTTATTTAATTACATGTGCACCCGATGATGTCATTTGTGGGAGTGCCACTTTGAATTGTCATCCTACATGTGAAGTGACATGGATGCCATGGCTCCTATTTTCTAGGTGTTAGGCATCCCACTTTGTATGAGTTGAATAAAGTCATTGGTGATAGTTAACTCATTATAGATTGTCAGTCAATAGTGACATGAACTATTATAGAGGAGGAGTCAATTTTGAAAGTTGCCAAGATAGGTGGGATTGTGTATGTAGGTGTATTACATGCAATGCTTTAGTTTTCATGTTGTATGTGCCTTGCATATTAAGTGGATTCCTTGCATGTGCAATGTTTTTTGAATGATCAAGACAACTAAGAGGGGGGGTGAATCAGTTGTAGCAAATTAAAACATCAAAACCTTCAATAGTAATCAGATCCACATGCATTCATTAAGCCCTTATTTTGTTAAAGTAATTAAACATGAAATTCAGATAACATAAATTGAAATAACAATACCATACACAAGAGAACACTAAATTTACATGGAAAACCTAATGAGGGAAAACCATGGTGAGGATTAGCTCACAATATAAGTAATTTCAAAACCAGTATAAGGGCTCATTGCCAAAATAGGACTGTTTCAAGTATGAAGGTGTTGTCGTTGATGTAAACAAGAAGTCTACTGACTGGTGCTGTCATTGATGTCAACTATATGTTAAGTTGTTGCATGATGAAGATGTCAAGGATATTAAGAAAATTGTGAAAAAGAGGTTGTTATAGGTTGTGCATGTGTAGTTGATATATTAAGGAAGTGTTGTGAGTACATGGAGCTATCTTTTTTGTGTAGTGTCTGAAGATGAGTTGGAGTGAAGTAATGAGTTGAGATGATGTATCTAGTACTTGGTTTCCAAGTGATTTTGAGAAAATTTGATAAAAAAGGTAAATAGTGTGGTGCAAGTGCTCAAAATTTCTCTAATATTGTGCTTTGTGTTTCTTTTGTGTTGATGCTATGCCTCTGCAAATCCGGTATGTTTTTCAAGGTTGTTAGAGGTTGCAATATTCAAAATTTGTGTTTTTGGATTATTGTACAATGCGAGATATTTTCACCAGTGCATGAACTAATATTTTAGTGATGTTTGTTGTGGTATGGGAGAAATGTATTTGCTTCATGTTTCTCTATTGTTTGGCTTAAGGTTTTGCAGATTTTGGAAGATTATTATAATGTTTGTATCTTTCTATAATTAATATTTTACTTGATTTGATACAGTATTGAGTTTCGCATGTCAATGTACGAATAAGCTTTACTAGTTGTCCCGAGTTGAAGTATTTATATGATGTGAGCTTGGCTGCAATGTTTGATAGATCTCAAGTAGTTCGAGGTTTATTCTAGATTGTGATCAAGTGAATTTTGTTGTTTGGAAGTTTTAAATTGATTTAAGGAAGTGTATACTTAATGTTTATGGCCTTCTGCATTGGTGTTGGACAACCTTGTATTAACACTACATGTGAAGCTTGTGAAAGCATGTTGAGATGTGTTGGGATCTATTTGGGTCCTAATTAAGGATTTATGTAGGTCACCTTTGTTCCTATCCATCGGAGAATGTTTAGGTATTGACCTATTTTGATTTTGTAAGTATAACTGATAGTTACCGACATTGGAGAAGGTTTTGAAGGTTGAGGTTGATACAAATAAGATTGGTGATGTTGTGAGATGCAAGAGAGAAGAAAGGTAGATGAAAGATTGATGTGAGTGATGTGTGATGTGAATTTGAGTAGAGAAGTGTGAATTTCAAGTGTTTGGATTCTTGAAGGCAATGAGTTGAAGGTGTCTGAAATCTTTCATGCAAGAGTGTGATATTGTTGGAGCATTGTGATGGATTCCTTGTTGCATTGAGAAAGTGTTCTTTGTGTAACATTTCTCTCCTATATTCTTGTATTTCATTCTATGGTAGTGAGCCCTGATTGTGAGCCTTTTTGGATAGTGTGTCCTATTCTGGTAGTGATCCCTTGTACCGGTTTTACAATTACTTATATTGTGAGCTAATCCTCACTATGGTTTTTCCCTCATTGAGTTTTCCATGTAAATTTGGATTTTTCTTATGTATGTTGTTATTTTAGTTTTGGTTATCTGCATTTCATGTTTAATCTCATTAACAGAATAATGGTTTGATGAATTCATGTGGATTTGATTGATGTTGAGGTTTTTGATGTTTTAATTTGTTACAACTAATTCACCCCCCTCTTAGTTGTTTTCAATAAGGATACACTTTCCAAAAAGGATCATAGCTAGGGATCACAAACACATAAATAACACAAGAAGATAGAGGAGAATGTTACACAAAAATAGATTCTCAATACAATAAGGAATCCACCACAAATGCTCCAACACTTCCGTAGCCTTGCATGAAAGATTTAAGACACCTTCAACTCACCGCCTTCAGGAATCCAACACTTTGAATTTTGCACTGCTCTTCTCAAATTCGCATCACACACATCACTCACATTGATCTCACATCTATCTTGTCTCTCTCTTGCATCTCACATCAACATTACTCTTATTTATATCAACCTCAACCTTGAAAACCTTCTCCAAGGTCAACAACTATCCGTTACACTTACAAATTCAAATTAGGTTGACACCTAAACATTCTCATGGTGGATAGGAATGAAGGAAACCTATATAAATCCTTAATTAGGACCTAAATAAATCCTCACATATCAAAATGCTTTCACAATCCTCACATGCAGTGTTAACACAAGGTCATCCAATACCCGTGTTGAACACCATAAAACATTAAGTACACACTTCCTTAAATAAATTTGAAACTTTCAGACAGTAAAATTCACTTGAGCATTGATCTAGAATAATCTTTGAACCACCTGAGATCCATCAAACACTTCATCCAAACTTTCATCATACAAATACTTCAACCTAGAACATCTGATAAACCTTACTTACACACTGACGCATAAAACACACACTGTACTGCACCAAATCAAGTGAAACCTTGAATCATGAAAGATACAATCATTATAAGAAACTTCCCAAATCTGCACAACTTGAAGCCAAACTACAGAGAAACACAAAGCAAATACATTTCTTCCAAACCAATAAAACATCACTAAAAAATTGGTTCACATAGTGGTGAAAATATATCACACTGTACAACAATCTAGAAACCCCAAATTCTGAGTATAGAAACCTATAACAACCTTTAACAAAATATCAGATCCACACATGCATAGCATCAAGACAAAAGAAACATGGAGCATATCCCAAAGCACATTCTAAACACTTTCACATCACTATTTTCTCTATTTATCAAATTTTCTCAAAAGCACTTGGAAACCAAGTACCAGAGACATCATCTCAACTCATTACTTCATTCCAACATCTCCAAACACTGCAACATAAAGATAGCGCCATGTACTCACAAAAAATTCCTCAATATATCAACTATAGATGCACAACTTGCAACAACCTATTTTCCTCTTTTTCACAATTTTCTCAATATCCTCGGCATCTTCATCAATTAACAAACTTCCTTAACACATATTTGAAATTAATGACAACAACAGACAGGTGACTTCCTATTGAAATCAATGAAAACACCTTCATACTTATAATAGTGTTTCATTTTTGAACACACTAAATCAATTCCATTTTCAAATTAAACATCAAATAACATTAACTAAAAGAAGGGAAGAAATGAAAACATGTACCACAAGTGGACACCAAGATTTTTACGTGGAAAACCCAATGAGGGAAAAACTACGATGAGAGTTAACTCACAATAGATGAAGCTCATTTCATACACAAATTATAATTCTGTTTAAGAATCACTACCTAAGGACTGGCAGGCTAAGGCACACAACCTTAGGGAAAGATACAAGGAACTGTTGAGACTCACTATCTTAGAGTAGGATACATGAGAATTACAATGAAAATATGAACATGAACTACTATAAAGAAGCATTTAATATATGTTGATGTTGCAATCCCTTTTTCGAACAATTACTCCATACTAACTTCACACAATTCATATTTGACATTCTGCTTAATTCATATTTGGCACATTCACAAATTATTTTTTTCTTCTATAAATATCCTCCACAACAACTCAAAACTCTATTTTGATCGAGTCCAAGATGACCTTTAGATGAAACCTATGGTACTACATAGATCGAATCCAAACACATGCATTATGAAGATAAAATAAATTACAAATCAACACACAAAAAATTAGGTCCCAAATACATCACAACACATCCTCCAAAGTAAAATTAATTAATCAAGATCAACCAAAATTGAAGGAAACAAGACTGTCTATCCAATCAATATCAACACCACCAAATATGTGAACTATTCATCTTTACACCATCGAGGAGAAACCAAAAAAATCATGCAAACCAAGGTGTGAAAAAAGTAGGTTATAATAAACATCCTTACAAACTTCTCTCGAAGTATTTGATCATCATATGTTGGTGCAAATAAAGAAACCCAATAAACATACAAGAATAGAGCATCTCACACTAACTGCAACATATTAACACTTAGGATATTGCATTATGGTTCACAAAAACATCTGAAACACATATGGAAGAACCCATACACCTTTTTGAACATATCCCAAAGTACAAACAACCATATATATCACTCTGAAGAAATACAAAGCATTCAGGTAAACTTCTGAAACGCATAACTCTATTATACTACAATATGAAGAACTGTCACACCTAGCTCTTTCTGTAGAAATATTTATGACATAAAATTGTGGAAATAACATCTTTTCTAGCTTCCAAACTTAAATTTAGAACCACACATCTAGAAAATGCAATGTGGTAGAGTGCAAAACAAAATACAGAGTCACTATCTTAGGAAAATATGCACTCTATGCCTTAGACAACTTTTTCCAATTATACAAGTATGGACTCAAACTCAATTAGGTCTTCTAGACTAACTTGCATCAAACATTAGTTGAACCCAAGTAATCATCCATGTCAAACCATTTCTCCCAAAAATTGGTCTCACACCATCAATCCATTACTATATAAATATGATATTGTCATCAATTTTACATCAGGGAAAACACATATTGCTAGACATCAAGTTGAGATCAATGATAACACATATTTCCAACAATATTCCCCTTTTTCATTGATGAAAACACAAATTCATTTAAAAGTCTTCTCTCCCCTTTTATCTATACTCACTCCCCCTTTGACATCAAGGACAAAGGGTCCAAAGTCTCCTTATGACAATCCCAATTTTTTTTGCATGTACTCCCACTAACTGTATGATTCCTACTAGAAATATCCCCCTGAGATGGAGATGACCCAAAACTGATGTTCTATACAAAATATTTTCAACAAAAAACAAAAATAATATTGCAATCCTTTGAAAAACTATACAAATAAATTTTTTCCTTATCTGCACCTTTGTAACTTCCTTAGAAGGTAGAATGTTTTTGTAAATTACCTTAAGGTGTGCTTGAGTTGTATCCCAATTTTCTTTTATTGAGGCAAGAATATGATTTTGACATTTAAACTATATGAATATATCCTCAGACTCATCTATACTATTAGGAGCCTTCATTCTATGATCAATCCACTCTTCTTTAGCCAATAACCCCTATAATGATGCAAGCCTGATATTAACTACTTCTCTTTGTAGGCTAAATTGTTTCTTTATCTTCTCTCCTTGTTCTAGAAGCAATGATAGTTGCAAATGAATATTTTCCACCTCTTCTCTAGTGGATCCATCCTTTTCATTTGAAAAATCATATATTTCGACCATTTTAGTGATTTGTGACTCAATGTAGTCAATATGATCCTTGATGCTTTTAGTGGAATTAGGCCATTTCAAAAAAAAATGATAAAGTGCAGTGACTTCATCAACACAATCCTTAAAATAATCCATAAAAAGATTCAATTTATATTCCAAAGGAAAGTAAGAATCTATGTTTAACTCTGGTTAACCTTCTTGAATTACCTTTACAACATCATATAATATTTCAGTCTTCTTCAAATGTTCTTGCAGAATATCTTTCCTTGCTGAGGCAAGCAAGATATCAACAAGCTATAACTTATGAAGGGGAGAAATATTTGACATGTCAACTTGTCCTTCATGAGTAGGAATTTGCAGAAGTTGGGGTGTTACCATAGGTTGAAACTGTCTCTAGAAAGTCACTAGGTCCTTAAAATAATTTGATGATGAAGAACCCTGACTATATCCTTAGAAGTTTATTGCTTCTCAACTGTCTTCTCCTTTGCATCAAGAACTTTCTCAAGATTATCCTCTTTCTTCTGCTCATTATTTCCTAAATTTTTTAGAGGAGGAATATTATGTTCTTTATCAAAATTAATGTTTCCTAGAGCAAGTACACCCACTTCACCTTGATCTTCTACACCTTGTGCACTTGTATTCTCTAGAAGAGCAATATCCTTGAATTCTTCTTGTCATTTTTCTCTGTCTCATCACCACCTGTCACATTAACCTAAAAATCTAATAGATCTATGTCTTTGGTAGACACATCATGCATATCTTGTAAATCTAAAGTATCTTGAGGAACTTGATCTAGATAATCACTTCAACATTTTTCATTTCTTCCAATATTTTTGCAGTCTTTTCTACCATTTCTTTCTCCATCCTCTCTATCTCTTCTCTATCTCTCCCAATTAGAGTATTTATCCTTTGATTGGTTTTGAACGCTTGTTTCTGACTATGACATAATTTAACTCTTTCCTCATGAGAGATAGATAAACCAACCTTATCTAATGCTTGTTGCCTCATTTTAGCTTCTTCTACTACAACTTCATTCCTCTTGTTACTAAGTATATCTACAATACTTTTCAAAAGTTGATTGATAATCTCATTTAGGGCCACATTGAAGCTCATCATATACATAACTGTAGCTCTCTCAATTGTGGCCTTGTCAATAGGAGGAGTTTCATCATAAATATCTGAAGTTTCTTTTAGTGCACCATGTTGTGTGATTGCATTAACATCATCATCAATCTCTAGAGGCTCATGTTTAGGTGCTTATGGGGGAGTTGTCTTTATTTTCTTTGTCTTTCCTTTTCCTTTTCCTTTGGATGTTCTTTCTTATTCTCCTTTTCCCATTCTCTTCTCTCCCCTCAATATAAAATATTTTATTTCTTCTTCATCCTCTTCATCATTGACAAGACCATAAATTGTATCATATTTTATCAAATAAAATCATCTATTTCTTCTTAATGCATTAGTGCTAAAGTAGATTTGAGTAATAATTGAAAGTTATTTAGCTTGTTTAAAGTAAAATATAAAGTAAATTTTTGGTTTATTTTTGGTAATCTATGTGATCCAAATTTCCTCTAATATGTCTCCATGAAGTGTTTAAAATGATATAATGTAGATAAATGAGTTATTAAATAACTCATGGTAAAAAGAAGCTTCATGGACACTTGCGGTAGAGAGCTTTACACACTTGAGGCAGTTAACTCCTGAAAGCTTTAGAAGAATTTGAAGAAATAATGAGAAGATAGAGAAGACTCCCAACACACTCCTAAATTCATGCAAAATCATGGAGCATCAGTCATTCCTAAATTAATGGGATGAGTATTTGTTTCATGTTGAGTTCTAAGATCTCTCACAGTTATTAAATTTCATGCTTCCTTCTTCCAACCAAAGATAACTCAAGTTACCACATCACTCAAATGTTGTTGCATGATTATAGCATGTTATTAATACTAAGGATCAATGATCTAGTTGACTAAGTTGAAGAATAATTCCTTCATTCACATTCAACACTTGAAGATTTCCTAAAATCAGGTGCCCAAAAATTGTGAAAAATGCAGTCTCAATAAAACAAAATTATCTCCCTCGTTTCTCAACAAAATTCAAAAATTCAAAATGATATGGAAATTAGATTTGAAGGGATAAAAACCATTTTGAGAATTTAGTGTGATTTGTAGCGAGGAAGGAGTAGTACTTGTCAGAAAATGACTAAGACAAAAGTGGCGTGATGGAGGACAACAACTTCAATTTTCTTAAAGTTTTGTAAACGACCCCTCAAAAATAGGATCTTGGATTCACATTCTTAGTGGATTGGTTGGATAGATATAGAATATGAATTCTATAAATACAATGTAATCATTTGATCAAAGGGAGGGGATTAGAAAGGATTTTTTTAGCTTGAGGAAATAGGATAGATCTAGTTTCATTTTCCAGCAATGTAATTCCAGATTTCTAGATTAAATTTGAATCCAAGAAATCTTTTCATTTTCAGAAAGTGTGAAGTAGTTTAGGCTTTTCAATTCTTGCAATTTTTCCTTAGATTAGTTCCTTTTCATGCAAATTTTCTTTCATGCAAATAGGATTTATTTCTACAAGTAGAATAGACTGTCAAGCAAGTTTTCTACTTTCTCTCTTGCAAACATCCATGGACACCACCTTGGATTGATAAATTAAATGATGAGGATTACAATGACCCCATCATTTTTGGTGTCGTTTTTGGGTATAGGTTTCATTAGGGAAGGGAGCAAATTAGTTTGGTAGCCTTTTAGATTTAAAATTTCCTCAAGAAAGTTTCATCTCTCAAACCCCCCCCCCCCGCCCCCAAAATACCAACTCTAAAGAGAAACCCCCTATCTATTTCAAAATATCCTTAGTTGGAGGACCATCACTCCAAATCCTAACAAAGGATTTTCTTTAAGGAAAGAATTGATGGATTATTGCTTGCAATAGGTGCAAAATACAATGAAGAGATCTTATCTTCATTACAAAAGCTTGCAAGGAAGAGACTTATTTGGAGACCTTCAAAATGCAAGAATGGCTGACCAATCAGATTTTTGAAGTCAAAGGAGGGCTACCCAATCAGAGATTTGAAGAACAAGAAGTTGTTTCCAGTCATGCATGCAACAGATCAGAAGGAAGGATTGCAAGTTCTCTCCAATCAACCCATGTATTTGCTAGAATCAGAAATCATGAAGAAGGTTTCTACTAAAAAGGAAGGTGAGGCATCAAGCTTCAAATTTTTTGTCATCTTCTTTTCATTCTCTTCTCTTAGAAAATTCAACACATGGAAACATACTTTGAGAAAGGGAAGATATTTTTTAGAATTTGTTAATGGTTATGTTTAACCTCTCTGCATCATTAAGTAGAGTAGGTTAGGGTAGATTTGATTTTTGCAAATAAGTGATTTGCACATGCTATTTCCTCTTCTCTTAGGTTGTAAGCATGTAATTTTCTATGCAAGTTTTTGCTCTAAAAATTTGGAGCAAATACTTTGGCATTATGGATGACTGGTTAGTGCAGTAAAAATAATGATGAAGCAATCTGAGTTGGTATTCAATGTAAAAGATCAGGTTGCAACTCTAAAAAGTTGAAGACATTCTTTGCATGTAGCATGGAGAAAGTGAACTACAACTCATGCATGATGATTTCATGGAAAACTAAGATAAAATCAGGTATTTACTTTATTATTTTACTCTTATTCAACTTAAAGTTCTTTCATTTTACTCAATCCACTCAAAAAAGAGAGGAAGAAAAACATCTAAAAGTAGTTCTAAGATTTAAGGAGAAATTTGAACCTATCTAGAGATATTTTGGAACTATTATGGAGCTTTCAAGAGCTTTTAGGAGCTATCAGGAGTTGTTAGGAGCTTTCAGGAGCTCTCAGGAGCTGAATAGAGCAATTACCAAAAAAATGAATTTATTGAATTTGAAGGCTCATTATGAGTTGCAGAGGGACCTGAAACATTTTAGGTGTGGGGGAAATGATGAGACCATAAATTGTCTCATATTTTATCAAATAAAATCATCTATTTCTTCTTAATGCATTAGTGCTAAAGTGGATTTGAGTAATAATTGAAAGTTCTTTAGCTTGTTTAAAGTAAAATATAAGGTAAATGTTTGGTTTATTTTTGGTAATATATGTGATCTAAATTTTCTCTAATATGTCTCCATGAAGTGTTTAAAATGATATAATGCAAATAAATGAGTTATTAAATAACTCATGGTAAAAAGAAGCTTCATAGACACTTGCAGTAGAGAGCTCTACACACTTGAGGCAGTTAACTCCTGAAAGCTTTAGAAGGATTTGAAGAAATAATGAGAAGATAGAGAAGACTCCCAAAACACTCCTACATTCATGAAAAATCATGGAGCATCAGTCATTCCTAAATTAATGGGATGAGTATTTGTTTCATGTTGAGTTCTAAGATCTCTCACAGTTATTAAATTCCATGCATCCTTCTTCCAACCAAAGATAACTCAAGTTACCACATCACTCAAATGTTGTTGCATGATTATATAATGTTATTCATACTAAGGATCAATGATTTGGTCAACTGAACTGAAAAATAATTCCTTCATTCACATTCAACACTTGAAGACTTCCTAAAAATTAGGTGCCCATAAATTGTGAAAAATGTAGTCTCAGTAAAACAACAATATCTCCCTCGTTTCTCAACAAAATTCAAAAATTCAAAATGATTTGGAAAGTATATTTGAATGGATAAAACCCATTTGAGCATTTAGCATGATTTTTAGCAGGGAAGGAGCAGTACATGTCAAAAAATGACTGAGACAAAAGTGGCATGATGGAGGACAAAAACTTCAATTTTCTTAAAGTTTTGTCAATGACCCCTCAAAAATAGGATCTTGGATCCACATTCTTAGTGGATTGGTTGGATAGATATAGAATATGAATTCTATAAATACAATGTAATCATTTGATCAAAGGGAGGGGATTAGAAAGGCTTGTTTCAGCTTGAGAAAATAGGATAGATCTAGTTTCATTTTCTCTTGCAGACAACAATGGGCACTGCCTTGGATTGATAAATTAAATGATGAGGATTACAATGACCCCATCAATCATCATCTACATTCACTAGATTAATCTTATCCCTTTTTTCCTTCTTCATAGATTTTGGCTTCTCCCTTTCTACAGTATTAGTAGAAATCCCCCTTTTTCTAGGAGGTGTTTGAGCAGGTCTAGAAGGTTTAGGAGTAGTAGTGGAAGAGACAGACCTACTTGTTATTCTAAGAACTTTTGGAATTGAAAAAGTGGTTTATAATTTTTCAGCAAGGCCCTCAGGAGTGCCAAATTCCTTTTACAACTTTGACATCATCTCCATATTTTCCATCTTCTTCACCTTTTCCTCTACCTTCTTCTTGATTAATTTGTTGGTTATCTCATCATACATGTCAAATTTCTCAATAATGGGATCCTTAGGTTTGCTGAAAAAAAATGTTAGCATATGCAATCTAGTCAGGTCTGGAGGCCTCATAAGGAAAATTTTTTATCCATGAAGTTCTTGGTTCAATTTCCTCCATATAACAATTATCCTTATCCACCATAAAAGTAATAAAATCCTTGTATATTTCTACAACTTGTGACAGGATCCTATCCCTCATTTGAATTTCATTTTGGAAGGTCGTAAAGAATCGCCAAAACATAGTATTACATTTTTTGGTATTTGGAAAAGTATGCATATGTTCCCTAATCTGATGTGCAACAGGAATATCCCTTCTCTAGACCACATTCTTTAAACTAGGAAATTCCTTCATGAAATAAAACCTAAATCAAATAATCAGAGATCCATACCAAAAGTTGTAGTGTGACTCCTTGGTTCTATGCAGGTTTTCCATCAATTTCTACCACAAGAGCTCACAAACATCATAATCCTTTCCTTCCTTTACCATCTGATGAGCAGTGTAGATGATGGTAGTAGTAGAAGACCCTTCTCTATTTGTGTAGTAAAACTTGTATGCAATGCCCATCGTGGCATACCAAATCCCTAGGTTAGTGATATCATTCACAATTAGGGTTCTTTTTCCAAAATTTACTCCGGTGAGCTTCATAACTTCTTCATTTTTCATGTTCTTCAATTCAGGTATAGGTTAAGTGGAGTACAACCCAGTCACATCCCTGATTGCATTCTTTGTGATCATATAGGGTTGACCAAGGAATTATTTTTTGCATGGATCCGGCTCAAAACAATTATGACCAATTCATCTTAAAAGAAAAAGTTGGGGAAACCCTTTCACACATCTAATCCTTTTTCCCACACATTCGCATACTCTAGCTTGAGCTAAAAATCATCACCTAAGAGATTATTGTATCTGAACTCTTCCTTCTTTAGATGGTTTTACTCATTTAGCTGTAATTGAATGTAGATGCAGACATCCTTTGCATGCAACACATTGATAGGAACACGAGAAAACGCTCCATCCTTGTTGGTATCGATGGATTTGTATGATTTTTTCTTGAATTTTTTCCTTGGTTTTTCCACAATGTCAACAACCATAGTTTTTGCCATGATAACTCTTTCTAGAAGTAAGGTTTTATAGGAAAATCTGAGAAATACCTGTGAAAACTGCCATTAGGGTTTCCACGCAAGATTCACTGAATACCTTCTTCTCTTCCTCTGCTCTTGCACACACTTGATATCATTCAAATGAGATTAATTTTGATCAAATAGGGATTAAATATGCTTCACACCTACCCTAGTTTCTCTGAATTAATTTTTTTTTTTGTTCTTGACACCATCTTTTTACTATCCTGAGATATCATAAGGATTCATGAACATTCAACAAAATTTCGTAGAGAGAGTGTTTGCTCTGAAACCTTGAGAAAATGTCATAATATCACTGGCCAGACGTATCCATCTTACAATTAACCATTATGCTGAAGATTTTAGCATCTTATGCTTTACATGGGTTTGAAAATATTTGCAATTGCAACTCCCCCTAAGCCAATACTTTCATTTTAGTTATCAGTGGATCCATCCACACTAGGAAGAGTTACAAATCCATATTTTACTTCACTTTCTTCCTTTTTCTTCCATTTATTTTTTATTTCCTTATTTTTCTGATCAATTTTAGTCTTCTTTTGAGGAGAAGAAGGTCTTATATTCTTTCCCTTGTAGAACATTGTAATGTGTCCTAGTTTATTGCAATTGTAGCAGGTAATACTAGGTTGCATAGCATAGTTACTTCTTTTCACATTAGATGTACAATCAACAACTTTATGACCAAACTTGTTGCATGAGTAGTAGTAACCATAGAAGGATTGTGAAGTCATAATATTATTCTTATTCACAAAACTATTCCTCATCACTTTACTTTTGCATTCATTAGCTTTATGACCAATCTTATTGCAAGAATAACACTAACCATGAAATGATTGAGAGTTCATACCATTGTACCTTGAAGGCCTAAATGGATTTTGACTCATCTTTCTTCTGCATTCAACAACCTTATGTCCAAAATTATTGCAAGAATAACAATAACCTTGAAAATATTGATTGAACATGGTAGGGGCATACTGTCAAGTTGATGGAGGATCTCTGAACCCTTTTTGTCTCTAGAAATGAATGAATCAACCTTCTTTCTTGCTCTTTTGATTTTTCTTTGCATCTTCAAAAAATTTCTTCTTAGGTTCTTGAGTGCAGGCTTTCTCCTCCTTTGTTTTAAACTTTCCTTCTTCTTTGAAGTTATCATACAAGTTTACAGATGCACTGGTTACATGAATCTTCCCTTTTTCAAAACCAAGACCAGATTTTTCTTTTGATAGATTTTGAGAGTTAATCAACTCATCAAGAATCTTAGAACCTCCTTTCAATTTTAAACCCTTATCAATTTTTTCTTTTTCTTTTTTTTCAGTTCTTTTCTCAGCATGGAAATCTCTTCCTCAAGCTTTGAACATTCAACTGCTTCTTCATTGAGCTTGGTATTCAAGAAGTCCTTAATCCTCTTTCCTTCTTCAACTTTAACTTTCAAATTAGAGATCACATCTTCTACCTCCTTGAGTCTAGTCTGACATCCTTTACCTCCTTCCATTTGAGATTTTTGTTTTCCAATTTCTTCTTTTGATTCTCTATCTTGTGCCTTCAATTTGACAATTGTTTCCTTTGATTTTTTAAGCATGCACTCATATTTCATATTTAATGTTCTTTATTCATCTAGATATTCAAGAGTGGAATAGAGTTCTCTAGAGTTTTGGAGAAAACATATCATTGATCATTGCTTTAGATCCTATGTGTTCAAGTGTAGGATCTACCTTAGCTATTAGGCTTCTCAAAGGCACTTGGCTATGATATCAATTGTTGAACGCACCAAAATGCTGAGGGGGGGGTGAATCAACATATACTAAAACTTAATCAATTTTATTTGCAAATTAAACATCAAACCACATTAACTAAAAGAAGAGTAGAAATGAAAACATGTACGACATGAGGAAACCAAGATTTTTACATAGAAAAATCAATGAGGGAAAAACCACAGTGAGAGTTAACTCACAATATATGAAGCTCACTAATTACAAAAATTATAATGTTGTTTAAGGCTCAATGCCTAAGAACTTATAGGCTAAGACACACAACCTTAGGGAAAGATACACGGACCTATTGAGACTCACTATCTTAGATCAAGATACATGAGAATTACAATGAAAATATGAACATGAATTGCTATAAAGAAGCATCCAACATATGTTGATGTTGTAGTCCCTTCTTTGCACAATTACTCCATCATACCGACTTTGCACACTTCATATTCAACATTTTTCTTAATTCATATTTAGCACATTCAAAAATTATTTTATTCTTCTATAAATATCATCGACAACAACTCAAAACCCCAATTAGGTCGGCTCCAAGATGACCTTTAGATGAAACATATGATACTACATAGGTTAGCTCCAAACATATGAATTATGAAGAGAAAATAAATTATGGATCTCCAAAGAAAAATTAATTAATCAAGATCAACTACAATTGAAGGAAACAAGACTTTCGGCCTAATCAATATCAACACCACCAAAATTGTGAACTGTTCAAATTTACACCATCGGGGAGAAACCAAAAACATCATTAGAACTAAGATTTGAAAAAAGTAGGTTATCAAAAACATCCTTACAACCTTCTCCTGAAGTATCTGATCATCATATGTTGGTGCAAATGAAGAAACCTACTAAACATACAAGAACAAATCATCCCATACTAACTATGACATATCAACACTTAGGATATTGCACTATAGTTCACCAAAACATATAAAACACATATGGATGAACCCATACACCTTTTTGAACATATCCCAAATTATGCACAACCATATATATCACTCTGGAGAAATGCAAAGCATTCTGGTAAACTTCTGAGACATAACTTGGTTACACTACAATCCATAGAATTGTCACACCTAAATCTTGCTATAGAAATGTTTATGACATAAAATTTTGCAAATAACCTCTTTTCTAGCTTCCAAACTTAACTTCAAAACCACACATCTAGAACATGCAATGTAGTAGAGTGAGGACCAAACTACAGTCACTGAATTATGAAAATATACCATCTATGCCTTAGAAAACTTTTCCCAATTGCACAAGTATGAACCCAAACTCAATTAAGTCTTTTAGACTGACTTTCCTCAAACATTGGCTAAACCCAAGTCATCATCCATGCCAAACTATTTCTCCCAAAAGTTGATCTCACACCATCATTCCATTACTATAGAAATATGACACTATCATAAAGTTGACATCAATGATAACACATATTACTAAGATGCATGTGGTAGGTTTCAGTTTGCATATCTAGGATAAGAAAGATAATTGCATGCCAATATTCAGTTTTGCATGTATGCAATGAAGAGAATGATGAAATTTTTGAAGCATCTATTTATGCATTGAAAACTCCTATAATATTGTGCACTTGTATGTTGGGTTTGTAATTGGTTATTTTTCATAGGTACCATTATGCTACCAAAATTTCTCTAGAATCTTGTTGAAATGTGAAAACTCTTGCAAGAGCATAGCTCTAAAATTGTATTGTAATTCTTCTACCAATAATACATTAGGCTTTGTTTTGGAGTGTGGGTTTTTTCTCCCAAAAGGATTTTCCCCATGTATATGTTGTGTTATGTGTTATTTTATCTTTTAATATCTTTTATGTTGTGTTGAATGAGCATTTGAAACTATTGCAAGATTTTTTCCCTTGGTCTCCTTATGATGTGTAGTGTGGTGCCTTGTGTTTGTGACATGGATTAACCATCTCTTGTGGATCTTGGATCTTGTATAAATATGGTGGTTGTATCAGGAATTGATAGGTCAATCTTTTGGTGCAATGACAGTCATTTCTGCAACAATTGGTAACAAAGCCGAGGTCATAGGTTTGAACCCCCCGCTTGTGCTGGGGGGGATTGTTGCAAGAGTTTCATCCTTAGTCTCCTTGTATTGTGGAGCATGATGCTTGGGTTCATGACATGGATTAAATACCTCCTATGGATCTTGGATCTTGTATAAATCTAACAATTGTATTGAGAATTGATAGGTTGATCTTTTGGTTCAATGACAACCATTTGTGCAACAGAAACTGTAATTGTTAAGGTGCTATTTTTTTGCACTATCTCATCTACTTAGATTGGTGTAAGAAGCATCTTTCATGCACTCAACTTCATTTCATTAAAATATTTTTCTAAGCATGCAATGAATCTTATAAATCCTTTAGTGTAAATTACAATTCATCATGGACTCTTAGTTGCACAATAGCTCTCCTAGTAATTTTGTAGGTTATGAATGTATATAGTGTACATGATTTCTCTCTCTTTGAAGACTTTGAAACATATTGCAATTCAAGAGGAGACCTACAAATTGAAAAGACGACCCTTAATAGAAATATTATGTTGTTTATAATAGAGAACATATATTAACCATGGTAATCACTACAATGTATGTTATTGAAGCCTAAAAATAGTTGACTAGGTTGCTAAGACTACTATTTTCAATTATTATTTTGGAGTATAATGTTGTGGAATGAAATGGATTTTCAATTCTTGTCCATTCGTTTGAGGAAATAAAAAAGAGGATGAAGGAATGAGGAATTGATTGTCCTCTTTTTCTTTGTTCCTCTATGTTATTCTCTTATTCTTTGGAAAATTTGAAGTTGTATCAAGCATCTTCTACCTACTGAAAGACAAGCTAAAAATGAGTTCTACTAATATTTATTAGAATTCATGAAAAATATAGTTTGTTCTTAACATGATACATGGATCTTCTGTTGCATAGAAGGGAATACCTTGAAATCTTTTCAATAAGTGTTTCAAGTCTCAATGAGTGATTGACTCTAAGTAAATTTGGTAGATATCCTAGCACAAGGAACTGTTAGTAATGGGAAAGGTTACAAAATAGGGATAGAACATCAGAGTAATTTTCACTATTAGATTCTTGGTTAATGATGGACACTACCATGTTTAAAGTTGGTGGGACTTACTGCATGCCTTTTTTTCTTAATCAATATTGGTAGTGATTGGGAAACGACATAGAAATAGGATTGTCAATTTTTGGGGTCTTTTCGATAGAGTTTTATTATAATTGTATTGAATCATATGATTACATTTAATTCAAATTTATCTGATTATACATGAGCTTCAGGGTATCATTTTACATTAACTAGATCTCACCTGATTTTAATTGATAAGGAAAAAAATTCAACAATATTTCAAAGTATCGAAGAACTAGATTAGTTAACTGCAATAACCACTAAGAAATGTTTGTTGGTATCTATAGTCCATATTTTTTATCTTCGTTCTTTGGAATGTGTTCTCCATGTAGTTGAATAATCATTATATTTGGGTTTTGTTATATTTTGTGCTATGGGTGTGTGAACGGTACTACTTCAATGGTAGCATCTATTCCTCCATACAAAATTACATGTCTAATGCATGATATCACGATTTTAACATGCTATGCCATTTTCTATGCAATACAATATTATATTCTTCATACAAAATTGTATGAATAGGCTATGATGAAGGTACCCAACTATTGCTAATTTCAACATTTCAATCCATTTTTTTTTTTAAATCTAATGTCCAATTAATTAAAAGCACTAAGTTTTTAAAACACAATAGTCCTCTACCAAATCAGTTAATTAGAAGTTAGCCTGCAAAACCTCTACCATAAATAAAACATGAAACATATAATTTTGTATGGAGAATAACTCTTGCCCTTCTTATGTGGTTAATACAAGGAGTGACTAACTCCATATTCATCCTTATGTTGGCGTAAATAGGTGTTTTACTTATCTAGGTCTTATGTACATGTTAAGCCCACTTAGTTCCTAAGAAGGAATCTTTCTAGTTAAGCATTAATTGTTAATTATCTTATTTGGTTGACATTTATTTAATGCTTATGTCCTAAGTAGTTATGAGTTAGTTGTCTCATGTGATAATATTAAAACACTTTTCATGATCTTGTCTAATCCAATTTCTCATCTTGCCTATATAAGAAAGGCATCATATGTACATTGCTATATATTCATTGTGACTGCCATATTTATTTTGGCATTCTTGCATCCTTAATCATAGCATGATATTTCTTCCATCTCTCTTGTGGAAGTTATTTTTTCTTGCAGGTGATCCTGTGGTATTGAGGAGTTCACCATAAACTCCTAGATGGTATCAAAGCTTCAGTGTTGCAGACTTCTTCCCAAATTTGAGGGACCAATCTTGGCGTGAAATCCTTGTTGGGTGTGAATTGGGGTCTTGAGAACCTTGCTATTAAGTTTAGAGAATTAGAGAAAGTTAGGTTGAGCTTTTATTTTGACAAATTTCATCATATATTGATTGATCTACAAGGGTTTGAAGGAAGGGTTTCAGTTGCCAGATCCAAGGAGTAGCTGATTTTTCAGAGTAGTTTTGGAAAAAGCTGACCTCGCCATTGCATCGAGAATGCTCGAGAACCTAAGGATTGACTACCGAATCATCGAAATCTGAGACTTTTTGTTAGGGTGAGGGGAACTTTTTTAGGTCGTATGACCATACAGATTTGTACTTGGCCATACAACCTGTACAATTGTCAGTCATTGTCTTTTGTAGAAAATTCAACATATTTTCTATTGCATGATTTCCATATTCCTTTTTATGGTCACTAGTTCATTGGTAGTCACATTGCAAGTATGCTCATGTCATTTCTGCAGTCTACGGTCAAAGCATGGTCATTGGTTTTTGGTACAAAGTTTATTAATTGTTGTAGGTTTATATTTATTAAAAGTTTTGATTTTAAAACTTGTATTTTAAATTTATCAATTGATGGTTTTATAAACCCACAACCAGTGGTCACGGCTTGGTGCCACCCCTAGTCACCTTGGCGTGAAGGGCTTATCACTTGGGGTGGTGTGGTGACTGGCCCATTGCCTCCCAAGTAGCCCCTACCTAGCGGTGTTGTCGTTGTCAGTGGAAAGGTCAATCCCATTATTTTAAACCTTGATTTTGACATGTGGTCACATGGCAAACCCCCTGTTAGCCCTCAAGGCTTGTTTTTTGCACCGATTTAGTCTGTGCATGCCTCATATAGGCCTTTTTTCATTTTTCAATAACTTGCAATCCAGGAGGAAATTTTTTTTGAACGAGATATCATCGGAAAGGCTATTTCATCAATTTTGTAGTGGTGCAGGTTATTTTTAGAAATTTTACTATTTTGTGGCATTATTATTATTTGAAGTCAGATCTTGTTTTTTGGCTCTCAAGCTCATAACTATTTGCCACGATCTTTGATTTTTGCAATTCTTACGATGTTGGAAAGGTATTGAGGAGCTCTATAGTGCCATCCATGCATTTTTTAAATATTTTTCCTAGGTTGATCATTATTTTAGTTTTTTCTATCTTGAAGATTACTTGGATATTTTGACAATTGGGAGGGTGCAATTTTGATCCTTGCACTTCATTTCAATCCTAGATCATTTTTCAATCAACTTTTGTTTCATAGATTCTAGGGTTGTGGCAGTTTCCAATTTTTCTAGTGTTCCTTGGCATCATGTCTGTTGTTTCTTTATCATGATTCTAACTAGATTCCTTGAGTGACTCTAATATGGTTTCCAACATCAAAATTATCTTTCCTTTGCTTTCCTAATTAAGGATTCTAGTGTTACTCCATAAGTGTGCTTCCAGTGCTTCTTTGTAGTAGGTTATCTTCATATTGGGGGGTTGTATGTTCTCTCTTGTCACCCTTCATATGGAGGGAGGTTGATTGGATTTGTGATGAATCTTTTCATTGAGGGGGGCTGAATGGTCTCTTCTTCATCTCTCTTATAGGGGGATCTTTTTACTCGAATGGTGTTTTGTCCTCTCATTGTCATGCAAAGCCTCATTATATTTTATCTCTCTTTTGGGGAGGATTTTTGTCTCACTAGGTTTTCTCCTTTTCTTCGTTTGTGAGATATTTCATTTTCATTTGTACATTTGTACCTAACATGGCCTTGTAGTTGGGACCCATCTTTGTGTCATTTGCATAAGTATTCCCTAAGTTGCACTTAAGGGGGGTGTTGGTGTAAATAAATGTTTTACCTATCTAGGTCCTATTTACATGTTAAGTCCACTTAGGTCATAGGAAGGAATCTTTCTAGTTAAGCATTAGTTGTCACTTATCTAGTTAACATTTATTTAATGCTTGTATTATAAGCAGTTACGAGTTAGTTGTCTCATGTAATAGGATTAAAACACTTGTCATGGTCTTGTCTAATCCTATTTCTCACCTTGCCTATATAAGCAATGCATCATATGTACATTGCTATATATTCACTGTGGTTGTCATATTCATTTTGACATTCTTGTATCCTTAATCATGGCATGATATTTCTACCATCTCCCTTGTGGAAGTTATTTTGTCTTGTAAGTGAACTTAGGGTATTGAGGAGTTCACCATAAACTCCTACACCTTCCACTCCTTGATTTGGGGGAGCCTACTACTATTGTCAAAGGTAGTGGATGAAAAAAAGTGGTGCCCAATGACAAGGTGTAAAGCTCCCACCTTCATTGCAATGCTGTACTCAATGATGTGTATCCAACAATCCTCTATGGTGCTCATTGCTTAGTTATTTTAAGGCAAGTCAATTCTCATTTTCTTGTATAGACTTGTGAGAGTTTGGTGAAATATGTCAACTTTTTCTATGTGGATGAGCATCATATGCTAATATTACAAAAACTCACACATTTTTGACTAATAGCTCACATCTCCTCTACTGGACCTCTTTTCCTCCTCTAACCATAAAAAATACCTAGAATGTTTATATCATAAGTGAACAAGATGTTATTGTGTTTTTCAACATGAATTTAGATCAAATAATTTTAAAATTGGAAAGAAACCAAATTATGAATCAATTAAGAAAAGTAAATAAATTTAAAACAATAAATTGTGAATGACTTAAGAAGGTTAGAAATTTGAAATACATCTTACAAATCATAAAATAAACATGTGTAGGTTGAAATACACATTGCATTTTCAATCTACAATTTTCTTCACCAACATTTAGTTACACAATATATGAATCCTAAAACAAATCATGAAATAAATATGTGTAGATTTAGATGAACACCAAAGTTGAGGGGAAACACAAGAGGGGAAATTGTAGAGCCTACACTTTTACCCTTCAATTTACATGTTGTGTGGGTGTCCTAAATTCATGATCCTAGCAAGTGATTACAGTAATTGAATTAATGCTCCCACCAATCTTAATTCTATTTGATTTTGAAAAATAGAAAGTAAGCCCTACTTAGACATTTTATAACTCTTAAATTATTAGCTTATCTTCCTAATTCTAATCTACTTAAATGTTATTACACATTGAGTAATGCATTTCAAAATCTCTCTTTATCTCTATGTGAAAATAGGAGCAAAGCTTTTGTTATCCAACGTATTTTATTGTGATCTTGCATGAAATATTGAGATATGAAATTGAAGTATATGTATAAACATTTTGTGTGATATTATTACTTCACTAATTAGTTTCAACTAGAAATCACAAACATACTCATACTAGTGACCTATAATACTTGAAAGCCAATTATTCTCATAAGACCATATCTTTAGAAAAATGATTCAAAGATATTAGTGAAGGCCTTGGCATTATACTAGTGATAGGGTTAACTATCCTATAATATTTTCAAGTCAATTATTCTCATAAGAACATATCTCTATAAAAATTGATTCAGAGATATTAGTTGTTCTACACAAGCTCTTTTTTGGGGATAGGCCATAGTGACTTTTTATAGGGATCATACCCATCTATTAAACTTTGTAGAAGAAATAAAAAAATTCTAGACATAAAACCAAGGCTTGCTCGACCATAAATAGAGATTTCATAAGAAAAAAATAGTTACATAACAAAAGTAGACTAATGATTCAAGAGCTGATAAGTAGGAGATATTTCTCACAGCTATCAAATTATGTTACCACAATTCCAACTTATAGTTTTTCAAGTCAAATTCATTGACCCATGTTTCATGAATAGTAGTTCACAAGAACTCATCTCTCATAATAATGAATGCTCCATTTAACGCTCATTCCATTTGAGTGATACTCTTAGAAGTGAAGCTATCACATAAACTAGCAAAATAGACCACAAATCAAAAAGAAAAAAACCAAAAAATTCATTAAATTGGCCTAAAACCAAAATCCACCACTAAAATATCTAGCTTCGAATCGAGACCAGTACCTTTCCAAAAAAGAAGCATAACTCCAAACCCTTGTCATCAAACGACCAAAGATTCACAAAACCCATGGGATTTCAGTAAACATGGAGAAGACAAGTTGTGACACTAGCCGCCTTGACCCACTGAAGGCCTTCAGCATAAGCATGATCAAAACAACAAATTACTTTCATGGCTCGATAAAAACCCTATTGGCCATTTCAAAATTCCCCTAATCTACCATAAATATGACACCTGATTGCAAACGAAAAATATTTTCAACCTTTTTTCTTTATTTTAAATAAACTTAAAAAGTTATAGGCGACCTAACTTTTGCCTAACCTGGCCAATGATATGTCAAAGAACTAATGATATTGTCTAGTGACGAAGAAACTGCAAAGTTGGGTAGGATGTTAGTAGCTTTATTGGCCTCTCTATAGACATGTTGGATTTCAAAGGAGGCCAAATTGGAAAGAAGATCCCTTACAAAGTGAAAAATGTTATCCAATTTCCAATTGAAAGAGGGTCTATTTTTTAAAGCATTGATAATCACTGGAGAATCTCTTTCAATCCCCACCTCCTTGAAGTTGGCTTTAAAACATAACTATAGCTCGAACGCCACCGCCTGTGCTTCAGGCTCATTGTTTGATCTATCTTTGATTCACTTTGAGCCAGTCAGGACTAAATTTCCTAGATGGTCTCTAATCGTGCAACCTATCCCAAAAGGTGTTGAACCCCCTTCCCTATGAAAGTGGGGTGTATGAAGTAAGCTTATTGCTTTTAAACACTATTGCAGATTAAATCTAGGTACATATGTTAATTTTACATACACAATTTTCTAGAAAAAGCTAACTCCTAGACAAAAAGCACCTATGTATATAACATATATTATATGTTATATGGTATCCCATACCCCATGCCAAGTGGTGGACAAAAAACACTAAGGAAAAGTCTTGACAGACAGCTAGCCCCATTTTGTTAGGTGGCGTCACCGGAAAAGGACACGTGGGTGGGCAAGAAAAATGGACTTGTAGGTCAAGGAAAATGGAGTTGTAGGCTGTGGAGGGATGCACGACTGAGGAAAATGGAGTTGCAGGCTAGGGAGGAACACAGGACCGAGGAAAATGGAGTTGTAGGCTGGGGAGGGATGCGTGGCCAAGGAAAATGGAGTTGCAGGCAGATGAATGAGGTATGTGTCTGCAATTTTATATGCCATTTTCCATTTTGTAGGGACTATGAATCACGACTGTTAAATGGGTTTCTGTGAAGTAGTGAACTATGAAGCACGACTGTTAAATGAGTTTTCTATGAAATGAAAATAAAATGTTTTGTTTGCGTGTAGGGTTTGATGGGTTTGTTGTTAAATGGGTTTTCTATGAAATGAAAATGAAATGTTTTGTTTGCATGTAGGGTTTTCAGGGAATGGTTGTTTGAGAATTATTTTTACTTAAGGGTTTTGAAATTTGACTGTGAAGAAATAAAGGGGATTTTTTGTTGTGAAGATGGGTTTTGAAAAAAACATTATGTGGGTTGCAGATTTGAAAAAACATTATGAGCCGGTGGGTTTTCAAAATGAGAACTTGGAATGGAAACCAAAGCCCAAAACCATAAACACAAACAAAATATTTTATTTTCCCATTGACATTCTCATTTTGAACAACTCTTTGCTATAGTTAAAATGGAATTTAACTTTCTTCATATGATTGGAACAAATAAAATGCTCACATTATTTGTAGTGTTGGAAAACACACTGTCTCCTCTCAGTTTAAATGTAAAGGGTTGTCTGATAGTGGGTTTCTTGCTTCTTAACACATACAGTTTTGCAACATGGAATGTAACAAAATTGTATGATGTCTTCAAAATCACACCTTCCATTGTTGTGTTTAAATTTCCCATGATTGAAAAGAAAAAGTGTACAAAATAATTGCAATTTGGAAAACACAATGTTGGATTTCACTTATTTGAATCTCCTTGTTTAAATGTAAAGGCTTGTCTCACTGCTTGCAACATTGAATGTTACAAAATGGTATGAATGTCTTCAAAATCACACCTTCCATTGTTGTGTTTAAATAAAATGCCCACATTATTTGTAGTGTTGGAAAACACACTGTCTTTCTTCTTGACACCTATGGTTTTGCAACATGGAATGTTACAAAACAATATGAATATCTTCAAAATCACACTTTCCATTGCTATGTTTAAATTTTGTATGATTGAAAAGAAAAAGTGCACAAAATATATGCAATTTGGAAAACACAATGTTGGGTAAATCAGTTATTTGAATTTCCTTGTTTAAATGTAAAGGCTTGTATCACTTCTTGCAACATTGAATGTTACAAAATGGTATGAATGTCTTCAAAATCACACCTTCCATTGTTGTGTTTAAATAAAATTCCTGCATTATTTGCAGTGTTGGAAAACACACTATCTTGCTTCTTGAAACCTACGGTTTTGCAACATGGAATGTTACAAAATAGTATGAATGTCTTCAAAATCACACCTTACATTGTTGTGTTTAAATTTTGCATGATTGAAAAGAAAAATTGCACAAAATATATGCAATTTGGAAAACACAATGTTGGGTTTCAGTTATTTGAATATCCTTGTTTAAATGTAAAGGCTTGTCTCACTGCTTGCAACATTGAATGTTACAAAATGGTACGAATGTCTTCAAAATCACACCTTCCATTGTTGTGTTAAATAAAATGCCTACATTATTTACAGTGTTGGAAAACACACTGTCTTGCTTCTTGACACCTACAGTTTTGCAACATGGAATGTTACAAAAGAGTATGAATGTCTTCAAAATCACACTTTCCATTGTTGTGTTTAAATTTTGCATGATTGAAAAGAAAAAGTGCACAAAATATATGCAATTTGGAAAACACAATGTTGGGTAAATCAATTATTTGAATTTCCTTGTTTAAATGTAAAGGCTTGTATCACTTCTTGCAACATTGAATGTTACAAAATGGTATGAATGTCTTCAAAATCACACCTTCCATTGTTGTGTTTAAATAAAATTCCTGCATTATTTGCAGTGTTGGAAAACACACTATCTTGCTTCTTGAAACCTACGGTTTTGCAACATGGAATGTTACAAAATAGTATGAATGTCTTCAAAATCACACCTTACATTGTTGTGTTTAAATTTTGCATGATTGAAAAGAAAAATTGCACAAAATATATGCAATTTGGAAAACACAATGTTGGATTTCAGTTATTTGAATATCCTTGTTTAAATGTAAAGGCTTGTCTCACTGCTTGCAACATTGAATGTTACAAAATGGTATGAATGTCTTCAAAATCACATCTTCCATTGTTGTGTTTAAATAAAATGCCCACATTATTTGCAGTGCTGGAAAACACATTGTCTTGCTTCTTGAAACCTATAGTTTTGCAACATGGAATGTTACAAAATAGTATGAATGTCTTCAAAATCACACCTTCCATTTTTGTGTTTAAATAAAATGCCTACATTATTTGTAGTGTTGGAAAACACACTGTCTTGCTTGTTAACACCTATGGTTTTGCAACATGGAATGTTACAAAATAGTATGAATGTCTTCAAAATCACACCTTGCATTGTTGTGTTTAAATTTGGCATGATTGAAAAGAAAAAGTGTAGAAAGTAATTGCAATTTGGAAAACACAATGTTGGGTTTCAGTTATTTGAATCTCCTTGTTTAAATGTAAAGGGTTGTCTCACGGTGGGTTGCTTGCTTCTTAACACGTACGGTTTTGCAACATTGAATGTTACAAAATAGTATGAATGTCTTCAAAATCATGCCTTCCATTGTTTTGTTTAAATAAAATTCTTGCATTATTTGCAGTGTTGGAAAACACATTGTCTCCTATCAATTGTTCCCTCTAATGCTAGTATATTATATGAATCGACCTTTAATACTGGTATATTATTCCATTAGGGGAGAAGCTAACTCCTAGAAAAAAAAACCTATGTATGTAACATGATATCGTACACCCATACCCCATGCAATGTAGTGGACAAAAATCATCGAGGAAAAGTCTTGATAGATGGGTAGCCGTGTGTCGTTAGGTGGCGTCATCGAAAATGGATGCACGACTTCGACAGGAAACTAAAAAAGCTAGACAAAACGCACCTAACATCTCCATTTTACACATTTACATTTTCCAATTTAGTGGGTGGGGAGGAAGGAGGCGTGAGCGATGAAAATGGAGTTATGGATTGGGGAGGGATGCATATCTGAGGAAAATGGAAATGGAGTTGCAGGAATTTACGTAAAGCAATAGACAAAATGTGCCTAAATGTCCCTCAAATACTGGTGTCTAAATGGTTTTGAAACATTAGGTGGGTTGTAGGTTTTGTAAAACACAGTGTTTTGCATCCTAGAATTTTCCAAAACAATATGTATGTATTGAAAAGCTTTGTGTTATTTAGATCGTAGGAGTGTGGTGATAGGCACCATTTTCTAGAAAGCCAGTAAGGTATTTGTCTTCAGTGTGTAGAGGGTTTTACAACATTTTGTGTGTTAGAGGTTTCGTAAATTATGTTATCACCTCACCTCCCACTTTTTTCCAACCTGCAATCATACTATGCATGTATATTTGGATCATATTAAGAAATAGAAACACAATTTTTATTATGTGTAAGTCTTGTTATAAGGTTCCTTTCATTACATTTGTACTGTCTAAATTACATTCATACTATTTTTTTAAATTCTAGGTTTCAAAACATTGGTTTTTTCCTCCAACTCCTACATGTGCACTCCAACCATCAACTTTCAATGTGGACATGAAACACAAAGTGTTTTCCCCCTTCTTTATCCAAACTAAAAACAAACACGTCATTCTACCTCCAATTCCCATGCTAGAAAAAAATCTCTAAAAATGACAACTCATACTCACATTGTTTGTACTGTCTAAATTGCATTCATACTGTTTTGTAAAATTTTAGGTTACAAAACACTGGTTTTTCAAAATCTCCAACCCACATAATGTTTTAAAACCCTTTACAAATAACAACCCAATTGGTTACTCATCCCTCACCTCAATTTGGTATGTTTTGTGATTGTCTTGAGAGCCTTTTGTGAATTAGATAGTAAGAATGTAATGGGATTGGAAAACACCGAGTTTTAAGAAATATGCAACCCACACAATGTTGTAAAACCCTCTAGATGTAACAACACAATTGGTAAGCCGGGAAAACTAAGCTGACGCACCTATGTACATACAGTTGGTTAGAAACCCCTCACCTCAACTCGCTTGGTCATCTCCCCTGCTTGCAATGCCCCCTTTCTCTCCAACTATTCGCTTTCAACCTATAGAATGAGAAAACCTAGAACATAGAGTGTTTTCCAAGAACAATACTTGTTACAATCTAAAATGAATGTCTTAATCACATCAACACCCTTCCCTCCCATAGTGAATGGATAGCTTCTCGCACAAGGAAAAAAAATGATGACGTAATTCAATGTGATGGGACACCTCCTTGCTTTCCCCGTCGTGGTGTTTCCTTCCGTCTGTCGGTTTTTTCACTTCTATCATCTATTTGGTGGGTCCCACACTATGTCTGCTCTTCATGTTATGTATGTTTCCATGTATGTTGTTATGCATGTTTTTATGCGTTTTTGTATGTACATAGGTACATTTTTTCAAGAGATTATTTGTGTCCATAGAGAGTTTTACAACATTATGTGGGTTGGAGGTTTCATAAATCATGCACTCACCTCCCACGGTGTTTTCCAACGTGCAATCATTCAGAGTTTTAATGGTTGTTGGAAAATAGTGGGTGTTTATAAAACGTTTCCTTTCATTGTACTCTACTGCCTAATTAACAAAAGTTTTTCAATACATTCCTGCCCGTTCTCTCAACCATGTAACTTTGACTATACATAATGAAATAAATGGCAAACCACATTGTGTTTCCAACCTGCAAATTATATTGTGCATTTATTTTTAAATGATATGACGAAATTAAATTTCAATTATTTTTTGTAAGTAAGAGTTCCTATAAATTGTGAAGGTGAATGAACTTTAGTACATTGTTGTTGTCTACAAACTTTAAGGTTTTCATTAGAAGAATGTTGTCTATATATACTTGCATGATGGAAAATAGTATGTGTTATGAAACTTGGAAGCCAAATACTATTCTCAGCTTTGAGAGTGTCTTTCTGATTAGAAAATGCAAATGTTTTGTTTTTAATAAGTTTTTTACAAAATATTTCTACCTTTTCACATAGGACTCTCATGTCTCCATCCAACTGATTCTCTTTTCTACACTGACATCCTATTCTGCCTTCTTTTCATGTTATGTATGTTTCTATGTATGTTTTTGTGTATGGTTTTATTTGTTTTTGTATGTACATAGGTGGGTTTTGTTAGCAGATTAGTTGCTATTTTTTGTTCAATCAAGGTGATCAGCAAGGCTTTTGTTGACTTGTTAACTTTGTTCTTGCAATGATCTATATTTTTTCAGTCATCTATACAAGTAATGGTTCAGTTTACAATATCATTGAATAATGGTTACGATACCGATATGTCATTTAGATGTTCATTGAGAGACACATGATATAAACAAAAGTCTAATAGTGGGGTATGTACAGGATCATCATGGAAAAAACATGCCCTTAAGTGGCAATGAAAATTCAGAAAAATCAGAGTTAGGCAACTTGACATAAAAATTTGAACAAGTTATCTATAATATTTCAAAAACATGTAAGAATAGAATCTATGGAAAATTGAATATAGTTTCTAAACTACTAGGTTTATTTTTCTAAAAAAAATCTATTTGGTGAAAAATTGAAATTTCAATGCAGTAGTACTTAAATTTTAGGGAAAAAATAAGAAGTAGGTGTTTGTCTGACCACCCTAACCATAATAAAATCATAATATTTAGTTATAAGATTTTAGATATAAGTAGAGGACTCATGTCTGGATGTGATGCATATTTTTTTGTAATTTTTTTCCAAGTAAATAATTAATTATGAATTTTTTATTACAAATTTTAAAAAATATAAATACTTGTATGTCTGACCACCTTAACTTGGTCAAAACTTCATGAAATTCATTTTTTTTTTAATCCTATAGTATGCGAAGCATAGAATGTGATGCATATTTTGGATTCAAAAATTGTGATACTGTTTGAAAGATATAGGTGTTTTTCAATCAGACTATCAATCAAGACTTTAGACATAATTCTAATAGAAAATGAATAATAATAATTTATTAGATTCAAACTAAAGTATAATTTATATTGGTGGAAAGCTGAGAAGCTCCTTTACAAACCCTTTTTGTTTCATCAATTTTGGGTAAAAAAAAAGTCGTAAGCCACATGGGCAAAGTTTGGAAAAGCAAGGTAAGTTGTTAAACACATTTTTTGTGTTGACTTCTTAGGATTGGTAGGTCCGAACCAAAATCCAAAGCAATCCCGAGGCTAATCCCTAGGCATTAAAATTTGTGTCAGAAATATCGGATATCCGATCCAAATCGGATATCCGATTTGAATCCGATATCCGATATGTTTTATATAGAGTTGCAAAAATGTTATACAATTTATAATATATGATTTAAAAAATGCAATAAAGTTTATAATTTAATATATAATATACAATA
>VDFB02193867.1:43377037-43394750 GCA_007258455.2 Sequoia sempervirens | reverse complement strand
CCACCCTCTCCCACACTCTCCCACTCTCTCTCACTCTCTCCCACCCTCTATCTCTCTCTCTCTCTCAAGTCTCTGTAGTCTCTTTCAAGTCCACTCTCTCTCTCTCTCTCAAGTCTATTCCATGAACCCCCTCTCTCTCTCAGGATCTCTCTCACTCACTCCATCTATCTCTCTCCCCTATACCCTTAACCCTAAAATCCTAAACCCTTATAACCCTCTACCATAAGCCCTTAACCCTTAAACCCTCTACCCTATACCCTAAACCCTTAACCCTAAACCCTAAACCCTTAACCCTTAAACCCTCTACCCTATACCCTAAACTCTAAACCCTTAACCCTTAAACCCTCTACCATCTACCATTAACCCTTAGGTCTATGTGTACACAAATCGGATATCAGATTCAAATTGGATATCTGATTTGTAGAACTAAAATCATGCCGTTACAAAACATTTTAAAATGTTTTTCAAATGTATCGGATATCAAATTATAATGGATATTGGATTTGTGGGCCATAGAAAAACCCCATGTGGGCCATTTTGTGCATTCCAACGGACCCTACATTTTGTTTGCAGGTGAACATATGTGTGGTTTCAAATAGGAAGAGACAAAGATCAAATTTTTGGAGCATCTTATACTCAAATTTGTCATAAGCAATGATTTTTTAGCATCTTTTATGAGGTATAATGGGGAGCAGCAGTCGTCGGAAGCAAAAACGTAAGAGAAAGCTTACAAAAGAACAAATTGAAGCATATAGACAAAGAGATAGAGAAGGTTAGATGAAGAGAAGACAAGGTATGTTAAATATTGGTGAACCTAACACCTATGGTCTTTCAAGTGAAGAGGAAATTGAATATGTTCAAGGTGAAAATGTTGGAATTGAAGATGTTGAACATGATATTCAAATTGGGAATGAAAATATTGAAATTGATAATGAAAATGTTCAAGGTGAAAATGTTGGATTTGAAGATGTTGAACATGCTATTGAAATTGGGAATGAAATTATTCAAATTGATAATGAAAATTTTCAAGGTGAAAATGTTGGAAATGAAGATGTTGAACATGATATTGAAATTGGGAATGAAATTATTCAAATTGATATTGAAAATGTTGGAAATGAATATTTTGAACATAATATTAAAGCAAGTGTAAATTGTGTTTCACCAGATTACATGAGAAATGAAGAACCTTGTGTGGAAGAAAGACATATTCCAAATTCAATACCTTCAAGAACCCCTAAATGGTTACTTGAATTTGATGAGAACATTATAAACAATTTTGAAGGAAAGAGGTCAACACGAACTGTTCGGTTGTGGGCTAGAAGAATTTTCAACCAATATTTTAGCGATAAGACATTGACCGAGCAATGCCAACTTTTTGTACAACTGCTAAAGATGCAAAACATGAGACCTTTGCTAGCCAAATTGAAGATTCGTGTGAACAAGAAGACTGAAAAAAATTCTATTATTTTCAAAAATATTTTTAATGCTCTCAAGTCTATTGGAAAAAATAACAAGGAAAAGGATAAGAGAGATACTCAGAGAGTCATTACAATTTCCCTAGTAAGCCATCAATTGAAAAAGGCTCGCTTTATGAGATAAACTTGTATTGATTTTGACATAAATTGTACAAATTTGGATAGAGCACTTGCAAGAAGAGAAAGAATAGATGATCCTCTTCAAAATGATGCATGGGATTTTTCCGAGAGGCTTCCATGTGTTGATAAGAAGCTAACCAATAATGTAAAGTAGGTAATTCAACAATTTTGGCATGATAACTCTAGAGCATCACCCAATGTAAAGGATGCTTTAAAGTTAAGAATTGGCAATCGAGACCGTACACCACATCCTAAAATTTCTTGGAATCAAGCCAAACAATGTTCAAATTTTTTATTGAAACACATCCAAATATGGAAATCTTGCAAAGGACTTTTCAAGGTTTGAAGCCATTTTATTGTGTGCCTATTAAGATTCGTAATACTTGTTGTTGCAAATACCATGTGGAGTTTTCAATGTACCATGAGCTATTATGCTATATTTTTTCTACTTTGCATACTAATGAAATGTTGCAGGAGTGTGGTGCAATGCATCTTCTAAAATCATCAAGGGACTTGCTAGATCTATTTTTATGTTCTAGAGATGATGGTTACTTTTTCTATAGAAATTATTGTTTAAATGCAAAGTGCTCACAATGTGGTGGCTTGTCAAAGTTTGTTCAATGTTTTCATGAGAATTTCAAACATGAATTTGGAAAGAAGCTTGTTGAGAAAAAGAGATATGAGATAGTCAAATATACTTTGCAGAGTGGAGGTGAAGGTTCTAGATGTGAGTTGGTTACAAAAGAATGTAGTGTTGCTGATTTTATTTCAGATTTTAAGGACAATATTTTCTACAAGTATGTAAGGCATAGTCATAGGTCTCAGTGGTTGGATCAACAATTTAGGATTTTTAAGGACTCTTTTTTTATTGGCACTATTATATCAGTGGTTGATTTTACAGAAAACTACACATTGCAACCACAAAATGAGGTACAATCTTAGTATTACAATTCCATTCAGATTGCTATTTTTGTCCACATAACATTTAGACATGCACCTGATAGTACAAAGGAGGATTGAAAGATAATAAGAGAGTATCATTTTTATATGAGTGATGATAGATCTCACTCGTCTGAGTATTTCCAACATTGTTTTGATAATTTTTTTGAGTTCTTGTAGGAGCATGATATAGCATTGGGCTGACATCTAATTTGGTCAGATAATTGCACAGGTCAATTCAAGAATGCTTCTATGTTTTATTGGTTGAGTAGAATGCATGTAGAGAGGGGTGTACCTCATATTTGGAGTATTTTTGAAGCTGGACATGGGAAAGGGGAGCATCATGGAGTAGGTGCATGTGTAAAGAGAGCTCTAGTTAAGGAGCAATTAAAGATTTTAGGAGCGAAATTCAGCGATGCACGTTCTATTGTTGATTGGTGTAGTTCAACATTGTCACAGGGAGGGACACTTGATTCAACAGTGTGCAGATTCTTTTGGTTGGTTGAGGAGGCTATAGTGGGAGGAAGATTGGATTGTCATACAATAGGAGGCAGATTGGATTGTCATACAATAAAAGATTCTTTAAAGATGCATTCATTTCAAAGCTTAGATGTAGGCACATGGACCATTTGGACAGGAGAGTTGGCTTGTTTTTGTCAGAGTTGTATTCAATGTGAGTGAAGTGAGTGGGTGGATACATGGGTTCCACAGTATCTAACTCCTTTATCTCAAACAATATCCATGAAAAATGACACAATGGAAAGTTCAGTTGATTACGACCTGCTTTCAGATCTACTACAGCCAGGACATGTTTTTTTAGTTGTTGCACTGTAGGGGAATGAAGAGAGATTAGACTATTAGTTGGCTTGCATCTGACAACTTTTCCCTCAGCTATAAACTTGCCACCATAGGAAAATGCCTTCGAGATAGAAAAAATTGACCAAGGTTATTGTAGATGGGCCAAACACGATCCCATAGCCTCAAATGGAGAGTTTGTAAACATCATGGTTTCCGAGAAATAGCCCTTCAAAGATTGTTGCCTTTCACCACTTGGGACTCTTAAGGGAAATCATCGGTCCAATGTAGCTCAGAGTGATTCGGCATATTTGGGTGAAAAAGAGGACCATCCCTAGTGTAAACGTACCCATCTGGATGTGTTGGAACAGTCTGTTTGGTCGTATGAGTTGCTGAATGAAAGTTGCACCACTTTGCAACTTTACACTGCTTGCATTTGACAACTTTTCCCTCAGCTAAAAACTTGCCACCATGGGAAAACGCCTCTGAGATAGCAAAAAATGAGAGAGGTTATTGTAGATGGGCCAAGCACGATCCCATAGCCTCAAACAGAGAGTCTGTAAACATCACCGTTTCCAATAAATAGCCCTTCAAAGATTGTTGTCTTTAGCACTCTGAACTCTTAAGGGAAATCGTCGATCCAATGTAGCTCAGAGTGATTCGATGTATTTGGGTGCAAAAGAGGACCATCCCTAGCATAAAAGTACCCATCCGAACGTTTTGGAACAATCCATTTGGTCGTATGAGTTGCTGAATGAAAGTTGGGTCACTTTGCAACTTTACACTGCTTGCATCTAACAACTTTTCCCTTAGCTGAAAACTTACCACCACAGGAAAATGCCTATGAGATAGAAAAAACCGAGAGAGGTTATTATAGAGGGGCCCAACACAATTCCATAGCCTCAAACAAAAATTTGTAGGCATCACAGTTTCTGAGAAACAGTCTATCAAAGATTGCTGCCCTTTTGCACTTTAGACTCTTAAGAGATTTCGCTGATTGAACGTAGCTCGAATTGCTTCGGCCGATTTGGGTGCAAAAAAGGACCATAACTAACCTAAACGTAACCATCTGGACGTGATGGAACATTCGGTTAGGTCATATGAGTTGTAGAACAAGATTTATTTATGTAGTTACAAGTAGTTTTTTAGCCTCCAATCGAACTCCAGCGCTGATTTTCGTGTGAAAAAAAGCCATGAGACCATAGCTTGTTGCTTTCTTTTTAATGGAAACTAGTGGGAAACATAGTTAACTTCTTCATAGATTTAGCGTTTGAGATTGCAAGAAGACATCAAAATGACTAGTGTACTAAATAAATTCTTATGATTTCTAAAGAATACTGATAACTCAACTCAATTGGCTTCTTTTTTCAAAATCATACAAATTGAACCTTGGCATCAATAGACTCTGTATATCAAGCTACCACAATTCAAGTTTCAACGATGAATATTTATCATGCATGTTTTAAATGACATTCAAGTTTATGGTGGTTTTGTTGTTTATATGATGTTATGTGATATTCTAATCCTATTTCATGCTTCTATGCTGCATATATATATATATATATAATTTTATTTTTACATTTTTTTTTACTAATGAACCCAAAACGAACCAAACCACCCCCAAATTTTTTTTAGCCGAACTAGCAAACTAAACCCCCGAACTTGAACCCAAACCCAAACATGTAACTTAGTTTGTAAGTCAATTATTGGGAGTTGGTTGGTTTTTTTGTGTGGGGGAGAGTCTTAAAAAAGGTCGAGGAAGTCATTTTGGAGATTGATGAATGTAATTTGTGAAGAATCAATAAGATCATATTGAGTTACTTTGCAAAAATTGTGGTTTCTACACAAAAAATATGTGTTTTCTCCATTGTTTGACCACTACACAACAAGTAAACGGCTTCATAGCATGTGGAATGAGGGGGAAACAAGCCTGAAACCCCTTTAAAGTTGGTTTGAGTGCTTTCTTTTCATTTTTTGTGAGTTTTGTGCCAAGTTTTCTCAAGGCGGGTAGTGAACCCACATTTTGCATTTTTGAGTAAATTATGAATTATTGAAGCCCTCCACCTACTATACCTTTCATGTGGCTCAGTGGAGAGGCTGTGTACAATATGATTTGAATGTGTGTAGGTCCATTTAAGAAAGGGGAAATGATTTGTGAGTCTTGGAGTTGCTATCCTAAGAAAATCATTGCTTAAATTGCATGAAAATGAAGCTTTTAGCCTAGGGTTTGTTAAAATCAATGAGAGTGGGGGAATCTCTTTAATGTTTAAGCATATTGGGGTCATAATAGAGGTTTCTGAGTTGGTGGCATGGTCATGGGAGTTGTGCAAGTGGAACTTTCAATAAACCCTATGCATTTGCATGGTAAACAAACAGTTTCATGGGACATCCTGCTAAAGGACCTATATGTGTAGAATAATCTTAGAATTTTTTGTTTTATGACACAACTCAGGATTTTTTGCGGTGTTCTTGTGAAGATCAAGTGTTTAAATGGAACTCACTTTGTGAAAGAGGGCTAATTCACTAGCCTAGGACATGGGTATGTTATTGGCTCTCAAATTTGGTCCAAAGGAGTCAAGGGTAGTTTTCACATATGTTTTCACCCCCACTCTGCATCAATCCATAGCTTGTTTGAAAGAACTTGTTTTAGGATTTTAGCCATAACAATAAGCCATTGAACTATTTGATAAAAATATTTGGTACACATGTATGAAAAATGTGGTGGCATAGACAAGGCAATGAATTGTTTGAAAAAATGCCTCAAAGAAATGTGGTCTCATAAAATTCCATGACAAGCAAATGCAATTGACAGTTGCTCCTAGTTATTAGTTATGTAATGTGAAGTAATTGCATAACTGCTTAGGTTGAATTTGTAAAAACTATATTGTAATTAAAATTTTTTCATCTATCAGCATCTAGTTGTTAGTTATGCAATGTGAAGTAATGCTTTGAGTTTGAAAGATGTGCAATGCAATGTAATCAACGATATGAATATAAACTACATAATACAACCATTCTTTTTTATGCTCTTGTACATTGATATTTAACCATTGCTCACTTGATTAAATTTTTAAAGAGTTTAATCATGCACATGAGGAAGAAATTAAATTTCAATTATCAACTTCTATATATCAAATTATCCAATAATCTTGAGTGTATCTCCATATACAAAAATGACATCAACGCCAACTCAACCACATTTTTACAAAATGTGGCATATGCCATCTCGATGTCTATTCAAAATTTACATGCCAAAATGTCTATCTCATCCTAAACTACTAGTGGATCATCAAAATGGAGCCTCTTTGCAGCACTCGTTTTCTTTGAAGGTAGTTGCACAAGAAAAATTCAAACCACAATTGAGATTAGTTATACTATATGATTTAAAATCGAATAATTAACATCAAAATCAATATACATTGAATTATAATTGAACTCTAAAATTGTAATCTTGATTACCTGAAATATCCGTCTCTTTAAAGGGTTAGGAGTCCTAGAATATGCCCCTCTCAAAGAACCAACCAAACCAACTTTTCTAATGTCAATCTATATATGTGAACAAAAACATAAAATTGATCTAAGTTAGCATACAATTGTCAGTAATAGGAACATATAAATACCAAACACAAAATAAAATAAACACATACCTCTTTAGTTTGATATTTTTCTTTATCTCCTTTAGGTGTTTCAGAACCTCTTCCTTGATGTGTTTCGATACCTACTCCTTCAGGTGTTCCAATATGTACTCCTTCAGGCGTTGTGGCACTTGTCAACAATGACGTATAGCTCATAACTACCTGTACATAAAAATGACAAGTACATATGAAACTACCAATCTATGTCGATGTATGTATAATCAATATAAGATCTTAAAAATCTTAATTCAATTGAATTTGAGTTCAATTACCTTCCCCTTATCTAACATTGCACTTCCATAATCTGGACAAGGCTTCACCTTGCTCGCACTTGCCAACAACGACGTATAGCTCATAACTGCCTGTACATAAAAATGACAAGTACATATGAAACTACCAATCTATGTTTATGTATGTCTAATCAATATAAGATCTTAAAATTCTTAATTCAATCAAATTTGAGTTCAATTACCTTCCCCTTATCTAACATTGCACTTCCATAATTTGGACAAGGCTGCACCTCGCTCGCACTAGGTATTTCCTACAAGAGGAAAATAAGATAAACATATAAGTTATTATATAATCTCATTAATGACAATTCAAATGACAAGCAAGTATATAATAAAAAAATGTAAACAAGTGAGTGCGAAAATATATACTGTGTGCGTGTCGAGGCCAAATGAAATGGCCCTAAGGTTGCTATTAGTCACCTGTGCGAGCTCCTCCTCAGACATCAACTATTAAATAGACCATGTAAATAAATATTAGTACATTATACTATCTCTTATTAATATTAATTTAAAAACAAATGCAAGTTATGAATTTACAACTTAAATCTTACCTGTGTCACTATTCCAATGTCCCCCTCTCTAGCAGGAGAGGACTCTATAGGATGCACTCCACTCCCCTGCGTTTGATCTATAATGTCCACATCATGAAGGTCATAATCAGAAGTGTCCAAGGGATGCTCGGTGAGCTGTACAAGAGGACCCAAGCATATCTGGTGGCACATGGAGCAAGTATGTGGCACACAAATATGTGGACCTGACGAGGATGACGTAATAGCACTCGAGCCATTGCCAACATCACCAAAATGTGGCTGAGCTACTATAGAAGCATGCAAAACCAAAAGACCACTCAAAGAGTGAATAACTTGGATAGTGTGTATGGCTGCATCCTGCATAATATCTGGATGATATACTAGAGGTGGAAGAGGAAGGGGAGGAGGGGGAACATATGGGTGCGAGACTACTCTAACTACCCCTAGTCTATCCTGGGGCATACCTCCACCAATGCCCTAGAAGGGTTTAATGTCAAAGTAATTGACATGATGCCCTAACACAAACTCAACATATAATTTTTTAATAAAGTAAAATGGTATATTGCAATTGTTGTTCGGTGGTTTATCAAAAACCATACACCAACGATCCCAAAAGTTATCTACAATGTCTCTATGCGTGAACCATTTTATAGAAAATTTTGGTTTATTAACATTAACCAACAAACTAGTGCGGGGGTTAACAAATAAAGAGGCTATTTGGGCTTTGGTTATTCCGAGATCTTTCACATCATCATAAGACAATCCACATGTATAATATTCCCTCATGTCTTCTCGCCACAAATGAAAGGCATTATGTTGGGTGGAGAGGGTTTATATATTTTTAATTATTTCCTTCAATGTGTTTGACATCTCGGATAATCAAGGGATTCTCGTATAAACTTTAGAAATGCCCCTCAATTGCTGCAATTTTTCACCAATTAATTCTTCAATTGATGGTTGCGGAGGTGGTGGAGCGTTTGGCATTTGTGCATTTTCATTCTTAGCTGGTGGATCATTTGGAATTTGTGTATTTTCATTCTCAGTAGCCATAATGCCTGATTAAAGTTAAAAACTAATTAATCTAATTGAAATTAGACAATATAAATGAAAATATTGTAAAAATACCCTAGTTTTTAAAAAAAATCCAAAAAAAACCCTACTTTTTAACAAAAATCTATAAAATTCTCTACTTTTTAATTCAAATACATAAACAATACTATTTTTAAACCAAAATCCATAAAAAACATTCATTTTTAATCAAAATTCATTCTAAACTCAATTTTTTCATAAAAATTCAATCAAAACCCCTATTTTGAAAAAAAATCCATAAAAAACTAACTGAAATTATACAAATTTAATTCAAAATTTGATCAAAGCAAAGAAAAATCTAAAATCAAACCTTTTCAAAGTGGATATTGGCTAAATCAGATATCTGTTATGTGAAGAACCTCCTCACTGTGTGCTCGTGGCCTGTGAATGTGTAAAATGATTTTAACAGGCCCTAAATATGTATATATATATATATATATATATTTGCCTCAAATCGGATATCCAATCCAAATCAGATATCCAATATGGAAATATTGGTTTGGGCATTGCTTTAGAGGTGTGTATTGACACCCAAGCCACAAAAAAGTCAACTCGACATTTTTTTGTGTTTTTGGGTCGATGAAAAACGTAATTTTTTCCCCATTGCCACTTTTTGGCCCATCATGATCCTGCACATACCCAGTAGTAAGTGGTATCCTTCTTGTTCTGTCTTCTATGTTCTTATTGATTATTGTAAGTTATGGCCTCTTTCATATGTTAGGAGAGATGAGTTTTTTATATATTCGAATGAAAATTTAGTGCTTCACAATTCCTGTAGAATGGTAGAATGGCAGATATAATTGCTGATATATACTACCAGTGTTAGTGATAGGTTAAATTAGAAATTAAATTCCTAATGTACAGTTTAATATGTTTGTTTATTGTTTGTGTAATTTGGCATTTTGCACTCACCACAACATATAACTTGTATATTGGTGAAATTTGGAATAAAAAGAATTCTTTGTAGCACCAAATGTCTTTAATTTTTCAATTTAATCTATCGCTAACACTTGTCTTCCTTCTAGGTGGTTGATATATTTGAGGAAACAAAATTGAAGAAAACAAGGGCAGGTGGATTGAGGATGCTTTAGGAGACGTGAAGCTTTTGCACTAAATACAAGTGATTCTAGCTATCATAGCTTGAATTGTAAGTGTACGGGTCAGTTAAACTTCCAAAATTTATTTAGCATTAAGTTATGATATTTTTATAAATGAGATGCTTACTATGGCGAATGCAAATAAATTCCAGTTGAATTTTTTTATTCTACATAAATAGAAACAACTATGCATTTCATATGAAAACCCTACACGCAAACAATTTTTTTTATTTTTCCATAAATGAAAACCCTTTTTCTTTAACCAATATTCATTCAATGCTTTTCAGAAAACCCATTTAACTGCTCTTCAATGCTTCACAAAAACTCATTTAACAGTTGTGCTTCATAGTTCCTACATAATGGTAAAATGGCATATACAATGGCTGATATACATACCTGTTGGCTAGCCACCGCACATGTCGAATGCGTTTCTCTCATTCAGCCTCTATTATGTCACTTGCGCTCCCAACCAAACTGTAAAATGAAATGTTGCAAATGGCGACTTTTAGCTCTCCAGACACAACAAAAATGTTAGACAAAACACACCTATGTACATAAAAAATGAAAAGTTTTTACTCTAGTTCGACTGCCTGCAACTCCATTTTCCTCACCCACACCTCCTCCCTCCCCACCCACCAAACTAGAAAATGCAAATGTGCAAAATGGCGATGTTAGGTGCATTTTTTTCTAGCTTTTTTACTTTCTTGCCCAACTGTGTGTCCTTTTCTGGTGATGCCACCTGACGACACACAACTAGTCATTCGCCAAGTCTTTTCCTCGGTTCTTTTTATCCACCGCGTGGCATGGGGTATGGGGGGTACGATATTATGTTAGATACATAGGTGCCTTTTGTCTAGGAGTTAGCTTTCTCCAACTCTTAGAAAAAAAGAACCTATGTACACACAAAAAATGCATGAAAACATACATAACAATATACATGGTAACATACATAACATGAAGAGATGGCATAGTGCAGGGCTCTCCAAACGGATGATAGAAGTGACAGAACCAGAAATGGAAGGAAACGTCACGGTTAATATGTAAGAAGTACTATTATTGGAAAACACTTTGTGTTGTGGGTTTTCTCATTTTGCAGGTTGAAAGTGAAAGGTTGGAGAGTAGGTGGAGGAGATTAAAAACCAATGGAATTAAGGTGAGGGGTTTGTAACTGATTGGGTTGTCACTTGTAAAGGGTTTTAAAGCATTGTGTGGGTTGCAAATTTTGAAAAACCAGTGTTTTGCAACTTGGAATTTTACACAACACTATGAATATTCGTCTCGAAAATATTTTGTTATTTATACCATAGGAATGCAATGAAAGACACCATTTTTAAACACCCAGTGTTTTCCAACAACGATTAAAACTATGTATGTTTGTAGGTTGGAAAACATAGTGGGATGTGAGTGCATGATTTATGAAAACTTCAACCCACACAATGTTGTAAAACCCTTATGGACACAGCTAATCTCCCAAGAAAACATACCTATGTACATACAAAAATGCATAAAAATATACATAACATGAGGAGATGGCATAGTGCAAGGCCTGCTAAGATAGATGATAAAAGTGATGAAACTAGCAGACGGGAGGAAATGTCATAGTGAGGAAAGCGAGGAGGTGTCCTCTCGCATCGAATTACGCTAACATTTTTTTCCTTGTGCGAGAATCTATCCGTTCACTATGGGAGGGAAGGGCGTTGATGTGATTAAGACATGCGTTTTAGATTGTAACGAGTATTGTTCTTGGAAAACACTCTGTGTTCTGGGTTTTCTCATTCTGCAGGGAGTTGCAGGTCGGGGATATATAAGACTATCCAAATTCGCCTAAGGGGTGAGTAACCAATTGGGTTGTTACTTGTAAAGGGTTTGAAAATAGTATTTGGGTTGTAGGGTTCATAACACCCAATGTTTTTGAACCTGCAATTACACATAGACAGTATGAATGTAATGAAAATGTTTTGGTTTCTTACACTGTGAGAACCCAATTGGTTGGTGAAACCTCAGTTGATTTTGGATACTTTTTTGTATCCCCCACTGGCAATTATATTGACAGTATGAATTTATTCAGTAACCCTTACTTTCAACAAACATTCCATTTCAATATTGTCATACGTCTAGAACATAAAATGCACATAAGAGTTGCATGATGGAAAACACACAGGATTGTGACTCACTTCTAAATTCAGGTTCAATGAGAATTTTTTGTTATGCAGACTATAAGAAAACAATGTTTTGATATTCACCTTCATATTTTATGACAACCCTTACTTTCAAAAAACATTCCATTTCAATATTTGTTCATATGTTTGGAACACAAAATGCACATAACAGTTCCAGGATGGAAAACACATAGGGTTGTGACTCACTTCTCAATTCTTGTTCAATGACCAATTTTTGTTATGTAGACTATGACAATAATCATTTGGTTGTGTGTTTATAATGTGCATTATATTTATGTTAATATGAAATATACCAGAAGGCAATGCCACTTGAAGTCTTATTGTTTATGTTAGCTTTCTTATAAATGAAAGAAAAAGGTTAACATTTAAATCATTTGAGGTCGACTATTTTTCTCATCATGGATACTTTCAAATGAATAGTTGTATTAAATGCTATTTGTAACAGTAAAAATAAAATTTCACTATCTTCATTTGATTGCAAGAAAAAAAAGTCATCACATTATTTGCAGTGTTGGAAAACACATTGTCCCTTGTCAGTTATTTGCTTGTCAAAATTTTTTGTTTCCTACGCACCAAGAATGTAAGGAAGTCCACCTTAAAATTTTGTTTCTCATGATTCAAAAACTATATGATTGCTTACAACATATGGTGCAATAAATTTTTGAACTTTAACTGTCCCGTAACACTTGCAACTTTTTTACATATTACAAGAAACCACAGATGCATACTTCGAAGGGGAAATTCAAAGAAAGCGGGAGAAAGGGTAATATTTAAATCTTCTTTTTAATGTGTACTTTGATATTTTGAATGAATTGGTTGCATGTATTTGAATTTGATGTGACATTTACACTCCTAGCATTAGAGGGCAAGGATGGACAAGGAAGTGGTGGGCGCGAGCAAGTTAGTGTCCATTTGGGATAGGAAAATGTGCCTCGAGAGGGCAACAATAAGAAAGGGTGCTTGGGGAGGAGATCGTTTTCCTAGGTAGAAATCTTTGAGAAATATGAAACTTGTTATCTTGCTACATTGATGTAATAGGACAACAGGTTTCCAATTTCTCAATTTCTTGAAAGGAAGCAGAAAAATCGGTCCTTAACCTTATTTGTGACGTTTCTTGGATAGAGTTTTCAATATCTTGAATACTTTTATGTATCATTCCAGTTGCTTTTTTCTCAGATTTTAGAGTGTCTTTGTGATTTCATTTAGGAAATTTCATTTCTTTTATGAATATGCTGATTTTGATAGTATATTAGAAAACACACTGTCCCTGGTTCTTTCAGAGGAAGAAAGTGGAAGAAAGGGTAATTTTGAAATATGCTTTTTAATGTTTATTTTCATATTTTGAATGAATTTGTTGCATGCATAGGAATTTGATGTGATGTTAACATTCTTCACGTTACAGGGAAAGGATGAACAAGGAAGTGGCAGGTGTGAAGAAATGTCACCTATAAGCTCAAGGCCCGATTTTATTGATTCTTGACACTAGCTCAATTTCTCAATTTCCTTCAATTTCTATCGAAGAAGTGATAAAATCAGGCCTTGATTATTGGCGACATTTCTTGGTCCGTCTGATTTTTCCTTTTCCTTCTCATCCATTTCCAATTGTATTTCTCCTCCATAGGTACATATAAATGATTTCATTCCGTATATATAAATTTGATGAAAGTTTTCTACATTTTTAGATAAGACTTTCATCTCCCCCCCTATTGATTGTCTTTCTCTACACTTAGATCGGATGTTGCCTTTTCCTTATATCCATACATTAATTGTTGAACGTAGTCATTTATATTATTGGGTTTCTTACAGGCTAAAGGTGTTGAAAGTGCAATGGTTGAAGCAGAGGCTTCCTCAAACCCTCTTGTTACACGTACAACAACAAGGATCCGTGCAAGTGGAATCACCCCACCGCCAATGCCAAGAACCCAAAGAAGCCTATAATATTTTATCTGACCATCTCCTCAATTACACATAAAAGACACTGTAGGAGAGGATGAGAGAGGCTGACAATAGGAATTTTCCATTCAATCTTTGATCATGTAATTATTGAACAATTATGGTGTGGAATTACATTATCTTTGATCATGTAATTATTGAACAATTATGGTGTGTAATTACACTACTTTGGTATGTTTGGAGACTACGACATTTTTCCAATAGTGGCATGGTGCGATTGTTAAGTTGTATTGATAATATTTCCATCAAGGCTCCAATCCCTTTGGGGTATAGTTTTTGACAATTTATATGGGAATGAGGTGCCCCATTTGTGACCTCACCGGTTCATAGCTCTAGGTCAAAAGTGTTTACCCCTCTTAATTAAAAAAATATAAGACTATCTTCTTGCAGATTTCATGACACTTTTTGTTTCCATGTAAAATTTCATTATAAAAAATGCCAAATGCCATCAAATAATGGTAGGCAATGCCACCTCAAGTCTTATTATTTATGTCAAACTTACTTACAAATGTAAGCACATGCAATGAGCACTTTTTTTTATGTAGACTGTAACAAAATAATGTACTAAAGTTGAGCTTCATATTTTATAACAACCCCTACTTTCAGTAAACATTCCATTTCAATATCTGTTCATACATTTCAAACAAAAAAATGCACATAATAGTTGCATGATGGAAAACACACTAGGTTGTGACTCACTTCTCAAGTCTTGTTCAATAAGTGCTTTCTTTTATGCACATTGTAACCAAACAATGTTTTCAACATCACCTTCATATTTTTTAACAACCCTTACTTTTAGGAAAACACTCCATTTGAATATTTGTTCATACGTTTTGAATAAAAAATGCACATAATAGTTGCATGATGGAAAACACAATGGGTTGTGACTCACTTCTCAATTCTTGTTGAATGACTGCTTTCTTTTATGAAGACTGTAATAAATAATGTTTTGAAGTTCACCTTCATATTTTATGAAAACCCTTACTTTGAGAAAACATTCCATTTCAATATCTGTTCATATGTTGGAACACAAAATGCACATAACAGTTGCATGATGGAAAACACAATGGGTTGTGACTCACTTCTCAATTCTTGTTCAATCACCAGTTTTTGTTATGTATACTGTAAGAAAACAATATTTTGAAGTTCACCTTCATATTTTATAACAAACCTTACTTTCAGCGAACAATCCATTTCAATATCGTCATACGTTTTGTGAATATAAAATGCAAAAAAAAGTTGGGCGAAATGGAAAACACGCTGGGTTGTGACTCACTTCTCAATTCTTGTTAAACAATGTATTGAAGTTCATTACAACCTTTACTTTCAACAAATATTCCATTTCAATATTTGTTCATACATCTCAAACACAAAATGCACATAATAGTTGCATGATGGAAAACACACTGGGTTGTGACTCACTTCTCAATTCTTGTTGAATGACCTCTTTCTTTTATGTATAATGTAACAAAACAATGTTTTGAAGTTTTCCTTCATATTTTATGACAACCCTTCTTTGAGCAAACATTCCATTTTAATATCTGTTCATATGTTTGGAACACAAAATGCACATAACAGTTGCATGATGGAAAACACAATGGGTTGTGACTCACTTCTCAATTATTGTTCAATCACCACTTTCTGTTATGTAGACTATAAGAAAATAATGTTTTGAAGTTCACCTTCATATTTAATAACAACCCTTAATTTCAACAAACATTCCATTTCAATATTGTCGTACGTTTTGTGAATAGAAAATGCAGAAAAAAGTTGGGGGAAATGGAAAACACACTAGGTTGTGACTCACTTCTCAATTCTTCTTAAAAAATGTATTGAAGTTCATTACAACTCTTACTTTTAGCAATTATTCCATTTCAATAGCTGTTTATATGTTTCGAACACAAAATGCACATAACAGTTGCAGGATGGAAAACACACTAGGTAGTGAGTCACTTCTCAATTTTTGTTGAATGACCGCTTTCTTTCATGCAGAATGTAACAAAACAATGTTTTGAAGTTCACCTTCTTATTTTATGATAACCCTTACTTTCAACAAACATTCCATTTCAATATCTGTTTATATGTTTCAAACACAAAATGCAGATAGCAGTTGCATGATGGAAAACACACTGGGTTGTGACTCACTTCTCAATTCTTGTTCAATGAGCGATTTCTTTTATGTAGACTAGAAGAAAATAATGTTTTGAAGTTCACTTTCATATTTTATAACAACCCTTAATTTTAGCGAACATTCCATTTCAATATCGTCGTATGTTTTGTGAATAGAAAATGCAAAAAAAAGTTGGGGGAAATGGAAAACACACTAGGTTGTGACTCACTTCTCAATTCTTGTTAAGCAATGTATTGAAGTTCATTACAACCCTTACTTTCAACAAATATTCTATTTCAATATTTGTTCATACGTTTCAAACACAATATTCACATAATAGTTGCAAGATGGAAAACACATTGGGTTGTGACTCATTTCTCAATTCTTGTTGAATGACCGCTTTCTTTTATGCAGAGTGTAACAAAACAATGTTTTGAAGTTCACCTTCTTATTTTATGACAACCCTTACTTTCAACAAACATTCCATTTCAATATCTATTCATATGTTTCAAACACAAAATGCACATAACAGTTGCATGATGGAAAACACACTGGGTTGTGAATCACTTCTCAATTCTTGCTCAACCGCCACTTTCTCTTATGCACACTGTAACAAAACAATGTTTTCAACTTCACCTTCATATTTTATAACAACCCTTACTTTCAACAAAACACTCCATTTCAATATATGTTCATATGTTTCAAACACAAAAATTCACATAACAGTTGCAAGATGGAAAACACACTGGGTTGTGACTCACTTCTCAATTCTTTTTCACTGACCACTTTCTATTATGCACACTGTAACAAAACAATGTTTTCAACTTCACCTTCATATTTTTTAACAACCCTTACTTTCAACAAAACACTCCATTTCAATCTATGTTCATATGTTTCCAACACATAATGCACATAATAGTTGCATGATGGAAAACACATTGGGTTATGAATCACTTGTCAATTCTTGTTGAATGACCGCTTTCTTTATGTAGACTGTAACAAAACAATTTTTTGAAGTTCACCTTCATATTTTATGACAACCCTTACTTTTAGCAAACATTCCATTTCAATTTTGTCATACGTTTCGAACAAAAGATGCACACAATAGTTGCATGATGGAAAACATAGAGGGTTGCCACTCACTTCTAAATTCTTGTTCAATGACCACTTTCTATTATGCACATTGTAACAAAATAATCTATTGAAGTTCAAAATAGTTCAACTTACCTATAATAGTCCTACAAATGTAGAAAATAGTTGTAGGAAATGTTCACCTCACCTATAATGGTCTTGCAAAGCATTTTGATAGGTCAAAAAGTCAAAGGTATTGTTGCACAACTTATAAAAGTATGAGATGCCACATCAATAGTTGCATTGGAGGTTGGTGGAGGAGGGACTTTGTGTAATGCGGTAGTGATTTCAAAATCGTGATATGATGGTAAATCAAAATGCACTGAATAATTGCAAGTTGGAAAACACAATGGGGGATGTTAGTATATG
>VDFB02193867.1:43358533-43376937 GCA_007258455.2 Sequoia sempervirens | reverse complement strand
ATCTAACAACTTTTCCCTTAGCTGAAAACTTACCACCACAGGAAAATGCCTATGAGATAGAAAAAACCGAGAGAGGTTATTATAGAGGGGCCCAACACAATTCCATAGCCTCAAACAAAAATTTGTAGGCATCACAGTTTCTGAGAAACAGTCTATCAAAGATTGCTGCCCTTTTGCACTTTAGACTCTTAAGAGATTTCGCTGATTGAACGTAGCTCGAATTGCTTCGGCCGATTTGGGTGCAAAAAAGGACCATAACTAACCTAAACGTAACCATCTGGACGTGATGGAACATTCGGTTAGGTCATATGAGTTGTAGAACAAGATTTATTTATGTAGTTACAAGTAGTTTTTTAGCCTCCAATCGAACTCCAGCGCTGATTTTCGTGTGAAAAAAAGCCATGAGACCATAGCTTGTTGCTTTCTTTTTAATGGAAACTAGTGGGAAACATAGTTAACTTCTTCATAGATTTAGCGTTTGAGATTGCAAGAAGACATCAAAATGACTAGTGTACTAAATAAATTCTTATGATTTCTAAAGAATACTGATAACTCAACTCAATTGGCTTCTTTTTTCAAAATCATACAAATTGAACCTTGGCATCAATAGACTCTGTATATCAAGCTACCACAATTCAAGTTTCAACGATGAATATTTATCATGCATGTTTTAAATGACATTCAAGTTTATGGTGGTTTTGTTGTTTATATGATGTTATGTGATATTCTAATCCTATTTCATGCTTCTATGCTGCATATATATATATATATATAATTTTATTTTTACATTTTTTTTTACTAATGAACCCAAAACGAACCAAACCACCCCCAAATTTTTTTTAGCCGAACTAGCAAACTAAACCCCCGAACTTGAACCCAAACCCAAACATGTAACTTAGTTTGTAAGTCAATTATTGGGAGTTGGTTGGTTTTTTTGTGTGGGGGAGAGTCTTAAAAAAGGTCGAGGAAGTCATTTTGGAGATTGATGAATGTAATTTGTGAAGAATCAATAAGATCATATTGAGTTACTTTGCAAAAATTGTGGTTTCTACACAAAAAATATGTGTTTTCTCCATTGTTTGACCACTACACAACAAGTAAACGGCTTCATAGCATGTGGAATGAGGGGGAAACAAGCCTGAAACCCCTTTAAAGTTGGTTTGAGTGCTTTCTTTTCATTTTTTGTGAGTTTTGTGCCAAGTTTTCTCAAGGCGGGTAGTGAACCCACATTTTGCATTTTTGAGTAAATTATGAATTATTGAAGCCCTCCACCTACTATACCTTTCATGTGGCTCAGTGGAGAGGCTGTGTACAATATGATTTGAATGTGTGTAGGTCCATTTAAGAAAGGGGAAATGATTTGTGAGTCTTGGAGTTGCTATCCTAAGAAAATCATTGCTTAAATTGCATGAAAATGAAGCTTTTAGCCTAGGGTTTGTTAAAATCAATGAGAGTGGGGGAATCTCTTTAATGTTTAAGCATATTGGGGTCATAATAGAGGTTTCTGAGTTGGTGGCATGGTCATGGGAGTTGTGCAAGTGGAACTTTCAATAAACCCTATGCATTTGCATGGTAAACAAACAGTTTCATGGGACATCCTGCTAAAGGACCTATATGTGTAGAATAATCTTAGAATTTTTTGTTTTATGACACAACTCAGGATTTTTTGCGGTGTTCTTGTGAAGATCAAGTGTTTAAATGGAACTCACTTTGTGAAAGAGGGCTAATTCACTAGCCTAGGACATGGGTATGTTATTGGCTCTCAAATTTGGTCCAAAGGAGTCAAGGGTAGTTTTCACATATGTTTTCACCCCCACTCTGCATCAATCCATAGCTTGTTTGAAAGAACTTGTTTTAGGATTTTAGCCATAACAATAAGCCATTGAACTATTTGATAAAAATATTTGGTACACATGTATGAAAAATGTGGTGGCATAGACAAGGCAATGAATTGTTTGAAAAAATGCCTCAAAGAAATGTGGTCTCATAAAATTCCATGACAAGCAAATGCAATTGACAGTTGCTCCTAGTTATTAGTTATGTAATGTGAAGTAATTGCATAACTGCTTAGGTTGAATTTGTAAAAACTATATTGTAATTAAAATTTTTTCATCTATCAGCATCTAGTTGTTAGTTATGCAATGTGAAGTAATGCTTTGAGTTTGAAAGATGTGCAATGCAATGTAATCAACGATATGAATATAAACTACATAATACAACCATTCTTTTTTATGCTCTTGTACATTGATATTTAACCATTGCTCACTTGATTAAATTTTTAAAGAGTTTAATCATGCACATGAGGAAGAAATTAAATTTCAATTATCAACTTCTATATATCAAATTATCCAATAATCTTGAGTGTATCTCCATATACAAAAATGACATCAACGCCAACTCAACCACATTTTTACAAAATGTGGCATATGCCATCTCGATGTCTATTCAAAATTTACATGCCAAAATGTCTATCTCATCCTAAACTACTAGTGGATCATCAAAATGGAGCCTCTTTGCAGCACTCGTTTTCTTTGAAGGTAGTTGCACAAGAAAAATTCAAACCACAATTGAGATTAGTTATACTATATGATTTAAAATCGAATAATTAACATCAAAATCAATATACATTGAATTATAATTGAACTCTAAAATTGTAATCTTGATTACCTGAAATATCCGTCTCTTTAAAGGGTTAGGAGTCCTAGAATATGCCCCTCTCAAAGAACCAACCAAACCAACTTTTCTAATGTCAATCTATATATGTGAACAAAAACATAAAATTGATCTAAGTTAGCATACAATTGTCAGTAATAGGAACATATAAATACCAAACACAAAATAAAATAAACACATACCTCTTTAGTTTGATATTTTTCTTTATCTCCTTTAGGTGTTTCAGAACCTCTTCCTTGATGTGTTTCGATACCTACTCCTTCAGGTGTTCCAATATGTACTCCTTCAGGCGTTGTGGCACTTGTCAACAATGACGTATAGCTCATAACTAATTGCATAAAAATGACAAGTACATATGAAACTACCAATCTATGCCAATGTATTTATAATCAATATAAGATCTTAAAAAATTTAATTCAATCGAATTTGAGTTCAATTACCTTTCCCTTATCTACCATTGCACCTCCATAATCCGGACAATTTCACCTTTGCTCGGTGACTTCTGCCAACAACGACACGTGACAGCTCATAATCAGAAACGTCATTGCATATTAAAAATGACAAGTACATATGAAACTACCAATCTATAGTTTATGTATGTCTGAATCAATATAAGATCTTAAAATTCTTAATTCAATCAAATTTGAGAGTTCAATTACCTTCCCCTTATCTAACATTGCACTCCATAATTTGACAAGGCCGCGACCACAAGACTAGGTATTTCCTACAAGAGGGTGCCACATACCATATGCTTTGGGCCATATAATCTCATTAATGACAATTCAAATGACAAGCAAGTATATAATAAAAAAATGTAAACAAGTGAGTGCGAAAATATATACTGTGTGCGTGTCGAGGCCAAATGAAATGGCCCTAAGGTTGCTATTAGTCACCTGTGCGAGCTCCTCCTCAGACATCAACTATTAAATAGACCATGTAAATAAATATTAGTACATTATACTATCTCTTATTAATATTAATTTAAAAACAAATGCAAGTTATGAATTTACAACTTAAATCTTACCTGTGTCACTATTCCAATGTCCCCCTCTCTAGCAGGAGAGGACTCTATAGGATGCACTCCACTCCCCTGCGTTTGATCTATAATGTCCACATCATGAAGGTCATAATCAGAAGTGTCCAAGGGATGCTCGGTGAGCTGTACAAGAGGACCCAAGCATATCTGGTGGCACATGGAGCAAGTATGTGGCACACAAATATGTGGACCTGACGAGGATGACGTAATAGCACTCGAGCCATTGCCAACATCACCAAAATGTGGCTGAGCTACTATAGAAGCATGCAAAACCAAAAGACCACTCAAAGAGTGAATAACTTGGATAGTGTGTATGGCTGCATCCTGCATAATATCTGGATGATATACTAGAGGTGGAAGAGGAAGGGGAGGAGGGGGAACATATGGGTGCGAGACTACTCTAACTACCCCTAGTCTATCCTGGGGCATACCTCCACCAATGCCCTAGAAGGGTTTAATGTCAAAGTAATTGACATGATGCCCTAACACAAACTCAACATATAATTTTTTAATAAAGTAAAATGGTATATTGCAATTGTTGTTCGGTGGTTTATCAAAAACCATACACCAACGATCCCAAAAGTTATCTACAATGTCTCTATGCGTGAACCATTTTATAGAAAATTTTGGTTTATTAACATTAACCAACAAACTAGTGCGGGGGTTAACAAATAAAGAGGCTATTTGGGCTTTGGTTATTCCGAGATCTTTCACATCATCATAAGACAATCCACATGTATAATATTCCCTCATGTCTTCTCGCCACAAATGAAAGGCATTATGTTGGGTGGAGAGGGTTTATATATTTTTAATTATTTCCTTCAATGTGTTTGACATCTCGGATAATCAAGGGATTCTCGTATAAACTTTAGAAATGCCCCTCAATTGCTGCAATTTTTCACCAATTAATTCTTCAATTGATGGTTGCGGAGGTGGTGGAGCGTTTGGCATTTGTGCATTTTCATTCTTAGCTGGTGGATCATTTGGAATTTGTGTATTTTCATTCTCAGTAGCCATAATGCCTGATTAAAGTTAAAAACTAATTAATCTAATTGAAATTAGACAATATAAATGAAAATATTGTAAAAATACCCTAGTTTTTAAAAAAAATCCAAAAAAAACCCTACTTTTTAACAAAAATCTATAAAATTCTCTACTTTTTAATTCAAATACATAAACAATACTATTTTTAAACCAAAATCCATAAAAAACATTCATTTTTAATCAAAATTCATTCTAAACTCAATTTTTTCATAAAAATTCAATCAAAACCCCTATTTTGAAAAAAAATCCATAAAAAACTAACTGAAATTATACAAATTTAATTCAAAATTTGATCAAAGCAAAGAAAAATCTAAAATCAAACCTTTTCAAAGTGGATATTGGCTAAATCAGATATCTGTTATGTGAAGAACCTCCTCACTGTGTGCTCGTGGCCTGTGAATGTGTAAAATGATTTTAACAGGCCCTAAATATGTATATATATATATATATATATATTTGCCTCAAATCGGATATCCAATCCAAATCAGATATCCAATATGGAAATATTGGTTTGGGCATTGCTTTAGAGGTGTGTATTGACACCCAAGCCACAAAAAAGTCAACTCGACATTTTTTTGTGTTTTTGGGTCGATGAAAAACGTAATTTTTTCCCCATTGCCACTTTTTGGCCCATCATGATCCTGCACATACCCAGTAGTAAGTGGTATCCTTCTTGTTCTGTCTTCTATGTTCTTATTGATTATTGTAAGTTATGGCCTCTTTCATATGTTAGGAGAGATGAGTTTTTTATATATTCGAATGAAAATTTAGTGCTTCACAATTCCTGTAGAATGGTAGAATGGCAGATATAATTGCTGATATATACTACCAGTGTTAGTGATAGGTTAAATTAGAAATTAAATTCCTAATGTACAGTTTAATATGTTTGTTTATTGTTTGTGTAATTTGGCATTTTGCACTCACCACAACATATAACTTGTATATTGGTGAAATTTGGAATAAAAAGAATTCTTTGTAGCACCAAATGTCTTTAATTTTTCAATTTAATCTATCGCTAACACTTGTCTTCCTTCTAGGTGGTTGATATATTTGAGGAAACAAAATTGAAGAAAACAAGGGCAGGTGGATTGAGGATGCTTTAGGAGACGTGAAGCTTTTGCACTAAATACAAGTGATTCTAGCTATCATAGCTTGAATTGTAAGTGTACGGGTCAGTTAAACTTCCAAAATTTATTTAGCATTAAGTTATGATATTTTTATAAATGAGATGCTTACTATGGCGAATGCAAATAAATTCCAGTTGAATTTTTTTATTCTACATAAATAGAAACAACTATGCATTTCATATGAAAACCCTACACGCAAACAATTTTTTTTATTTTTCCATAAATGAAAACCCTTTTTCTTTAACCAATATTCATTCAATGCTTTTCAGAAAACCCATTTAACTGCTCTTCAATGCTTCACAAAAACTCATTTAACAGTTGTGCTTCATAGTTCCTACATAATGGTAAAATGGCATATACAATGGCTGATATACATACCTGTTGGCTAGCCACCGCACATGTCGAATGCGTTTCTCTCATTCAGCCTCTATTATGTCACTTGCGCTCCCAACCAAACTGTAAAATGAAATGTTGCAAATGGCGACTTTTAGCTCTCCAGACACAACAAAAATGTTAGACAAAACACACCTATGTACATAAAAAATGAAAAGTTTTTACTCTAGTTCGACTGCCTGCAACTCCATTTTCCTCACCCACACCTCCTCCCTCCCCACCCACCAAACTAGAAAATGCAAATGTGCAAAATGGCGATGTTAGGTGCATTTTTTTCTAGCTTTTTTACTTTCTTGCCCAACTGTGTGTCCTTTTCTGGTGATGCCACCTGACGACACACAACTAGTCATTCGCCAAGTCTTTTCCTCGGTTCTTTTTATCCACCGCGTGGCATGGGGTATGGGGGGTACGATATTATGTTAGATACATAGGTGCCTTTTGTCTAGGAGTTAGCTTTCTCCAACTCTTAGAAAAAAAGAACCTATGTACACACAAAAAATGCATGAAAACATACATAACAATATACATGGTAACATACATAACATGAAGAGATGGCATAGTGCAGGGCTCTCCAAACGGATGATAGAAGTGACAGAACCAGAAATGGAAGGAAACGTCACGGTTAATATGTAAGAAGTACTATTATTGGAAAACACTTTGTGTTGTGGGTTTTCTCATTTTGCAGGTTGAAAGTGAAAGGTTGGAGAGTAGGTGGAGGAGATTAAAAACCAATGGAATTAAGGTGAGGGGTTTGTAACTGATTGGGTTGTCACTTGTAAAGGGTTTTAAAGCATTGTGTGGGTTGCAAATTTTGAAAAACCAGTGTTTTGCAACTTGGAATTTTACACAACACTATGAATATTCGTCTCGAAAATATTTTGTTATTTATACCATAGGAATGCAATGAAAGACACCATTTTTAAACACCCAGTGTTTTCCAACAACGATTAAAACTATGTATGTTTGTAGGTTGGAAAACATAGTGGGATGTGAGTGCATGATTTATGAAAACTTCAACCCACACAATGTTGTAAAACCCTTATGGACACAGCTAATCTCCCAAGAAAACATACCTATGTACATACAAAAATGCATAAAAATATACATAACATGAGGAGATGGCATAGTGCAAGGCCTGCTAAGATAGATGATAAAAGTGATGAAACTAGCAGACGGGAGGAAATGTCATAGTGAGGAAAGCGAGGAGGTGTCCTCTCGCATCGAATTACGCTAACATTTTTTTCCTTGTGCGAGAATCTATCCGTTCACTATGGGAGGGAAGGGCGTTGATGTGATTAAGACATGCGTTTTAGATTGTAACGAGTATTGTTCTTGGAAAACACTCTGTGTTCTGGGTTTTCTCATTCTGCAGGGAGTTGCAGGTCGGGGATATATAAGACTATCCAAATTCGCCTAAGGGGTGAGTAACCAATTGGGTTGTTACTTGTAAAGGGTTTGAAAATAGTATTTGGGTTGTAGGGTTCATAACACCCAATGTTTTTGAACCTGCAATTACACATAGACAGTATGAATGTAATGAAAATGTTTTGGTTTCTTACACTGTGAGAACCCAATTGGTTGGTGAAACCTCAGTTGATTTTGGATACTTTTTTGTATCCCCCACTGGCAATTATATTGACAGTATGAATTTATTCAGTAACCCTTACTTTCAACAAACATTCCATTTCAATATTGTCATACGTCTAGAACATAAAATGCACATAAGAGTTGCATGATGGAAAACACACAGGATTGTGACTCACTTCTAAATTCAGGTTCAATGAGAATTTTTTGTTATGCAGACTATAAGAAAACAATGTTTTGATATTCACCTTCATATTTTATGACAACCCTTACTTTCAAAAAACATTCCATTTCAATATTTGTTCATATGTTTGGAACACAAAATGCACATAACAGTTCCAGGATGGAAAACACATAGGGTTGTGACTCACTTCTCAATTCTTGTTCAATGACCAATTTTTGTTATGTAGACTATGACAATAATCATTTGGTTGTGTGTTTATAATGTGCATTATATTTATGTTAATATGAAATATACCAGAAGGCAATGCCACTTGAAGTCTTATTGTTTATGTTAGCTTTCTTATAAATGAAAGAAAAAGGTTAACATTTAAATCATTTGAGGTCGACTATTTTTCTCATCATGGATACTTTCAAATGAATAGTTGTATTAAATGCTATTTGTAACAGTAAAAATAAAATTTCACTATCTTCATTTGATTGCAAGAAAAAAAAGTCATCACATTATTTGCAGTGTTGGAAAACACATTGTCCCTTGTCAGTTATTTGCTTGTCAAAATTTTTTGTTTCCTACGCACCAAGAATGTAAGGAAGTCCACCTTAAAATTTTGTTTCTCATGATTCAAAAACTATATGATTGCTTACAACATATGGTGCAATAAATTTTTGAACTTTAACTGTCCCGTAACACTTGCAACTTTTTTACATATTACAAGAAACCACAGATGCATACTTCGAAGGGGAAATTCAAAGAAAGCGGGAGAAAGGGTAATATTTAAATCTTCTTTTTAATGTGTACTTTGATATTTTGAATGAATTGGTTGCATGTATTTGAATTTGATGTGACATTTACACTCCTAGCATTAGAGGGCAAGGATGGACAAGGAAGTGGTGGGCGCGAGCAAGTTAGTGTCCATTTGGGATAGGAAAATGTGCCTCGAGAGGGCAACAATAAGAAAGGGTGCTTGGGGAGGAGATCGTTTTCCTAGGTAGAAATCTTTGAGAAATATGAAACTTGTTATCTTGCTACATTGATGTAATAGGACAACAGGTTTCCAATTTCTCAATTTCTTGAAAGGAAGCAGAAAAATCGGTCCTTAACCTTATTTGTGACGTTTCTTGGATAGAGTTTTCAATATCTTGAATACTTTTATGTATCATTCCAGTTGCTTTTTTCTCAGATTTTAGAGTGTCTTTGTGATTTCATTTAGGAAATTTCATTTCTTTTATGAATATGCTGATTTTGATAGTATATTAGAAAACACACTGTCCCTGGTTCTTTCAGAGGAAGAAAGTGGAAGAAAGGGTAATTTTGAAATATGCTTTTTAATGTTTATTTTCATATTTTGAATGAATTTGTTGCATGCATAGGAATTTGATGTGATGTTAACATTCTTCACGTTACAGGGAAAGGATGAACAAGGAAGTGGCAGGTGTGAAGAAATGTCACCTATAAGCTCAAGGCCCGATTTTATTGATTCTTGACACTAGCTCAATTTCTCAATTTCCTTCAATTTCTATCGAAGAAGTGATAAAATCAGGCCTTGATTATTGGCGACATTTCTTGGTCCGTCTGATTTTTCCTTTTCCTTCTCATCCATTTCCAATTGTATTTCTCCTCCATAGGTACATATAAATGATTTCATTCCGTATATATAAATTTGATGAAAGTTTTCTACATTTTTAGATAAGACTTTCATCTCCCCCCCTATTGATTGTCTTTCTCTACACTTAGATCGGATGTTGCCTTTTCCTTATATCCATACATTAATTGTTGAACGTAGTCATTTATATTATTGGGTTTCTTACAGGCTAAAGGTGTTGAAAGTGCAATGGTTGAAGCAGAGGCTTCCTCAAACCCTCTTGTTACACGTACAACAACAAGGATCCGTGCAAGTGGAATCACCCCACCGCCAATGCCAAGAACCCAAAGAAGCCTATAATATTTTATCTGACCATCTCCTCAATTACACATAAAAGACACTGTAGGAGAGGATGAGAGAGGCTGACAATAGGAATTTTCCATTCAATCTTTGATCATGTAATTATTGAACAATTATGGTGTGGAATTACATTATCTTTGATCATGTAATTATTGAACAATTATGGTGTGTAATTACACTACTTTGGTATGTTTGGAGACTACGACATTTTTCCAATAGTGGCATGGTGCGATTGTTAAGTTGTATTGATAATATTTCCATCAAGGCTCCAATCCCTTTGGGGTATAGTTTTTGACAATTTATATGGGAATGAGGTGCCCCATTTGTGACCTCACCGGTTCATAGCTCTAGGTCAAAAGTGTTTACCCCTCTTAATTAAAAAAATATAAGACTATCTTCTTGCAGATTTCATGACACTTTTTGTTTCCATGTAAAATTTCATTATAAAAAATGCCAAATGCCATCAAATAATGGTAGGCAATGCCACCTCAAGTCTTATTATTTATGTCAAACTTACTTACAAATGTAAGCACATGCAATGAGCACTTTTTTTTATGTAGACTGTAACAAAATAATGTACTAAAGTTGAGCTTCATATTTTATAACAACCCCTACTTTCAGTAAACATTCCATTTCAATATCTGTTCATACATTTCAAACAAAAAAATGCACATAATAGTTGCATGATGGAAAACACACTAGGTTGTGACTCACTTCTCAAGTCTTGTTCAATAAGTGCTTTCTTTTATGCACATTGTAACCAAACAATGTTTTCAACATCACCTTCATATTTTTTAACAACCCTTACTTTTAGGAAAACACTCCATTTGAATATTTGTTCATACGTTTTGAATAAAAAATGCACATAATAGTTGCATGATGGAAAACACAATGGGTTGTGACTCACTTCTCAATTCTTGTTGAATGACTGCTTTCTTTTATGAAGACTGTAATAAATAATGTTTTGAAGTTCACCTTCATATTTTATGAAAACCCTTACTTTGAGAAAACATTCCATTTCAATATCTGTTCATATGTTGGAACACAAAATGCACATAACAGTTGCATGATGGAAAACACAATGGGTTGTGACTCACTTCTCAATTCTTGTTCAATCACCAGTTTTTGTTATGTATACTGTAAGAAAACAATATTTTGAAGTTCACCTTCATATTTTATAACAAACCTTACTTTCAGCGAACAATCCATTTCAATATCGTCATACGTTTTGTGAATATAAAATGCAAAAAAAAGTTGGGCGAAATGGAAAACACGCTGGGTTGTGACTCACTTCTCAATTCTTGTTAAACAATGTATTGAAGTTCATTACAACCTTTACTTTCAACAAATATTCCATTTCAATATTTGTTCATACATCTCAAACACAAAATGCACATAATAGTTGCATGATGGAAAACACACTGGGTTGTGACTCACTTCTCAATTCTTGTTGAATGACCTCTTTCTTTTATGTATAATGTAACAAAACAATGTTTTGAAGTTTTCCTTCATATTTTATGACAACCCTTCTTTGAGCAAACATTCCATTTTAATATCTGTTCATATGTTTGGAACACAAAATGCACATAACAGTTGCATGATGGAAAACACAATGGGTTGTGACTCACTTCTCAATTATTGTTCAATCACCACTTTCTGTTATGTAGACTATAAGAAAATAATGTTTTGAAGTTCACCTTCATATTTAATAACAACCCTTAATTTCAACAAACATTCCATTTCAATATTGTCGTACGTTTTGTGAATAGAAAATGCAGAAAAAAGTTGGGGGAAATGGAAAACACACTAGGTTGTGACTCACTTCTCAATTCTTCTTAAAAAATGTATTGAAGTTCATTACAACTCTTACTTTTAGCAATTATTCCATTTCAATAGCTGTTTATATGTTTCGAACACAAAATGCACATAACAGTTGCAGGATGGAAAACACACTAGGTAGTGAGTCACTTCTCAATTTTTGTTGAATGACCGCTTTCTTTCATGCAGAATGTAACAAAACAATGTTTTGAAGTTCACCTTCTTATTTTATGATAACCCTTACTTTCAACAAACATTCCATTTCAATATCTGTTTATATGTTTCAAACACAAAATGCAGATAGCAGTTGCATGATGGAAAACACACTGGGTTGTGACTCACTTCTCAATTCTTGTTCAATGAGCGATTTCTTTTATGTAGACTAGAAGAAAATAATGTTTTGAAGTTCACTTTCATATTTTATAACAACCCTTAATTTTAGCGAACATTCCATTTCAATATCGTCGTATGTTTTGTGAATAGAAAATGCAAAAAAAAGTTGGGGGAAATGGAAAACACACTAGGTTGTGACTCACTTCTCAATTCTTGTTAAGCAATGTATTGAAGTTCATTACAACCCTTACTTTCAACAAATATTCTATTTCAATATTTGTTCATACGTTTCAAACACAATATTCACATAATAGTTGCAAGATGGAAAACACATTGGGTTGTGACTCATTTCTCAATTCTTGTTGAATGACCGCTTTCTTTTATGCAGAGTGTAACAAAACAATGTTTTGAAGTTCACCTTCTTATTTTATGACAACCCTTACTTTCAACAAACATTCCATTTCAATATCTATTCATATGTTTCAAACACAAAATGCACATAACAGTTGCATGATGGAAAACACACTGGGTTGTGAATCACTTCTCAATTCTTGCTCAACCGCCACTTTCTCTTATGCACACTGTAACAAAACAATGTTTTCAACTTCACCTTCATATTTTATAACAACCCTTACTTTCAACAAAACACTCCATTTCAATATATGTTCATATGTTTCAAACACAAAAATTCACATAACAGTTGCAAGATGGAAAACACACTGGGTTGTGACTCACTTCTCAATTCTTTTTCACTGACCACTTTCTATTATGCACACTGTAACAAAACAATGTTTTCAACTTCACCTTCATATTTTTTAACAACCCTTACTTTCAACAAAACACTCCATTTCAATCTATGTTCATATGTTTCCAACACATAATGCACATAATAGTTGCATGATGGAAAACACATTGGGTTATGAATCACTTGTCAATTCTTGTTGAATGACCGCTTTCTTTATGTAGACTGTAACAAAACAATTTTTTGAAGTTCACCTTCATATTTTATGACAACCCTTACTTTTAGCAAACATTCCATTTCAATTTTGTCATACGTTTCGAACAAAAGATGCACACAATAGTTGCATGATGGAAAACATAGAGGGTTGCCACTCACTTCTAAATTCTTGTTCAATGACCACTTTCTATTATGCACATTGTAACAAAATAATCTATTGAAGTTCAAAATAGTTCAACTTACCTATAATAGTCCTACAAATGTAGAAAATAGTTGTAGGAAATGTTCACCTCACCTATAATGGTCTTGCAAAGCATTTTGATAGGTCAAAAAGTCAAAGGTATTGTTGCACAACTTATAAAAGTATGAGATGCCACATCAATAGTTGCATTGGAGGTTGGTGGAGGAGGGACTTTGTGTAATGCGGTAGTGATTTCAAAATCGTGATATGATGGTAAATCAAAATGCACTGAATAATTGCAAGTTGGAAAACACAATGGGGGATGTTAGTATATGCTTCTAAGAATCTTGCATTGCCTTTTGATGGGCAGCAAGTTGATTATCCCTTTAAACAAAATCCAAGCCCATACAATTCACCTCCTCGCCATTCACTTCAGCCAATAGGAAGACCACTTGGCTGAAAAACATCCCCTTTGGAGCATCTAAATTACTACAAACTCATGCACTAGGAAATACAAATTACATAATTGGTTTAATTCCATCTTCATATGCAACAAGAGATAGTGGCAGCCTTGCATTTCCATTTCTTAGCAATTTGGCTGGAGATTGTTGAGTTGTGGAGGAAATGGCATGGGCTTGGATTTTGTTTAAAGGGATAATCATCACTCCTGTATGTAGATGTCCTATTTCAAGTGGGAGCTTTCTTGTATGTTTCGTATCCACTACAACATTACAGAAATTCCCTCCTCCACCAACCTCCAATGTAGCTATTGTTGTGGCATCTTAAACTTTTATTAGTTGTGCAATATTTGACTTTTGACCTATCAATTGTGTAACAACACCTTTGAAATTTTATGTTTATCAATTGTGCAACAAGACCTTTCACTTTTGACCTATCAGTTGTGCAAAAACACCTTCCATTGTTGTCTTTGTTTTATCAAATTCCTATCTTTTAGATTGCAGCTCTCTCTAAACAACATTAAGCTCCACTTCTTTTCATTGTGACAAATTCTTCTTGTGTTTTAATTCCTTTTCTAAGTGGTTAATTATAGTGTTAGGTTGTTCTACTCCACTTTGAGAATTTCCAACTATTATTTTTGTAGTGTGTTTATGATTAGAGTATGTAGATGTTTCTTTTCGCAAGATCGTTAGGGAAATTCTCTACCTTTCGAATAAGACTTTCATGCCTCCACCCAACTGATTCTCTTTTTTGGCACTTAGATTTGCTATTGCCTTTTCCTTATCATCCATTTCCAATTGTATTTATTCCATGGAATTGCTAACTTCATGAATGCTTTCCTTCATTTGTTCAACTCCACTTATAGAATCATCTCTCTCTTTATTTTCTTGCACAAATTCATATGAAATAGAAAGCCTTTCGAGTTAATCCCCTTTTGCATTACCATTTTCCCCTTGCACATATTGCACATGCTCCTTCCTCCACTTGTCATGAGTAGGAACAACCTATTCAATCAATACATTATCTATATGATTTACTTTGGTCTGATTCTTTCCAAGTGTTTTTAGAGTAGATTCCTTTTTTTCATTACACACTTTCCAATATGTCATATTTTTTTTATTACTACCACATCATACAATTCTCATAACAATTTTTTTCGGATTCTGTCAGATTTCTTTCAGGAAAAGGGATAGAATTTTGAATGTATTGAATACTTTAAAATGATAAAGGGAAAAAATAATGTAGAGAAGGGATACAATCAACTATCCATCACACTTCAATCCTTTAAGAACAACTTTGCAACCCTTTGAAACCTCTCTCCAACTCTTCACAGTTTCACCCAGTTTTACTTATAAGTCTGCAGACCTAGTTTTCTCTTCAAATCTCACAAAATAAAAATCAAACTCACAAAATCCAAGGTGTTTCAGACACCCATTAAGACCTTCTAAAACATATGTCAAAATCACCTTTTGTCACTTTGTAACAACCCTCTCAAAATTGGACTGTCTCGCTGTCCTTCTAGGCTAATTAGGCATGTTTTCCAAAGCAAGTGCCTCAAAATCTCTCTCCCAATTACAAAAAACTACTTAGACCTTCTCCATAGGTGTCAAATAGCCCTAATCAACAATTTTGAGAATGGTAAACCCTCACTAAGTCATCAAATCATAAAACCCTCATTTTAACTAGTTTTGAGAAGGGTTTATTGAAAAACTATGTTCCTGGCCTCCAACAAATCTGCCACTGCCTCCAACACACCTAAATATGTCTGCTAATGTTCAAAATTCCATCACACAACCTTTACCAACAATGTTTCATTAGACTCTTACTTAAAACCACCATTTTTAGGTCAAAACACATAAGGTATCATCTAGGGTAGCAACTCAAAACCACCAATCATCTCCCCTGATCTTGAAACCATGTACATACCAAACCTACACCCTAATGAGCCATTCCACCAAGTTACAAAAGGAAACATTGGGTGGAATTTCTTATGTAGCCATTTCTTTACAATCAAACCCTTACAATAGGGTATAACAAGCGGTCACAGAAAAATGAAAATAAGATCCTTCAAATTTCATGTGAAAGGGCCAAACCAAATGTAAATTGATGTTAATTCCTATCCTTATTGAATTCACCAACTTTTAGACCAATATGCCACTGGTATGGTATCATATAGGCCTGTAACAACAAGCAAAACACATAAATTTATGATAAAACAAAGATTTTTATTGGGTTTCCACTTCAAAATCCAATGAAGAGTCTTTACATAGAGTTCCTCAACATATATAAAAATTTTCCCTCCAAAATAAAATTGACTAAACTGACTCCAACGACCATTTGAACTAAATGACCGTTGGTATTCGAAAAAACTGCCTTTTTGCACTTTTTTTACAACTTTACATTTTTGCATTTCTTACATAGCAACTTTTGACAACATTGCAAAAATATGACAATACAAACTCAATGACTCCCCTAGATGATTTAAACATTTGAAAATGGTCTACGTGGACCTTATTTAATGAAAATGACTCCAAAATCACCTAAAATCTAACACAAGATCTTACTTGACAACAAAAAAATGCACTTGGTGCCCCTGCACCACAAACATGTGGTAATGAAGTTTTCATTTTTATGGAAATTTCAATATGAATAATATCTAACAGAGGCAATACAAAATATCTTACATTCAACAATAGTGTTTCAAAACAGTAGATCTAGTTATACAACTATGAGTGGGTTGTTTTTACAACACCCTATGTTTTACAATTTGTAGTATTACAGAACAGTATTCATGTATTAGATAGTAATAAATAGTAATAAAGATTGATAAAAAATACAATAATAAACACTAATAAACAACAATACAAAATATCATTCATTCAACTGTAGTGTTTCAAAAGAGTAATACATAATAAAAGTTGAAGTTTTAGTTTCCATTTTTCATTTAAGAAGCCTTTCCACATCCTAATCAAATTCACTCTTTACATTTTTTTTTTTATAGTTATGCTCTCATTGGAATGGCAGGGGCATCCTATGCCAAGCCGTTGAATAACCCTTTCATCATTCAGCAGAACGGGTGCAAGGTGGTCAAGCAGTGTGCGGAGGGCAAGATACATCTCCCATATATCCTCTTCAATGTGTGGCTCAACAACATGACTATGCAACTACATTCCTTGGTTGAAAAAAAAATCACCTTGATGTTGTAGGCTGCTAGTAAATGTTTCTTGAACACACCTCATATCTGATCTTAATGCTATTTGGAGAGAGCTGCAATCTAAAAGATTGGAATTTGATAAAACAAAGACAACAATGGAAGGTGTTGTTGCACAACTGATAAGTCAAAAGTGAAAGGTCTTGTTGCACAACTGATGAATGTCAAATGTCAAAGGTGTTGTTACACAATTGATAGGTAAAAAGTCAAAGGTGTTGTTGCACAAAAGATAAAAGTTTAAGATGCCACAACAATAGTTGCATTGGAGGTTGGTGGAGGAGGGAATTTTTGTAATGTTGTAGTGGATACATAACAAATAGGAAAGCTCCCACTAAAAATAGGACATCTACATATAGGAGTAACGATTATCCCTTTAAACAAAATTCAAGCCCATACTATTTCCTCCACAACTCAACAATCACTAGCCAAATTGTTGAGCAATGGAAATGCAAGGCTGCCACTATCTCTTGTTGCATATTAAGATGAAATTGAACTAGCTATGAAATTTGTATTTCATAGTGCATATAGTTTGCAGCAATTCAGATGCTGTAAAGGGGACATTTTTCAGCCAAGTGGTCTTCCTATTGGCATAAGTGAATGGTGAGGAAATGAATTGTATGGGCTTGGATTTTGTTTAAAGGGATAATAAACTTGTTTCCCATCAAAAGGAAATGCAAGATTCTTAGAAGCGTCTACTAACATCCCCCACTGTGTTTTCCAACCTGTAGTTATTCAATAAATTTTGATTTAGCATCATATCACGATTTTGAAATCCAAATTTTAGTCCACCGAAGAGTTGTAATAAATTGTTTAGGTGAGTTTCATGAAATTATTAAGGTCTAAAAAACACAAGAGTTTCATGAGAACCATATTGTCTACATATAATTGCAAGTTGGAAAATACTGTGTGATATACAAACTACAACCCACTATGTTTTCCATCTTGCAATATGAAGGTGGACTTAAATACATTGTTATAGTGCATAGAACAAAAAGTGCTCATTACAACAAGCCATTTTACTATCATACGGATTATTTGTGTTTGTGCATTTATGATGAAGGTGCAACCCGAGACTTAGAAAATAACCCACAAACAAGAGAATAATTTTATTAGTAAAAAAATGGAACTTCTTACATGCAGAGGATCTCAAATCCCTAAGTTCTACAACACATGCAAGTTACAGAAAGCTACAGAATAACCCTTTCGCAATATGATAGCTTGTCCCTGAAAAGCTACCCAAAAATTAGAAACCCGCCCATAAATAGAGCTCCTCTTTAGTTTTGGAGCCAAAACAACATTCAAATTTGAGTTTAGGCAGTTTGGCACCGAAAATTACAACTTGAAGTTCAAATTTCAAAAGAACATTTGCAATTGTATCTTCTAGAAAGTGCGCCAACTTCCTGGGGCCATAACTTTTGATCCAGGACTCTGATTCGCAAACCGTTTGAACCGGTTGGAAAGGTC
>VDFB02193867.1:43210195-43358433 GCA_007258455.2 Sequoia sempervirens | reverse complement strand
ACTGCAATATATTTCAACCCAGGAATAGAAAATAAAAACCATAAATTGGGAATTTCATTATGATGAGAAGGGTATCCAAAAATGTAAAAACATCTAAAAACTGAGAAACTTGAAATTTAACTATTTTTGGGTGATGCAAGATTGCCCTTACACCATTAGATGCTCCTACATCAATTTATCAAACATCCAACGATACGTTTGAAGAACATAGTAATATAGAATATATATATTCTTGGAGGTGTGTAGGATCTTTCGTAGTGGGATGGGGTATTCAAGATCTAAATCTTAATCAAGCGAGAAAAACCATAAGCCTACCATTGAAACTTATACCCAACTCATGTCACCGTCTATGTCATCCTTTTCGCCCATTGACAAGGGAAACCAAAATTTCTTCCATGTTGAACGAAAAACTATCCATCCTATTTGTTGGTGTAGGTTTTTTAATTTCCTTATGTTAGGAAATATTTATTTTTCCTACACATTATTAAGCATACCTTAGGTTATAGGAGATGTGGTTTATATGAGTACATGTGGCGTAATACAACAGCTGCATGTGTCACTCTCCCCCACACATGGGTAGTTGAGTTACACATCCTTTTTTTGGCTTGTTGTGCCACCTCTCATAACCACTATTCTATTTTTACCTAAGTAGTTTATGGGGTAGTTGAGTTACACATCCTCTTTTGGATTTATGTGCCACCTCTCTCTTGTCTTCACTTGAGGAGGTTATGCCACATATTTTGTCATTTTCCAAGTAGGCATAACTCCCACCTAATTTGGTTATTTGGGAGTTATTAACCCTCTTGGAATTATTTTCCCATTTTCAGCTATATAATCAGCACTCACCTCTCCCTCCTAGCAAGTTCATATGAGCTTCATATTAGCTCAGTTAGTTCAAGGGAGTGCTGATCCATATTGTATTTTTTTGAGTGTGATAATATCATATTCAATTTGGCATTCTTGTATCTTAATGATAGCATAATATTTCTGCCATTTCTCTCTTGTGGAAGTTATTTTGTCTTGCAGGTGATTCTGGGGTGTTTGAGGAGTTCACCATAAACTCCTACATGGTATCAGAGCTTCAGTGCTGCAGACTTCTTCCCAAATCAGAGGGGTCAATCTTGGCATGAAAGTTTTGCTAGGTGCAAGTTGGGGTTTGGAGGACCTTGCCATTGAATCCAAGGGTTTTATGCAAGTCGTTTTTATTGGAGCCGTTTTCATTTTTTCTTTAGAAATCTAGCTTCCAATAATTTGTAGGAAAAATGATTTCTGGGTTTTGTTCTTGGCTTCAAAATATTTCTGGGTTTTTGTTTTTGTCTACTCATTGTGAATAGATTTTTCAAAAACAAGATATTGTTGGAAAGCTGATTCCATCCTCTATACAAATTTGAGGTTATTTTTCATAATGGAGGCAGATGTGAACATTTATCAATGCATGCACTATTTTCTTATTTGTGTGCATTAGGCTTGCATTATTTGATCTCTGCACTTCAGCTCAGTTCCAGATCATTTTTCAATCGATTGTTGCCATGGAATTAAAGATAATGCGGTTCGCGAGTTTTCAAGTGTTCCTTGGCATCCGAGGTCCTACTGTTAGCCTGATTCCGACTTGAGTCCTTAGTGACTCTATATGGTTTCTAGCAAGCGAAGTATCTTTCCTTGCTTGCCACATTGAGTTCGATGTTACTCCACGATTGTACTCGGTGCTTCTTCTTTACTTGTGAGTTGCATCTCTCTTATGGGGGTTTTATGATCTCTCTTATCATCCTTTGCATGGATAGAGATTGATTGGATTTGTGATGGATATCATTATTGTATTGTATCTCTCTTTTGGGGAGGAGTTTTGTCCCACTGGGTTTTCTCTTTTTCTCCATTTGTGAGAGAGTATTTTGTACATGGGTACCTAACATGGCCTAGTAACCAGGACCCATATTTTCATCCTTGTGTCTTTTCACCCACCTAAGCTATGTTTAAGGGGGGGTGTTGGTGTAGGTTTTTTAATTTCCTTATGTTAGGAAATATTTATTTTTCCTACACATTATTAAGCATACCTTAGGTTATAGGAGATGTGGTTTATATGAGTACATGTGGTGTAATACAACAGCTACATGTGTCACTCTCCCCCACACATGGGTAGTTGAGTTACACATCCTCTTTTGGCTTGTTGTGCCACCTCTCATAACCACTATTTTGTATTTACCTAAGTAGTTTATGGGGTAGTTGGGTTTCTCACCCTCTTTTGGTTTTATGTGCCACCTCGCTCTTGTCTTCACTTGAGGAGGTTATGCCACATGTTTTGTCATTTACCAAGTAGTTAAAAACTCCCACCTTTTATGGGTAGTAGGAGTTAATGCACCTCTTGGAAGTATTTTCCATTTTCAGCTATATAATCAGCGCACTCACCTCTCCTCTATGAAATTTCATATGAGGCTTCATATTGGCTCCCGGTTAGTTCAAGGAGTGCTGATCCATATTATATTTTTTTGAGTGTGATAATATCATATTCAATTTGGCATTCTTGTATCTTAATGATAGCATAATATTTCTGCCATTTATCTCTTGTGGAAGTTATTTTGTCTTGTAGGTGATTCTGGGGTGTTTGAGGAGTTCACCATAACTCCTACATGGTATCAGAGCTTCAGTGCTGTAAACTACTTCCCAGATCTGAGGGGTCATCTTGGCATGAAAGTTTTGTTGGGTGCAAGTTGAGGTTTGGAGGACCTTGCCATTGAATCCAAGGGTTTTATGCAAGTCGTTTTTATTGGAGCCATTTTCATTTTTTTCTTTAGAAATCTAGCTTCCATTGATTTGTAGGAAAAACAATTTCTGGGTTTTGTTCTTGGCTTCAAAATATTTTTGGGTTTTTGTTTTTGTCTACTCATTATGAATAGATTTTTCAAAAACAAGATATTGTTGGAAAGCTGATTCCATCCTCTATACAAATTTGAGGCTATTTTTCATAATGGAGGCAGATGTGAACATTTATCAATACATGCACTATTTTCTTATTTGTGTGCATTAGGCTTGCATTATTTGATCTTTGCACTTCAGTTCAGTTCCAGATCATTTTTCAATCGACTATTGCTTCATAGATTCCAGAGATGTGCCAGTTTGCGAGTTTTCCAGTGTTCCTTGGCATCGGGTCTGTTGTTGCTTCATCATGATTCCGACTTGAGTCCTTGAGTGACTCTAATATGGTTTCTAGCAAACAGAAGTATCTTTCCTTGCTTTCCGCATTCAGGATTCCAGTGTTACTCCACAGTGTACTCTAGTGCTTCTTCTTGCAGCAAGTTTTCTCTTATGGGGGGGTTCTATGATCTCTCTTATCATCCTTTGCATGGATAGAGATTGATTAGATTTGTGATGGATATCATTATTGTATTGTATCTCTCTTTTGGGGAGGATTTTTGTCCCACTGGGTTTTCTCTTTTTCTCCATTTGTGAGAGAGTATTTTGTACATGGGTACCTAACATGGCCTAGTAGCCAGGACCAATATTTTCATCCTTGTGTCTTTTCACCCACCTAAGCTATGCTTAAGGGGGGGTGTTGGTGTAGGTTTTTTAATTTCCTTATGTTAGGAAATATTTATTTTTCCTACACATTATTAAGCATACCTTAGGTTATAGGAGATGTGGTTTATATGAGTACATGTGGCGTAATACAACAACTACATGTGTCACTCTCCCCCACATGGGTAGTTGAGTTACACATCCTTTTTTTGGCTTGTTGTGCCACCTCTCCTCTTCCTATTCTATTTTTACCCTAGAAAGTAGTTTATGGGAGTAGTTAATTTACACATCCTCTTTTGGTTATGTGCCACCTCTCTTGTCTTCACTTGAGGAGGTTATGCCACATATTTTGTCATTTTCAAGTAGGCATAACTCCCACCCTAATTTGGTTATTTGGGAGTTATTAATAACCCTCTTGGAAATTATTTTTCCATTTTCAGCTATATAATCAGCACTCACCTCTCCCTCCTAACCAAGAGTTCATATGAGCTTCCTTAGCTCGGTTAGTTCAGGAGTCTTTGATCCATATTAATATTTTTGAGTGTGATAATATCATATTCAATTTGGCATTCTTATCTTAATGATAGCATAATATTTCTGCCATTTTCTCTCTTGTGGAAGTTATTTTGTCTTGCGGTGATTACGGGGTGTTTGAGGTTCACCATAGCTCCTACATGGTATCGAGCCCGATCTTTGCCGAGACTTCTTCAAATCGAGAGGGTCAATCTTGGCATGAAAGTTTTGCTAGGTGCAAGTTGGGGTTTGGAGGACCTTGCCATTGAATCCAAGGGTTTTATGCAAGTCGTTTTTATTGGAGCCGTTTTCATTTTTTCTTTAGAAATATAGCTTCCAATAATTTGTAGAAAAAATTATTTCTGGGTTTTGTTCTTGGCTTCAAAATATTTCTGGGTTTTTGTTTTTGTCTACTCATTGTGAATAGATTTTTCAAAAACAAGATATTGTTGGAAAGCTGATTCCATCCTCTATACAAATTTGAGGTTATTTTTCATAATGGAGGCAGATGAGAACATTTATCAATGCATGCACTATTTTCTTATTTGTGTGCATTAGGCTTGCATTATTTGATCTCTGCACTTCAGCTCAGTTCCAGATCATTTTTCAATCGATTGTTGCTTCATAGATTCCAAAGATGTGCCAGTTTGCGAGTTTTCAAGTGTTCCTTGGCATCGGGTCTACTGTTGCTTCATCATGATTCCGACTTGAGTCCTTGAGTGACTCTAATATGGTTTCTAGCAAACAGAAGTATCTTTCCTTGCTTGCCACATTCAGGATTCCAGTGTTACTCCACGGTGTACTCCAGTGCTTCTTCTTGCAGCAGGTTATCTCTTATGGGGGGGTTCTATGATCTCTCTTATCATCCTTTGCATGGATAGAGATTGATTGGATTTGTGATGGATATCATTATTGTATTGTATCTCTCTTTTGGGGAGGAGTTTTGTCCCACTGGGTTTTCTCTTTTTCTCCATTTGTGAGAGAGTATTTTGTACATGGGTACCTAACATGGCCTAGTAGCCGGGACCCATATTTTCATCCTTGTGTCTTTTCACCCACCTAAGCTATGCTTAAGGGGGGGTGTTGGTGTAGGTTTTTTAATTTCCTTATGTTAGGAAATATTTATTTTTCCTACACATTATTAAGCATACCTTAGGTTATAGGAGATGTGGTTTATATGAGTACATGTGGCGTAATACAACAGCTGCATGTGTCACTCTCCCCCACACATGGGTAGTTGAGTTACACATCCTTTTTTTGGCTTGTTGTGCCACCTCTCATAACCACTATTCTATTTTTACCTAAGTAGTTTATGGGGTAGTTGAGTTACACATCCTCTTTTGGATTTATGTGCCACCTCTCTCTTGTCTTCACTTGAGGAGGTTATGCCACATATTTTGTCATTTTCCAAGTAGGCATAACTCCCACCTAATTTGGTTATTTGGGAGTTATTAACCCTCTTGGAATTATTTTCCCATTTTCAGCTATATAATCAGCACTCACCTCTCCCTCCTAGCAAGTTCATATGAGCTTCATATTAGCTCAGTTAGTTCAAGGGAGTGCTGATCCATATTGTATTTTTTTGAGTGTGATAATATCATATTCAATTTGGCATTCTTGTATCTTAATGATAGCATAATATTTCTGCCATTTCTCTCTTGTGGAAGTTATTTTGTCTTGCAGGTGATTCTGGGGTGTTTGAGGAGTTCACCATAAACTCCTACATGGTATCAGAGCTTCAGTGCTGTAGACTACTTCCCAGATCTGAGGGGTCATCTTGGCATGAAAGTTTTGTTGGGTGCAAGTTGGGGTTTGGAGGACCTTGCCATTGAATCCAAGGGTTTTATGCAAGTCGTTTTTATTGGAGCCGTTTTCATTTTTTCTTTAGAAATCTAGCTTCCAATAATTTGTAGGAAAAATGATTTCTGGGTTTTGTTCTTGGCTTCAAAATATTTTGGGTTTTTGTTTTTGTCTACTCATTGTGAATAGATTTTTCAAAAACAAGATATTGTTGGAAAGCTGATTCCATCCTCTATACAAATTTGAGGTTATTTTTCATAATGGAGGCAGATGTGAACATTTATCAATGCATGCACTATTTTCTTATTTGTGTGCATTAGGCTTGCATTATTTGATCTCTGCACTTCAGTTCAGTTCCAGATCATTTTTCAATCGACTGTTGCTTCATAGATTCCAAAGATGTGCCAGTTTGCGAGTTTTCAAGTGTTCCTTGGCATCGGGTCTACTGTTGCTTCATCATGATTCCGACTTGAGTCCTTGAGTGACTCTAATATGGTTTCTAGCAAACAGAAGTATCTTTCCTTGCTTGCCACATTCAGGATTCCAGTGTTACTCCACGGTGTACTCCAGTGCTTCTTCTTGCAGCAGGTTATCTCTTATGGGGGGGTTCTATGATCTCTCTTATCATCCTTTGCATGGATAGAGATTGATTGGATTTGTGATGGATATCATTATTGTATTGTATCTCTCTTTTGGGGAGGAGTTTTGTCCCACTGGGTTTTCTCTTTTTCTCCATTTGTGAGAGAGTATTTTGTACATGGGTACCTAACATGGCCTAGTAGCCGGGACCCATATTTTCATCCTTGTGTCTTTTCACCCACCTAAGCTATGCTTAAGGGGGGGTGTTGGTGTAGGTTTTTTAATTTCCTTATGTTAGGAAATATTGACACTGAGACATATTTGTCTGGTTCACTGAGAAACATAGAACATATTCACATTTATGTGCCACCTCTCTCTTGTCTTCACTTGAGGAGGTTATGCCACATATTTTGTCATTTTCCAAGTAGGCATAACTCCCACCTAATTTGGTTATTTGGGAGTTATTAACCCTCTTGGAATTATTTTCCCATTTTCAGCTCTATAATCAGCACTCACCTCTCCCTCCTAGCAAGTTCATATGAGCTTCATATTAGCTCAGTTAGTTCAAGGGAGTGCTGATCCATATTGTATTTTTTTGAGTGTGATAATATCATATTCAATTTGGCATTCTTGTATCTTAATGATAGCATAATATTTCTGCCATTTCTCTCTTGTGGAAGTTATTTTGTCTTGCAGGTGATTCTGGGGTGTTTGAGGAGTTCACCATAAACTCCTACACTATTTTACCAAAGGAACATCAAAAGTCACCCTGTAAGGAATACAATACCCGATGCAAAATTATATTTCACAAAATGGTAGTCATAGTCTTCTAGTTCCACCCACTCTCACCTCATCCATCCCATGTTTATCCAACTCATCCATTTCATGTTTTTCCACCTTCATAGCACCTATAGAAAGTCAACCACGTCACACACTTGACCTCATTGACAAAAGCATGACATCATAGATCCCCCTTTTATGTAAAGATCAAAATACTCCCTCTCATAGTTGATCTCATTGTTTCATTCCATGTCATGATGCCATACCATCTCATGATCGAAGTATGTCAACTCCATACCATAAACGTAGTGTATAAATTCATTAAAAAAATCTTTCCATCCATTCAATAAGTCAAGAACCCCAAGGTATAAGCATTTCCCTCACATCTCATGATAATCCTAAACTTTCGCAAGATCCCATTCATGAACCACAAACATATAAGCTTGGTTCATCCACCTTTATAAAATTTGGTTTTCTCATACAATATCACACGCCTTCATGAGTTCCATTTACCTGCACACCCTAATATTGAAACACATGTAATTTCTTACAGCCTTGGCTGCATACCTCCTTCTTAAGACGTTGGTAGCTTTGTCAAACACAAGAGGCCTCCCTTTACATCAATACGTCCACCTCCTCCATCATCTTCGCCATCTATTGTTGGACCATATCCACGAACCCTTCCATCCATCATGGGCCCATATGTTCCTAATGCATATCCCTAGGTGCCCTTTCAAGAACAACAAATGCACATACCCTTGAATTCATTCCAACACCTTCCACTTCAAAATCCTCTCATTTCATACAATCCCTCTATGGCCTATCCAAGCAATTGGGATACCAAACAAGAAATGCATAAATCGAAGAATACACTAAAACCTAAATATCATCATGTCTCACTAAAAAGACATGCTAAAAAAAAGAAAAATATTCTCCAAAATCGAAAGAAAAACACTTCCAAAAAAATGGAAGGTGCCTATTAAGAAAAAATGAAAAGGCTATAAAGAAAAATGAAAAGTGAAAATAGTGTGGGTTCCAAAGAAAGAAAAAAAATCCATGCATTCAAAATAAAAATAAAAAAATTGGTATCCCTACTTGCTAATTCAAAAGACTCCATTATTCCAGCATCATCCATTCCTCCATTATTCATCCTCCAAATCCATTTTCTGTCCTTATATTCTCAACTTTATTATCCCAACCCACTCTCAATCCTTGAACTTTCACCACCCTTCAAGGTGTGTTCCAATGTTGTTCTTTCCCACATTCCCTCATAATGAATCCATTCCATACTTCCATCCAAGCTTCATCCCCCATTCCATAGCTTTAATCCAATCCTTTGCATGAATCCTTAACCCCCTTCTGTCTACCCCTATCCATTCCATTATCTTTACCAATTTTCCTACCGACGTCTTTAACTGGGAACATGTTATCCATGGTCTATAAGAAACATTTAGTTAGTGGTGTACTATCTTCCACAAAGATACAATTGAGTCCTCCATTCATATCCATACACCTTCATTAGCTTCCATTTCCATGGCCATTCATATCCATTCATATCCACTAGCTTTCACATCCATACACATACCCTTACTTATACACTTGGGGGCAAGAAATTTTCATTCATACAATACATTATTGATTATCCTATTTCCACTTAGCCATCATATTCCTTCATTTATATTCCATGATATCGACTTTATCCATCCACCTTCCTTTGATCTTGCATAAAGTATTGGGGAAAAATAACAAGAAATTGAATCTAATGCATGCTTTATACCATGTGTTTCTTCCATCCTCCATATCACTTGTCATCCATGTCATGTTTCCTTTCATGTCCATTTATCTTCCATATCCATGTTATGTCGTTATAACTTGTCATACCTCTTACCATGGGGGCATTTTATTACTTTGACATGCCATCTTTGGAGTCCTCCATAGGTCCTCTATTTCTCCTTTGTATAAGAGAAAACATTTTGGGTTCCCTTGTCATTGGTTTCCTCCACCCATAGCATTCCTTATCTTGATCCATCTATCTTCATCCTCCATATAGGGTGTATCCTTACATGTCCTATCATTAACCCATATCATTGATCCCTATCCATCCATATGTCCTCTAGTTTTCAGCTTGACTAAGGAATAAGATCTTGTTTATCATTATCATTTAAATTCTTATTTTCCATTGCGTTATCATTGTTATGAGTAACACATTAAAAGAAACCATAAACTATTTAGCATACTAAAACATTGGGATTTATTAAGTCACAACCCACTGTGTTTTTCATCCTACAACTATTTTGTGTTCTGGTCCTTATCATATGCATTAGCATTTGCATTTTTTCATTATCATGATCTTGCATATTTATCATTTTCATTATGCATGCATGAAACCTTGTGCTTTATATTAACTCTTGTTTGTTGTATCCATCAATATCATTATATTTTAATATCTTTTCTTTTCTTGTCACATTCTGAGGAAGCTCGAGGATCTCTACACCTTGTTGTGTACAAAGGAGAGTGAGGAATGGGGCACGAGTCTTTCTGATGTGTGTGTATTGATTCATTTGGCCCTATGACGATTACAAAAAGAATAACCAATAAAAAAGGGGAAATCGTTCTAGTCTATGATGAAACAAATGACCACTTCCTAGCCTTTCCATTCCATTCATTTCCATATCCTTTCCTCCCATATCGAATACATTTCATAATCCATTTATACACTTTCCTTGAATCACATCAATGCATTGCATTCATTTCTTCTTTGGATCCACCTAGGTCATTCATATTTCTAAATCTCTCATATCATTATCTATCTACAGCTCAAACATACCTTCATCTATCATAACAAGATTCACACCATACCATACAAAGAACAATATGAAGGAAATATCAAGGTTATGCAATCAAATACTAAGGGCAACAACCATATCAAGATTCCATGTTCAATGTGAGTTTGTTTCATTTCATGCATGCATTATCTTCTAGCTCTTAGACACAATTGAGGTTTACAGTTGGTGTTTACAGATCTCAAGTGTTCACATGTTCATATGGAAGCCTGAAATATGTATCTTCTTGCTTGAAAAGTGTTATGAAAATGTTCTTAGTTATTGTGATTGACAAATGTATGAGTTACAATGTTGTGTTCTACTTGTATACTTGAAACAAACCACATGCCTTATGTATACTTCAACATTTTTCAGACATGTCTACGTTGATGTTATTTTTCATTGATGTCAAAAGGTGTTTGATTCCAACTACATGCAAAGTGATTTGCTTCATTGTGTTCTCGTGGATTGGTTTCAAAAAGATTATTCATTCATTTAGTGATGTACATCCAAAGTGGTTGTTGATATTCATGTCAAAGTCCTTGATGTTCACTCATTACTTGTTCACATGGTGTTGGTGCAAAAGGTATTCATAGTTGTTGCAAAAGTTTGACAAAGTTGTTTCATGAAAAAGTCAGAGGTATTGAACAAGTACTCATTCCACATTCATCATTCACATTTTATTCTTGATGGCTAATACATTTTGATGTTGTGACTCTAAAGTATTTGGTGGATAGGTTTATGGCATAAAGACATGATTGGTCTTGTTGATGAGATCTTCATGCTTCTACAAGGATCTAAACCAATTTCAAAAGCATAATATTCTACATCAAAGTTATATGGTCAAAATGAAAGGTTACAGATCGATTACATGTTTTGAAGCCCATTAAGTTTGTTTGAAGTTGTTTTGCATTCTTTCATTGCTTGCAAGTTTGTTCTTAAACCATATATGAGGTTCACTATGCAAAGTTTATAACAGGTTTACTCCCGTCTGCAAAGGTTCATTATGCTTGAGTGTAATTAAACTTCCTTTTAAGGGGTACTTGATTGAGTTCATGTGATTGGATTTTTCGGGCTGTCACTGATAGGTTTACTATGTTCAATGATTTACTATTATGCTTTGATAGATTTTTTGCAAGCATGTGTAGCTTGTTCAAAAGCACCTATTATAGGATTTTAGCCATAGCAACAAGACACTCAACTATTTGATTAAATGCTTTGGTAGACATGTATGAAAAAATTGGTAGCATAGACAAGGTAGTGAACTATTTCATAAAATTCCTCAAAGAAATTTGGTCTCATGTTGATGGAATGCCATGACAATCCATATAGCAAAAAGGTAGTAACATGGATTTTCATGGCATTCCATCACCACATGACCACATTTCTTTCAGGCATTTTATCAAACACTTCACTACCTTGTCTATGTTGTTGCTTACTATTATGATTTGATATATTTTTTACAAGCATGTGTAGCTTGTTCAAAATAACTTGTTTTAGGCTTTTAGCCATATCAGCAAGGTAGTGAACAACTTGATAGAATGCTTTGGTAGACATGTATGAAAAATGTGGTAGCATAGTGAACTGTTTCATATAATGCCTCAAAGAAATTTGGTCCCGTGGTAAAGGATTGCCATGAAAATCCATATTGCTAGTAGTATGGATTGTCATGGCAGTCCTTTACCATGAGACCACATTTCTTTGATCCATTATATGAAACAATTCACTATGCTACCACATTTTTCATACATGTCCACCAAATCATTCTATCAAACTATTCACTGCCTTGTTGCTATGGCTAAAAGCCTAAAACAAGTTCTTTTGAACAAGCTACACATGCTTGCAAAAAATCTATCAAAGCATAATATTCAAAATAGATTCTCATGGCTTCAAACACTATGGCTAAATAGTAAATATGGATTGTTGAAAAAATGTATCAAAGCATAATTGTAAATATGGGTTGTCATTGCATTCTAGCACCATCGTCTGGGAATGCCATGACAAGCCATGGACAAAAAATAGAAATAGTTCATTGCCTAGACTATGGCTTGTCATGGCATTCCAATCACCACAGTGTTGCAATACAATGAGAATCCATATTTACTATTATGCTTTGATAGTAAACACTTGATGTTTTCAAACAAGCACATACATGCACAATACAATTGCAAGTTGGAAAACACAGTGTGAGCTGAGAACATGTCTTCCAAAACATAGTGGAAACCCATAGATAACCAATCATACATAGAAAAATTTCATTGCCTAGTCTACAATTTGTCATGGCATTCCAATCACCATGGTGTTGCAATGCCATGAAAATCCATATTTACTATTGTGCTTAGATAGTAAACACTTGATGTTTTCCAACAAGCATATACATGCACAATAGGATTCCAAGTTGGAAAACACAATGTGAGGTGAGTACATGTCTGCCAAAACACAATGGTGGAAACCCATAGATAAGCAATCATACACAAAAACAATTCATTGCCTAGTCTACGACTTGTCATGGCATTCCAATCACCATGGTGTTGCAATGCCATGAGAATCCATATTTACTATTATGCTTTGATAGTAAACACCCGATGTTTTCCAACAAGCATATGCATGCACAATATGCTTGCAAGTTGGAAAACACAGTATGAGGTGAGTATATGTCTGCCAAGACACAGTGGCAACCCATAGATAAGCAATCATACACAAAAATAATTCATTTCCTAGTCTATGGATTGTCATGGCATTCCAATCGCCATGGTGTTGCAATGCTATGACAATCCATATTTACTATTATGCTTTGATAGTAAACACTTGATGTTTTCCAACAAGCATATACATGCACAATATGATTGCAAGTTGGAAAACACAGTGTGAGATGAGTATATGTCTACCAAAACACATTGGCAACCCATAGATAAGCAATCATACATAGAAATAGTTCATTGCCTTGTCTATGGATTTTCAGGGCATTCCAATCACCATGGTGTTGCAATGCCATGACAATCCATATTTACCATTATTCTTTGATATTAAACACCCGATGTTTTCCAACAAGCATATACATGCACAATACAATTGCAAGTTGGAAAACATAGTGTGAGCTGAGTATATGTCTGCCAAAACACACTGGCAAGTTGGCAACCCATAGATAAGCAATCATACACAAAAATAGTTCATTTCCTTGTCTACGTAAATTAACCTTTATATAGTATTGTCCAGCTTATATTGAACAATATGCAATCAGCCAATCAGGTTGACTAAGATCTGTTCATGACATCTATGATTGTCCTAATGCAATGCAGATCCATCGTAAGTTCAAAAAGTTATAGTGTACAAAGTAGCAATTTTGACCTCCTAGGACCTGAAATAATACCCTTATGATTCTAGTCACAAAAAAAATCCATTAACTTTGTGCTATGCCTTAGGTTGGAGATGTCATACACTGAGCCTCCATGATTCTTGTTCAGAATTACAAGTTGGCTTAGACTGAACCTGCTTGGATAATTCTTCGTTGTATTTGGGGATGTTTGAAAAAAATCCAATTATCAATGCTTCAAGTACATACATCATACTATCAACCATGTGGCTGATCAATTGGATATCAAAGATGATACTAGAATCTACACAGCTAAACGCTTCGATTGGGTACTGTTCAATTGGGATTGTTTCAGTTTACAGTTTTCTCTTGCTTCAATCCCATTTGGTATGTGACATATTTATTGTCATTTCTATTTTCATTTTTCCCTTCTTTGGAGGGCTAATATGTATCTTAATTAGATGGCTGCTATGTAGTTGTACTAGTTATGGCTATTGTTTTCTCATAGCCATGGTTCTTTGTATTTTTCTCAATAGCTTTGATTCAATAAAAAAAGAAAAAACTCTGCTATGCAATTGTTCAAATAGACAACTTTCGCCAACAAAAATTATGTAACTTTAGAATCAAACACACAAAATTAAAAAAACACAGTAATATGTATTATGACAATTCTACAAAATAAATCCATTAAGTCAGTACTGCAATAGTCGAAACTTGATATCAAGTTGGCCTTCCATCAAAGAATTTCCTAAGAATTTATGTCCTCAATCATAACCACAATTATACTATACATTGTTGTTGTACCATCCATATCACAAGAAACTCATTTCTATGCAAAAATATAGAACAAGGTTATCATATGTCGCAAAGACAAATTGAACGTATATTTCAAGGATTTCTTCTGTCAAGATGTGGAAAGCTACTTTTGTTGGCATGTAAAATAGGGTCATAATTGGGAATCAGTAGCATGTAGCAGTACTAAATAGTCAATATTTACTAGTGTATACCCTCGTGCATGGACATATTGGATATGTGTATTAAGTTGAAGATTAGAAATACTTGTAGATTATCCTAGTTTGAGCTTAGCATGCCTTTGAATTCAAACTCCATATTGATACAACAAAGCAAGCATATTATAAGCTTTGACATATCTAACTTGCATATTTGTATTCTAGATTTACAAATTTCTTCTGGCAGTTGAAATAAGAAATATGCAACAAATGGTGCATTGTTTGGAAAAGAGAGGGAAGAAAATTATTTAAATTAGTTTATAAATGCACCCGAGATTGGTTCCTGATCATTTTGCATGCATGGCATATAGAGGAAATAATAATATCAAGAAAAAATAATGTAAACTAACCCCATAAAGTGGAAAAATTATTTCAAAAGACTAATCATTTCATTCTAATGTAAGAAATGAATCAGAATACTTAACACAATCTTTGAATCTTACCTAAGAGGATATGGGTTACTTCCTAATCCTCAGCCCATAAAGTTCTAGAGGTATCACAAAAAACTAGTAGTAATAATAATCTTGTCATTCTAATGCAAGCAATAAAACAAATAATGAAAATGGTCTTTCAATCTTATCTAATCACTATGGGTTACCTCCCAGTCTACAGCCCCCAAAAAAGAATAAAAATGCAATAGAACAAAAACATTGAAGTGCACAACAGAGAATACACTTCTAACTAACAATAATTATGGTATGATGCATGGAAGCTTACACAACACAATGTGCAATGGATTCTCGTTGTTAGCTTTAATGAAACCATAGACCATAAATATCTACAACACTCTAAAGTAAATGGTAAAATACATATAAGATAATGGATAGTGTAATTACAAGTTGGAAAACATAGTGTGAGGTGAGTATATGCCTGCCAAAACACAATGGCATGCCATAGATAAGCAATCATACATACAAACAATTTATTGCCTTGTCTATGGCTTTTCATGTCATTCCAATCACCATGGTGTTGAAATTCCATGACAATCCAGATCTACTATTATTCTTTTATATTAAACACAATGTTTTCCAACAACCATATACATGCAGACTGATTGGAAGTTGGAAAAAATAGTTTGAGGTGAGTATATGTCTCCCAAAACACAATGGCATATCATAAATAAGCAATCATACATAGAAAAAGTTCATTTCCTTGTCTATGGCTTGTCATGTCATCCTAATTACCATGGTGTTGGAATTCCATGACAATCCAAATCTACTATTATGCTTTCATAGTAAACACACGATGTTTTCCAACAACCATATACATGCATAATGTGATTGCAAGTTGGAAAACACAGTGCGCAGTGAGTACATGTCTGCCAAAACACAATGGCATGCCATATATAAGAAATCATACATAGAAATAGTTCATTCCCTTGTCTATGGTTTGTCATGTCATTCTAATCACTGTGGTGTTGGAATTCCATGACAATCTAGATCTACTATTATGCTTTGATAATAAACACACAATGTTTTCCAACAACCACATACATGCATTCTATAATTGTAAGTTTGAAAACACAGTGTGAGGTGAGTATATGTCTGCCAAAACACAATGGCAAGCCATAGATAAGCAGTCGTACTTACAAACAGTTCATTTCCTTTTCTATGGCTTGTCATAGGATTCCAATCACCATGAAACCACATTTCTTTGAGGTAATTTTCAAATTGTTCACTACCTTGTCTCTGTTGTTGCTTACTATTATGCTTACTAATATGATTTCATAGACAAGGAAGTCAACTATTTGAAAAAAAGCCTCAAACAAATGTGGTCTCTTGGAATGCCATGAAAAAAATATGCAATTTGCAGCTGCAATTATCACTCTAGTATGAATGAATTAATATCTTTGACAATAGTATTTGGTTGCATAGGCAGAGTTCCCTATAGTTGTGGGTATAGTTTCAAAATATATTGTTGATACCTCTACTAAAGATGAAAATATATATCTGCAAGACAAACTTCATTGCTTGTTAAATAAGATGTTTCCCACTTTCTAACAAAACTTGGTTTGGGGGTCTCCATCTGCAAATATCACTCTCATTATCATTATATATCTCCAATTATCACTTTAACAATCTACAATTATTTTGTAAAAATAGTGCGAGATGAGAATGTTTGCCAAAACATAGTGGCAAGCCATAGATAACCAGTCCCACATAGAAACAATTCATTTCCTTGTCTATGGCTTGGCATGGCATTCCATTGACCATGAGACCACATTTCTTTCAACCATTTTTCCAAACTGTTCACTTCCTTGTCTCTGTTGTTGCTTAATATTATGCTTTCATACACAAGGAAGTGAACTATTTCAAAAAATACCTCAAACAAATGTGCTCTCATGGAATGCCATGACAAAAAAATACAATTGGCAGCTACAATTATACCTCTATAATGAAGAAATTAATATATTTCATAATAGTACTTGGTTGTGTAGGTGGAGTTCCCTTTAGTTGTGGATATAGTTATTACCTATGCAATGTGAACTAACTGCATAACTGCTTTTAGGTTGACTATGTAATAAACCTATATTGTAATTTAAATTTTTTCATCTATCTATGGGCATCTACTTATTAGTTATGCAATGTGAAGTAATGCTTTTGGTTTGAAAGATGTGCAATGGAATGAAATGGAAAAAACAAGGTGTTTATAAAACCACAACCCACATCACAACATACCCAAACCCTCGTGGTTTTGAAGCTTGTAAATGTACGTGTGCATTACAAATAGCAAGAACACCAATTTCTTGAAATTATCACTGATAATGAGTAAACTTGTTCAAAGTGGTGAAACACAATGTTAATGCTTCTTGGGAAACAATGGGTGTTTATAAAATAGTGGCTTTCATTACATTCCTAGGGTGTAAATAACAAAAGCTTGTAAAGACATTCATTTTCTTTTCTAAAATTCTAAGATGCAAAACAATGGGTTTTACAAAACCCTAAACCCACTTAAAGTTTGAAAAAAATTTACAAAAAAAAACCCTCATAACATTTTAAACCCCTTTACAACTAACAACCCAAATGATTAGAAACCCCTCAACTCACTTTTTTCAGTCTCCCCTTTCTCTCCAACCTTTCACTTGCAACTCCACTCTCCAACCTTTCACTTTCAACCTACAGAATGAAAGAGAAAAATACACAATATCAAAGGTTGTTGGAAACAATGGGTGTTTCTAAATTCGTGTTTCATTACATTCCTACAGTTTTAATAACAAAATATTTTGAAGACTTATGTTTTCTAAGATTCCTACTATTTTAACAACGCAACTATAAATCCACATTTCATTACATTCCTATGGTTTTAATAACAACGCATGAAAAAATACAAAAACACATGAAACAATACATAAAAACTTTCAACATTGCATACAGTTGGTTAGAAACACCTCACCTCAAGTCAGTTGGTCCTCTCCCCTTCCTATGATGCGCCCTTGCTCTCCAACGTTTTGATTTCAACCTGTAGAATGAGAAAACCCAAAGAACGTGTTTTCCAAGTTTCTTTGAAGAACAATACTCGTTACAATTTAAACTGCATGTCTTAATCACATTACCGCCCTTCCCGCGCTTAACGGTTAGCTTCTTGCACAAGGCAAAAAAACACCACTGTAATTCGGCAATGGGACACCTCCTTGCTTCCCATGTCATTTCCTTCTGTTGTCAGTTCCATCACTTCTATCATCCATCTGGCGGGCCCCACACTACGTTGTCTCTTTATGTTATGTATGTTTCCATGTATGTCGTTATGTATGTTTTCATGTGTTTTTGTATGTGCATATGTGCTTTTTGTCTAGTAGTTAGTCAACTCCCAATTTTCTTGTATAATTGAATGAGGTTATGTTTTAAACTAACATTAAGATTTAGTGTCATTCTTGGGACTCCAATGCATTTGGGCAAGGTTCAGGTCTAGCATGTTAAAATTTTGTTATCCATCTCGTGGTTAACCCTAGGAGCAATCCTCGGTTTAGGTAGAGATTTAAAAAAGGAGTTGCCCTTCCTTATGTGTTCGCCCTTTTTGGATCTAGCACATTAAAAAAAATTCATCCACCTTGTAATTAACCCTAGGAGTACCCCCTTGGCTTAGGTAGAGCCTTAAAAAAGGAGTTTCCCTTCCTTGTGTGTTCACCCTTTAATTCTCTTTATTTGATCATCCCCTTATCTAAAGTTGGCATTCCCTAGTTTCAAGATTTGAGCTAGCATGTTAGGGTTTAGAAAGATATAGTTTTGAGTGTTATCATGATAAAGATCATGAAAACCTTGTAAGTATTTTCTTATGACATACATGATAATTTAAGGATATTTCAATATGATAGTTTCTTGATAAGATATAACATTAGTAGGGGATTGATAGGCTTTCATGGGGCTCTTGGATATAGAAAATCTAATATTTAAGATATCCTTGCAAGTAAAACTAATTGGACTTGTACAAGCCATCAAGTTAATTATTTTCTTGAAAAAATGTGGGACCATGATTCAAACAAAATCATCATTGAAGGTACTTAGCTTTCACCATCAAATTAAGTGTTGTGCATAAGAAAGGTGATTTAGTGCTTGTTTTAAGCCATTCAACTTCCACTATCTTTCTTATGGGTGTAATGATTGGTAGAAGTTATCACCATCAAATCAAGTGTTGTGCATAAGAAAGGTGATCTAGTGCTTGTTTTAAGTCATTCCACTTCCACTATTTTTCTTATGGGTGTAATGACTAGTAGAAGCTATCAAATTACTTAAATGAGTTATTTGACATGATCCAAATGGGCACTCCTTATAAGAGTTGGTTGACATGTTATAAAACAAAAATTAAGAGCCCAAAAAGTTACACCTTGTAAGGGATTCTTCGTTGAGTAATTTGTTCTATAAATTTGAGCTTAATCTAAGGGTTAAGAGAAAATAAAATTTTGTGAATGAAATGTTAACAAGATAGAAATTATGGAGAAAATAAGAAAGAGTATAGCAATGCCATGTTTCTATAATTACAAATTTTATACCTGGTATTTGATTTGAACTTCAATTATATATATATATAATTTTTGAAGAGTGATTGTGGAAGGAAAAAATGATAAGAATATCTAGGCATGGAGCATAATGTTTTCACCTTTTCTTCTTAATTTAAGATTTTGATTTCAATCTCCACCTTGGTGGTTGAATTATTAATTTATATTTCAAAGAGTTAACTTAAAATGTATTATAATTTGTAAGTTGTGTTTCAACTTTATTTATATTTTTTAATGTATTCATAATGATTGTCTTTCCAATGTTAAGATTCTTTAAGTAAAATATAGGTTGAAAAATACAATGTGTATTTTAACTTGCACATATTTAATTCATAATTTGTAAGATATCCTTTAAATTTATGACATTCTTAGGTTATGTATGTGTATGTGTGTGCATGTTGGGATTCATATATCGGAAAAATAAATATTGTGGAAGAAAATTATAGGTTAAAAAAATTGATGTGTGTTTCAGTCTATACGTATTTAGTTCCTGATATGTAAAAGATTTTTTCAACTTTATGAACTTATTTGATTCATATTTTTTGGATTTTAAATTTTGGGATTCCTACATTGGAAAAATGCATATTGTGTAATTGAATGCTAGTGAAAAACATTGTAAGTTGAATTATTTAATGTGTATTTTAGTTTGTACATGTTTAGTTTATGATTTGTAATATGTCTTTCAAATTTATGACTATCTTAGCTTATTCATTTAATTTATTGTATTGAAAATTTTGGAATTCATACATTGAAAAATAAATATTGTCTAATTAAATGTTAGTATAGAAAATTGTAGGTTAAAACACACAATATGTATTTCAACCTACACATGTTTAGTTTATGATTTATAATACATCTTTCAAAATTTTGACCTTCTTAGGTCATTTAGAATTATTTATGTTTTAAATATATTTAGCTCTTTCAATTTAGTCATTAATAATTGTCTTTCTAATATTAAGATTCATTAAGCAAAATGTAGGTTGAAAACACAAGGTGTATTTCAACCTGCACATATTTATTTTATCATTTGTAATCTATGTCTTTTAAATATATGAACTTCTTTGGATCCATATATATATATATATATAATGTTAAGATTCATACATTGCTAAAAAAATTGCAAGTTGAAATCACAATGTGTATTTCAACCTACACATGTTTAGTTTATGATTTCTAAGATGCCTTTCAAATTTCTCAACTTCTTAGGTCATCATAATTTGTGAGATTTTTTAACATTAGCCTTTGTTGCTTGTCTATGGTTATATCTCATGACATTTGAAAATATTTTTTTGTATTATTGCCACTTTTTATGGAAACGCATAAAAGTAAAATATTCCTTGTAGAATTTTATGCACAATTATGAATGACTATATAGCTGAAATAGAGATAAATGTTGTGTTTCAAATGTTGGGATATGAACATTGTGAAAATGAATATTGTGTAACTAAATTTTGGTAAAGATAACTATAGATTGAAACACACACCATGTAGCTCAACCTACACATGGTTATTTGTTGTAAAAAATTTAGGTGTAAAATAATTAGTTCTCTTGTTTACAAACATGTTGATTCTATTTATTTTATCTTGTTAGAGACATTGTATAAGGAGACAAATAATTCAAAAGACATCAATGTCCTAGCTAGGCTAACATGGCAATATTTGAGTGTAACAATATATGCCAACTATAGTGGTGAAACTCAAAGTATTTTTTAGGGTTTGATATAATATGCAAAGCCTTGCACCCCGATGGATCTCATGGGGCCATCTAGGTTTAAAAAATTTACACTTCAAGATGGCCTTATAGGTAGAAATGATTGGGTTTATATAGACCATCAAGCTACACACTTGCTTATAAAGCTAATATGAATGTCTATAAGTCTCTTTTTATGTTCAAATCAAAATTCTTGCATGTTTTATTTTTATGAATATACTCATGTTCATATGAGATTTATGTGCTTGGGTTGTGTTATTTCATCATAGAGCTATTATTCCTATAATTTATCTCTATTTTATGGTGCATCATTATATATTTGCAATGTAAATAACCTACACTTTAAATGAGATAGGAAACAATTTGATATAATCTATATATCTTAGGTGATTCATATTTTTTAGTTTTTAGTGTTGGGATTCACAATTGAATGTTGGACAAGAAAATTGTTGGTTAAAAATTATAATATGTATTTCAACTTACATATGTTTAGTTTATGATTTATAAGATGCTTGTCAAAAAATTCACCTTCTTAGGTCATGTGACTTTTTTTTTAACATTAGCCTTTATTCCTTGTCTATGGTTAGATATTATACCATTTTAAAGAGGATTTATGTATTATTTCCACTTTTAAATGGAAAACATAAATGCAAATATCCTTTGTAGAATTGTGTGTGCAATTATAGATGACTGTATAGTTAAAATATATATTCTATTGAAAATGAGTCAAACAGCCCTAGGCTCAAACATAATTAATTAGTCATTTTCAACATATATATTATTACATTCTATGGCTTTATAAATCCATTCAACTTACTAACCACCCAAACAAATAACTACCATTTAACACAAAACTAATAACTAACTAGAAACTAACATCTAATGAATTAACATTAACTAATAAACTAACATGTTGATTTATTATTTATTAGATTATTCTAGGCAGTCACTAATAATTCCTAACACCCCCTTTAGTGGTGACATAGTGACTTTATTTTGGTGTTGTGTTGTAATATGGTGTGTCCCTTTGTCTTCCTTATGCAACACGATGCTTGGGTTCATGACATGGCTTAACTGCCTCCTATGGATCTTGTATAAATCTAGAAGTTGTATTGGGCATTAACAGGTTGATCTTTTGGTGCAACGATAACCACCATTGTAACAATTGGTATCAGATTTGAGGTCACAAGTTCAAACCCATTGCTTGTGCTAGGGGGGATTGTTGCAATATGGTGTGTCCCTTGGTCTTCCTTGTGCAATGTGATGTTTGGGTTTGTGACATGGCTTAACCACCTCCTATGGATCTTATATAAATTTGGCAGTTGTATCGAGCATTAATAGGTCGATATTTTGGTGCAATGACAACCACCAATGTAACATGTAGTATTGAAAATTATCCTATCTCATATTTTCCCCCTTTATTGGTGACATAGTGACTTTATTTTGGTGTTGTAGTATTGACAATTGGCCTATCTCATTTTTGCCCCATTTAGTAATTTTTTTCTTTGGATGTTAGTTTCTATCTATAATGCATCTAATTACAATGTAAAAATGGAAAAGATATTACACTTAAGACTCCAAAATATCTATTTCTTCTCTTTAAAAAATATAAATTAATAAATTAATTAATTAGAAATGATTTTTCACAACATTCAAATGCCTCTATCATCCACAACAAGTTGTGCATTAAATATTAATAATATTGTCAAATAATTTCTAGGTTTTTTTCTCCTCTTCATAACATTTCCAAAAATATTCAAATTTCTATTTTTTTTAATAAAACAAGAAAAATATCACAATTTTAGTGAGACTATGTTAAACTATCATTTAAAATTTAAAATGTACCAACAACATAATGGTACTTAATGAGAGCATGATTACTCCTTTACATAGACTAACTATCCATAAAAGTGTAACATAATAAATCAATACCAATCTTGAAACAAATAAAACCTCATAAGTGAAAGATGAAAAACTTCTGCTCAACATTTTAATCTCTTGTGATTTTTTGCAAAACCTTAGATTTATACAACTTTGAATGTATATATATATATATATATATATATTTGAAAATGAACTAAATGGAATGAAGAAAATGAAAATAATGAACATGATGAAGAGATGAGAGAAACCAAATTCAGAGGGATGATGAATGCTAGAAAAATTGCATGTGGTTCACACTGTGCCTCTTTTGATAAAATGTGAGAATGGTGGTGTAGACACCTAAAATCTAACCTTACCTAACCACACCTAATTTTAACTTATCCTAATCCATTAATTAAAGTAATATCTATTATTTATTTAATTATTCCCATCCTTTCCCTATTTTATCCTAACTTTTAATTAAATAAATATTTATTAATTATTTAATTATTTTCCCTTCACCTGATCCCATCAATTTTTTATATTCATAATAGTTAATATACATAGAAGATATGAGGAAAAAATTGCCTTACTGATATCTAGGGGGATTTTATATCCTCATAGGGAAGTTACATATCACTACTATCTTTTGATTCCTTCTTTACATTTTGTAAGAGTCTAACTATATACAAAAACTATTGTTATATAGGTCATATACAAAAAATGTGTTATATAGGACATCTATAAAAAAAATGGGTAGCATGATCACTCCTAATGGTTGCTTATTAACATTATCGAAGCCATGAATATTAACATCATTAGGTTCTATAAGATTCTTGTCCACATTGATTTTATATAAAAGATCAATGCTACAAACATTAAGACTCGATATATTGTCTATGAGGGTATGCCTAATTCTAGTTTTATTAATGACCACCACTATGATTAAGGCTTCATGTTTATTTTGAATCTCAAGTGAGGGTAATTCATGTTGAGGGAATATAATATCTAATTTTTTCACTTGCATACAATCAAACAAGGTTGCTACATCATTCGGTCTAACAAAAGTTGGGACATCAATCTTCTGCAAAGCCTACTGGTAGGACTTTGAAAATTGTGCTGGTTCTAGGCTTGCATTTCAAAAAATTTGTCATCCTGAGTATAGGGTTTTTCTTTTCATACTGCTAGGGTTTGGTCTTAGGGTTAAAACACTTAATTTGTAAAAATTCCTAACATTATTTTATTTCATCATTAGCCTTGTGTTCACTTTTTGAGTCACTTAAGTTACAACTTGAGTCATTGTTTTCATTGGCCCCATCCTCCTAGTAATATTTGGTCATGCGCCCTTTTAATATTTTTCCTATGTCTAATAATTCGAGCAAGCCTAAATATCAATGTTCTAATTTTTACTTTAGGCGTCAGGAAAATATTTCTTTAAAATGCCTAAGTCTAATGTGCATCCACCTAAGGAATCCATTTTTTAAGTCACAACTCAAAGCACGTGCCATAAATTTTTTTTAAAGAAGTGCTCAACTCCCACAGATTAGATCTGGATGGTTCCTTGATACCTCGCTCTGAAATGTTGATGTCATGAAATATGGTGAGGGATAGAAGGTGCATGTCATGTATCCCATACCTTTGGTGGACCCCGATAGTCTGTGAAATAGGATTGGTGGTAGGCCCAAGATCTGGCTGTCGTGATTAACCTTGGCGATAGAATCTTGGTTGTTCCCCACTACCCCTTGGGGAATTTTTCAAATATTTTGATGTCGTGAGGGATATCAGGAGGCTGCCACGTAGCATAATTTACAATGCTTATGGAACTATTATAAGGAGGAAATATTTCATGAACATTTCAATGAAACTATAGAGGTTTAAGGCTCGAGCTACTAAAGGGGTTTTTAGTGCACATGGGTAAAGGGGAGATTGAGATGTTTTAATCTCAACCATCCATCTAATGAAGGTACTATGCATATGGGTGTAAGCCTAAGGATTAACTGGTGTGAAAGTTGTGATGTACTGGACTAATCTAAGCCATTCCCTACTAACCTACGACCATCGATCAATATCTTGCAAATCTCAGTGGGATAGCAGATTGGTGACACATGGATATTTCGAAGGCTTGTAAGCAGTGGTGGAGCCCATACTGATGGAGAAGAAATGAAAACACATGGTAGTTTCTAATTGTTCAAATTTTAAAGTCAGCAAAAGTCAACAATTCAAACTTTTACAGCTCCATCTGAGCCATCCGTTGATCTAGCTCACTGGGAGATCAACAACTATGATTTAAATTTGCAATCAATGTTGATCGAGTCATTTTGGTTCATGCAAGCAAACAATAATGGTGGAAGTGATGTTCAACGACCAAATTGAAGGGTTATTTCACCATAAAAGCTGGAATGAAAGCACTATTTGATTCACCTAAGTCTTTTAAAGCATCCAAATATTTGTAACAACATTTTTCAAGCTTTTCACATCCGAACTTAGGGTTCCAAGCGTCAAACTCCAGTAAGTAAAATCCACTCAATCCCATGATGAATTTCAATAGAATTTGCGTGCATGTGCTAGTGTTCATTGTCATATTGCAAATTAGGCTTCTTTTAAGGTTTGAAGTTCATTGAATTGCACTTCGGTAGCTTTAAATTTTCCTTGTTCTCGCGTTAAGTTCAAGCCCTATTTCCACTTAGCAAACCCTAGCCCATATTTCTTTTATTGCAATGGCACCCAAGGCTCGAGCTTCTAGTTCTCAGACCCAGACATGACCCTTGTTTTAAAATATTATTAACCAATCAAAACCCTCTATCAATCACACGAAAATTGGCCAAAGATTGTTTCAAGGCCCTGGATCACAGGATGGCATTGTCGACAGACAATATGATATCAGAGATGTTCTATCGATCACTAGATGGACCCATTTTAAACACTGGTTTGGGAAGAGGTTTCTAAGTATTCCCTTATGCAATGGATGGAAGCTAGATATGGGTAAATTGGTTGTCCCCAATATGTATTTGGATGTGGACTTGTTGAAAGCCATAGCAACTAACTACAACCCAACTATCACTAGTAGAATTTGACAAATAAATGGCTATATGACTAAAAAAATTAGTCACAACAACTAAAGATGACTAAATTCTACTCATTTTTCACAACACAGCTATAAATGACTAATTTGATCATCAGGTCAAAAACAAAACTAAATAATTAGTCACACAAATAAAAATTAGACAATATGATATTAAAGTGGATAATTAAAAAAAATCAAATTGAGGGAGTGGGTGGTATTATAATATAATATAATAATAATATATTATATTACAATACAATACAATATAATATATTATAATATAATATATACAATATATATTATATACTATATAACATATATTATTATATTTATATTATAATGTTTTTAATATTATATAATAATATAATATATTTAAAATTATAATATTATATTATTAATATTATAATATATTTAATATTATATAATATTATAATATATTTATTAATATTTATTGTGCAGAGATTTATATATCGTAGTTTATTTATTTTCAATTCCATTTTGAAATCTTTTTAAGGGGGCAAATCTTGGCAAACGGATTTGGCCAAATTTTTTATTTTAATGAAATATTTTTTTAGGGAAAATATTGGCAAGAAAAGGTGGGCCGTAATTTCCATTTTAATAAACAGACTCTAAAACCCTCATCAAAACCCTATTTTCAGGTTGTAGCTCACCAAATTGGAGAAGTGAAAGGTAATACCAAGGATTGATAGAATACTAGTGAGGAAGAGTTTGGAGGAGTCGAAGCCAATAAAAATGTTTGGAGGAGCCGAAACCAATAGTGGTGAAACAAACAGGTAAAATGCCATAATGTAAAAACCTAAATGTGTTCATTATGGGATCTTGGTCGCAATTTCATTTTAATGAACATACTCTAAAACCCTTGTTGAAACCTCATTTTTAGGATGCAACTTGCCAAATTGGAGAAGTGAAAGGTCAATACCAACAAGGAAGAGTTTGGAGGAGTAGAAACCAATAGTAGTAGGGAAAGAGGCAAAAAAATGGCAAAAAATAGCCTTCAACTTAATAAAGTTGCCAAACCCTTATGGAAAATGGAGATATATTGTTAAAACCCTGAAAGGTTTTCAATGGTGCTTCAGGAAGTAGAATTATGGGGATCGAGTTTTACTCCTCATTACTATTATGGGGAGAGTGTATTCCTTGATAAAAGACAACATTCTAGGGTCTGTAAGTGGTCATAGTTGTGCATCCACTTGTTTCATGTACTTTTTTGAGATTTTAAATGATTTTGATGTCTACCATAAAAAAAATATTCTCTTACTTGAAACTTATTTGGGCCTGAGGCATTTCCTGGTTGCGTACCTTAAATTTCAGAGGTAACAAAAGATGACATGTTTTTAGTGAGTGAAATGGAGTGTATGGTAAGATAGAATTTGTAATTGGTTACTTCTAGTTCTTGTTAATTTTTCTACAAAAAGTGGCATGCTTTTTAATAGGCTAATTTATTGATCCATCTTCGTTGTATATTTTTCATTGTCTGGTTGTTTCTTAGGGATGTGTGAATGCTCCCATGATTACTGTTGCTGATTACACAAAGGGATCATAAGGATTTTCATACAACTATTATGTTGGTGTTTAAGTGTTGTTATTTTGCATGTGGAACTCTATTTCTTTTTTATTATGTTGGAAGAACAAATTTTGATATTAGGATCATCTAGATCTAATTAATATTTGATTTTTAACTGCAATGAAGTTTTCCTTGGCAACATGTTTGGTTTTTAAATTATCAATGCTTTTTGTACAAGAGGATGTGACACCAAAGCATGTTATTGAGATTGTTGAGATGTTAAAGCATGGTTAAACTCCCCTAGTAGGCTTAATTGATATTCTCCATTTACTGTTCTTTCCAATTTTTTCTAGAAGGTTGCCAACTTTTAAATGCATTGCCTATTTTCTTTCTTGTAGGTTGGGACATGGAATCCAAATCGTATTAAGTCAGGTCCAGCTGGTGGCAATACCACCTTGCTGTGACTTGGATCATTGTTGATTCCATGTAGGTTGTTAGGGGATTTTTTTTCTTTTGTGTGATAATTTAAAATCCTCTTTGCAACTTATCCAATTCTTAGGAACAAAAATTTCTTTATGGTCCAAAAAGGGTTTACAATGGAAGCATAAATTTTCATAAATCTTTTAAAAATATTTATTTTATTTTATTTTATTTTTTTGATTGTGGACAAGTAGAGCAAGGAGAAAATGCAAAACCAGTGCTTTCTAGATGCATTTACAGCCCATCCCATGTGCAACAATGACATCATTGAAGACATGCATTCACACTGATGGCACTTTTTAGCTTTAGTTTTTTTTTTTTTTTTCAGTTTTAAAAGCATAATAAATCAGCAGTTTGCATACTGCAAAAGATTATGTCTTCAAAACTCTATATATAGAGTTCTTTGTAGCACATTTTATATACATTTTGAATATGTAGACGCTCAAATTAACATCATTTCTTTTGTTAATCAAATAAATCAATTTATTAAATTAATTCACTAATGCACATCATATTTAATTAAATAAATCAATTTATTTAATTAAAATCCTAAAAGTCCTCTCATTTGATTTAATAAACTAAATTATTTAAATCAAATGTCAATTCCCCTAAATTACTCCAAGTTAATTAATTCTGGATTAATTAACTCTTAATCCTAATTACCCATTCTCTAGATTTTGACTCAACCTTGGTCAAACTCAACCCCTAACTAACCCACCCACTTGCACATGAAAATCAATTCTTTTAATTAATTAATTATCCCATTTTCCCTCACAAAGGCATATTCTAAGGGAATATTCCTTCATTAACTCCACTTATTTGACTTCTTGCACAAACAATTTCCCTCCAAAACATCTCAACCATATGCATTTAATTCCTCTTACACATGCATTAAGCTCTCTTACACCTCTCAAATCCTCAAACACATGCATTAACTATGCACATTCTCCAAAATGTGATCCAACTTCACCCATTGGATTTGTGACTAGTGTCACAATCTTATTGAATCCCCTTTAGTCCCACATTCCTCCCATCTCTCCATTCTTCAACCCTTCAACCTATAAATAGAAGCCACTTCTATCCACAATCTTAGCATTCTCACTATAGGCACTTTTATTTCAGCATCTTCATCACATCTTGTTCATCATCTTGGAAGCTTATCAAGGGGGTGGGAAAGGGCATCCTTTTCACATCAAAGGAGCACCACTCCCACTATGGGATGGAGTTTGATCTTGTTTTCATATGCTTGCATTTAGTTTCTTTGGTTCTATTTATCTTGTTTGCATATTTTAGTATGATTAAGTATTTCATAGGGATTCTCTATTTGGTTTGCTCAATTTGAATAAAAATACTAATGTTTGTTTGTTTTTGAGAAAGTGTAGAAAAGGCATCTACATTTGGTGCTAGAAGGAGGGATTCTTGGTTTTGATATATGTTTGTCTATATTGCCTAAATCTCATTGATTATCTACAGATGCACATTACCTATAAATTTGTGTTTTTTTTATAGAAAGTAATCAAGACTTGTGTAATGTTGTCCCTCATGGTCATACAAGATTCCTCCCACATAGTTTCCCAAGCAATGTCAGCTTCCCCAAGATAGCCATAACTAGAGGAAGTCGTTGAAACTGCAAACGTATATAACTTTTCATCAAATTTTCTGGTCTTCATGTCTTGCAAAATTCTTGTTGTTTCATATATAGGATCATATAAACTCTTTCCACTACTATATTTTTTAGAAGTATGTAAGAACTAATCGAAACACCAATAACATTACACTCTAAATTTACTGACATTGGTTTTCTTATAAGATCAACAAAAAAATCTTCAACTTTTTCAACTTTCGGTTTTGTGTTTGAAATTTAGGTTTTGTGTGTGATTTACCTATATACAGTGCTGCTTTTGTGAACAACCTCTATCAGATTTACCTATATTCTTTCTGACAATATCAGATTTACCTATATGCAACATTGATTTTGTGAACAACCTCTGTCAGATTTACCTATATTCTTGCCGACAACCTATGCATGTTCTTGTTGTAGGTGTGATGACATACTGTAGGAGTGTTGTGTGAATTGAATTTAAAAAAGAAGTTGATTAGAGTAATATTTTCCACTGACATCACCAAAGCTTCACCGTGCACTATTAATTGGGAAATCTAATGCTTTATTGAATAACATTACATGTTCAATGCTTCATCTTTTATTTTCAGTCCAAGTTTTTTTGCACTTTCCCTATTTTTGGTCATCCAAGCATTATTTTTTTCTTCCATATTAGAGCTTTGACAATTGTAACACTCAAGAAACTCAAAATTCAAGATGTGGGTGGAGAACAAATTTTTTTCCTAAATTCAAGATGTGGGTGGAGAACAAATTTTTTTTCCTTAATCTTTCCCAGTCTCAACTTTAGCTGCTCTATCATCAAGTGCTATTGTTTTGAAGTAATTTGGCTTTCAGGATAAACATAGCGATTTGAAATTGGGTTGCACTTCTCTATTAAATAAATCCATGCACAAAAATAAAGGAAGAAAATTGACCACATTTCTTTAAGGCGTTTTGTCATCAGTTTACGTGCCTTGTCAATGCATCCATATTTTGCATAAATTTCTATCAGGTTATTTGCAAATACAACCTATGTTAAATTCTCCCCATCTTTCATGCTTCATTGGACGTCCATACCCTGTTCCAAAGCTCCCATTTTTGGCGTAGGCAGAGTGGACGTTGGGAAAGGTGAAATTTGGCTTTTCTCCTGCCATTTCCATCTGTTTGAAAGTTCTTAAGCCTTTTCAATAAATCTATTTGTGCATATCCTAAGATCATTGCAGATAAGGGGTTAGCAAGTGGCATTGGTATTCACATTAAATTCTCATCTATTGACCAATTGATTGACCTATGAGAACTTGGAGTTGGATATTTGTTTGTATGTGTGGAGGGCACAACTTATACGTTTCCATAGCTCACCTATCTTGTTGGGTTGATAGTTTCTTATTCGATGGGAAAACTAGCATAAGGGAATTATGGGAGGTAGGAGTCATAGCAATTTGAACCAAGGAGGTTGTGAGGTTCCATTTTAGTACATATCTTTGAATGGTTGGGCATCTTGTGGCATGTGAACTCTGGTCGATTAATGTCTTATCGATTGGAATCCTCATTATTTGGCATCACTCATTCATGAATTTTTGCATGCATCTTTATTGTAAGGCATCTTTCATTTATGATTTCTTGCAGGCATCTTTATTGTAAGGTATCTTGCATTTATGATTTCTTGCAGGCATCTTTATTGCAAGGTGTCTCTCATTAATGATTTCTTACAAGCATCTTTATTATATCCAAGATACAATCTCTCCTATTCGTGTGCAAGTCGTTGACAGTGACAACCAAATTCTAATTTAGAAAGGAAAGCTAGATATATTCTTTAATGACTTGGGCTGAAAGCAATAGAAGTTATATTCTTTAATATTCGCATGCTATTATTGTCATTATTGTTGTCTTTCAATATTCTTAATGACTTTCTATTTGAGTTTTTATGACATTAAGATGATCAGAAAATTTCTTTACAAATGCTATTGATTTCTAGAGAATTTACCAACTATTTGATGCATGGTCATCTATCATTCTCTTAATCAAGTGATAAAATCAATGCTCATAAAACAAACACTCTTTCTTTGATAATTGTGGGAATCAAACCAAAAAAAATGGTTTTATTCTTGTTGTTGCTTATTTTGTTCTTATGTGGCCTAAAGAAATAATGGTGGCCTCTTTCACATCGAAATAAATCTTACTTGGGATAGCTTTGTACTATTTGTAGGAGGGATTTCGTTTACACAAGAAACTTGCAACGGAAGCATAGGAAACAATTTTTGAAGAGTTTTTTAGTTGGAAGTGGGATTTAAACTTCAAAAAAAAAATTCTAAATGCTTATTGTAATAGCTTGAAGCATCCATTTCCCACTTTTGTTTTTTTGTTTTAGGCCAACTAGATCAATTTGGGTTTAAAATTAACCATTGATTTGATCTCTTCAAGTTGGTTAAAATTTTACTTAGAAACTCACTAGAATTTGGATTTTGGGTTAAAATTGAACAATCAACTTCATACTTGGTTTTGGTGCTTTAAAAAGAACTCATTATTTCTTTGAGGATTTAAAAAGAACTTGTGTTTGCTTTTCCTTGTAATCTTTTTTGCAACTTGTGTCATTCGAATGCGCATTCACTTCTCTCATGCTTCACAACGATCTTGAGAATCAAAAGCATTTTAGTGACATTGGTTTCCTAAAAAATTACCTACACATTTCAAGTTTGGATTTTAAAATTGAACAAATCATACTAGTGTGAGAAAGAGACATTGTGTGTGCTCCCTCCTTACGCTTTACATGAATTGGGTGGTCAAAATACAAGTGTACTCCCTTTCTTTTGTTACCTTTAGAGGGGCCTTCCTAAGACCAATTTGAAGGTGACTCCAACTATTTTTTCACTCAGGTCAGTATATAAATGGATAAGACTAAACTGTCAAGTCCTCATGGTATGTAGGCCTTAGCCATACAGTGTCTTTCAGATGGGGTACTACTATAAAAATTATAAGAGCCCCTAGTAGGATTGATTAAAGCCTTTAGTGGCTTTCTAGATGCTCACAAGGTGCCATGTCCTCGATTACTCTGACTAAGAACCAATTTGTATAGAAGCCAAAATCCTTACTATTTGTTGGTGCAAGAACGGTCGCTCTAAAGCCGCCCCACATTTGTATTATTCAAAGTAGAAATAGAATAAATCCTTTTCTTATTCAGATTTTAAGGATTTTGAGATTTGATGGTCCTGAGAAGTGTGTGTCGTGAAGGGGATCCAATGTCGCCAAATCTCTAGTTTTTCGCTTTGTCTCATTGTTTGGAGAAATCCAAGTGGGGACTCAACAAATATTTCCTTTTCTATCCTAGGGCTTGTGCAATTTGTGAGTCAGTTAAATACTTTGCTTGGATCCAAAACTTTGAAACAAACATTCAACAAGGTCATCAAATCTCAAACCCTTTGGAAAGAGAAAATACCTTTGAAAGGTCCACATATTTCTGCTTGTCTCTAGGGATTCTATCCTTAGAGGCTTCTAAATATTTGGGCCTATATCTCAATTTTCTCTCTCCAAAGTCAACATAGGAAAATTGTGCCTTTGATTCCTTGATTTTCACATAATGGACCTTGTGGAATGAAAAGGAGTTGATACATAGATATTTTAGTTTGAAAAGCTAAGCAAGAAAGTGTTGATATGGTAAACAGAATCCATTAAGCAAAGATAAAAGACAATTGAACCCCACACATGTGTTTTTGCAAATGATTTCCCGCAAGATCAAAATCCCAAAACCAAAGTCTATCAATTATCACAAGTGTCTTAGTCCAAGGGATCTCAAGAAACGTCAGTCAACACTTTACCAAGCCAAAGATAGATTTCTCTATAACTTTTACAAATGTGCTTCAAAGGACAACCCAAATTTGTATTCATTCTATTATTGTCAAAATCTAGCTCTCTTCCAATGTTTTGAGTATCTCACTTTGTACGGTTGAAATTTTCAAGAGTATAACATGTTCTTCAATACCTAGGTCTTGTAAAAAAAAGTCTCTCCAGGTTCATCTAGGATCAAATCAAAACTTTCATCCATCCCAAACATCAATCAAATCCCATTTCACAAACAACTCTTAGAATCTTGGAAAAATCATTCATGATATACTTTTGGTAAAATCCTCAAAATCAAAATCACCTTTGTTTGGCTAAGTGTGTGTGGATGAATCCTTCTTCATACACTTAGCTAAATTATCATCCTTGTGGACAATTTTATTCCAAGATAACATCCAACATCTTGGGGTTTATAAGTCCATTATCCAAATCCAAACCAAATCCAAAAGTACTAAAGTCTAGTATTCCTCCAAGGTTCTTAAGAGTTCAAACACCCATATCATTCATCCTTCATTTATCTCATCACCATCATTTGATCCTTAACATCCTATATTTTCTTTTTTGTACCTAAATTTTAGACCAACCTAAGGAGTTAGAGGTTTACCTCTCATATTCTTGAAAGTTGATCCTTATTTTATGGTCCAAACTAGATCTCAACACAAGAAGATCATGGAGCAAAAAAAAGAAACATCCAGTTCAAGTGATTTGAGTCAAACTGAAACATAATTCAACCCTAGGATATCCATTGGCCTTCCACTTGATCCTCATCAAATACCTCAAAATACTCAAGAGGGAGGTTACCAAGTGGAGGACGTCACCAAAACTTACTATGGAATGTCCCAAGACGAAATCATGGAGCTAGTCCAAAATCCTAAAAACCACAAGATTGTCAACACAATGATGAGACTCAATCCGTTACTATACATGTTAGCATTAGAAAAATAAGGGGCTAAACTCCCTTCTGATTATGATGTGATAACTATTGTGGAACAACCTCTTGGGACTATGCCACCGGTATCATTCACACCATCCTTCCAAAACATTTTTCAACCCATCACACAACCAACATCATCTCATTCTCCAAGTCAACCCTTGATCACTAAGGGGAGTTCATTGCTCCAAGCTCTTCAAAAAAACCACCTTGTAAACAATCAAAACTTGGATGCAAACACCATCTTGGGTATGCCAAACACTGTCTTGCAAGACCCAAAACATTTGTATGTCCCACTCATTTTCCATGACACCAACAATTCATCCACCTTTGCCACATCACTGGAATATTCTCTTGATGTACAAGTCTCTCTCCCCATGATATCACAAGGAAAAATGGGTCTATTTGGACAAAGGGAACTTTTGATGCCTCATCATCACTTTTGCAAGGAAACAAACCTCCAATATTCCCATCATTTCCTCTTTTGACATCAACATCCATACCAAATCAAGGTTTAGGGAAATCCCCTTTACCAATCCAAAACCAATAAAGTCAAATCAATCCACCAATCGTGAACCAAATCAACACATCGGTCATACCAAATCCTCTGAGCATGCCACTGATGTCACAACAGAGAGTGGCACCAATCCAAACATCCCAGCCAATCATAACTCAATCTACAACACCTCAAAATGTGGTCTCCCAAGGACCTATCACATCAACCATACCATCTACCACACAACCTCTTGTCATCACTCAACAAGAACCTCCCCAACCACCTCAAAAAAATATCATCACACCATCTCACACCATTCTAAATCCTTCAACTCCACCACCAAATCCAAACATGGCGAATCAATACAACATCACACCGCAAGTAGCCCAGCAAGCCCATCAAAAGGAACTCCAACAATTCCAAGCTCAACAAGCCACACAAGATGCAAAAAAATCCACACAAAAAGCAACACAACAAGCACAACAGGTTGTCCAAGCACAAGCACAAGCCTTATTACAACAACAACAAGCCACACAAGCTACACAAGCGATACAAGCCGTACAAGCTGCACAAGCCGTACAGGCTGCCCAAGTTGCACAAGCTGCTCAACAAGCTCAAGCGCAAGCACAAGCTCAATATAAAGCACAACAAGATCAAGCACAAGCCTTGTTATAGCAATAGGCTTATCAACAAGCTTTGTAACAATAGCAAGCACAACAACAAGCAGCTCAACTACAAGCCCAACAACAAGCATTGTTGGTGCAACAACAACAAGACCAACAACAAGCGTTGTTGGAACAACAACAACTATAGGCATACCAACAAGTGTTTCTTTCATAGAAAAACTTACAACAACCTCCCGCGAACATGCAAAAAAATTCCTTGAACATGAACATGCAAACCATCCCACCCCTCATCCAAACGGTTGTACCACCCCAAAACACATTCATCCCATGACCAGATCCACAAAGTGATTTGTATACACAAATTAAACCACTCTCACAATAAGTGTTGTACATACAATCAGGAAAGACAACAAAATCACAAGGGAATTTGTGTCCCTATCCATTTGACAAAAGCATTGTGATGGTTCCCTTCCCACAAGGATTCGAGATACCAAAATTTGACAAATGTCATGGGACTGGTAATCTTGAAGATCACATTAGGGAATTCCATGTACATTTTATGGAAGTTTCATATGACGATTCTTATCTAATGCGACTCTTCCCTCGGAGTTTGGCTAGTCTAGCAATGGAATGGTTCTCCTTCCCTCCCCCCAGAATTAAATAGTTTCAAGAATTTGTGGAATTATTCATACAAAATTATTCATTTAACATAGGCATGGACGTGAGCTTGGAAGAATTGTCTAGCCTAAAACAAGCCAAGGGGGAAACATTCACATCCTTCTTGCAACGATGGCAATCCAAGGCCAACATGAGCAAATGGGCTATGCCAAAAGAACAACAAATTGAGACTATCATCTCCAACCTTGAAGGGACCTTGTCTTTTCATTTGAAAATGCAATGCATAACAACCTATGACCAATTGATTCCCAAGGCACTCAATATCGAAAGATCCCTTATAACACAAGGGGGCACACCCATGTACCAAGACAATCGACCATCAACAAGTTACAATGAAAAACCTCGTACATGGGAAAAAATAAAAATATCACCAATGATGGTGTTGTTGACGTGAAATTTGTTATCATTGCTCCAAGACCAGATGTGCAACAAAAAATGTACCAACAACTACAAAACAACACCCAAAACACTCTGCAAACCAACACATCACAACAACAACCAAATAATCAAACTATCAACAACCTAAATGCTCAAGGGGGACCACCCCCAAGGAAAAAATACCCCCCTAAACAAAAATACACACCACTTGGGGAACCAATTGAATCAGTCATGCAACAATTGGTACAAGCAAATCTCATCAAAATCCCTATTTATGAAAATTACCAAGAGCCTCAAGTTAAACCACCATGGTATAATGAGAAGCACCTTTGTGACTTTCACAAAATAAAGGGACACATGATAGCCAACTGCATGAGACTCAAGAATCTAATCCAAGATCTCATTGATTACAAGACCATAACCATTGAACAACCCACCGAGAATCAAGATCTTAAAATATACACAAATCTAATGCCCGATCACAATAAAGGAAGCAATAATGGTAAGGGAAAGTACAATAATGTGAACCATATTTACGACCATCTTGTTGCATCCTTGGATGAGTGGGTAACATTTTTCAATATCAAAGGATCTAGATTCGAGTGTGGAGTCACCACACGTAGCGGCAGAATTACCATTCTGGGACCTTCACCACCACCCAAAGCACCCATAGCAAATCCAAAGTCAATCCCTAATGGTTATAATGTCCTAGATCAAATGAAAAAGACCCCCGCCTAGATCTCCATCATGGAGTTTCTAAAAATATTGCCTGCACATAGGGAAATCCTAGAAAAGGAACTAGCTACATTCATCATCCCAATAGATCTTGATGCAAACTAGTTCCAAGCTATGATCAAACATATCACTACACCACATCTCCTAACATTCTCTGAGCAAGATCTTCCAACCCAACCATCTCACAACTATGCACTCCATCTTGAAGTCTTAGTCCACAAGAATAAAGTCAAACGATTCTTGGTGGATGGAGGTGCAAGTTTGAATATTTGTACTCTCAAGATAATAAAGAATTTGGGATTCTCTAAAGATGTCATCGAAAAAGGTAAGGGTATCACCATCTAAGCTTATGATGATCAATAAATGGTTTCTCAAGGCACTATTCAACTCCCTATTCAGGTAGGGCCAACAATCATGGAGACTACTTTCCAAGTCCTTGACCTTGAACTCCCTTACAATATCCTCCTAGGGCGCCCATGGATCCATGGGATGCAAGCTATCACATCCGCTTTCCATTAATGTGTTAAGTTTCCTTATCAAAACCAAGAAATCATAGTCTATGGGGATCCTGAACCATTCTATTATTGCAAAAATCTAGAGGCCAAGTATTATAAGATCCCCCAAGTCTCGAAGAATGATGAGGGACCCACATCTTTGTATATAGAACCATCCACCCTAGGCTCCACTTCTGATACAAAGACACCTCTCATTCAGGACATCCCAGATATTAAGGTTATAATCCAAGATAATTGGTGTGGAGACTACAAAATGAAAAAGAGTGTCTTTGTGATAGGAGAGCTACCTCAATCTCCTAGATCTCATGGGAAACCACATCCAATCGACACAACATCCCAGACCTTCCAAGCATAACCCACCACCTTTAGAAAGTGGGGAGACCTAAGCAAAGAGATAGTAGACAAGAAATATGTATCAAGCCTACTGTATCAAGATGAGAGGCTCGTACCTGATCTTCCCATGGATGATGATAACAAAGACTACAATTAATGTGTGGATGGGGCTATAAAAAAATGAGAAGCTCGGGAAAAATGACAATGGCCTATTAGAACCTATTATTCCTGAGAAGCGCTTGAAGAATCTTGGCCTTGGATGTACCCCTATGAAGATAACCATTCTTGGCAAAAGTACCCCTGTTAAAAAATTCAAAGCTCCTCTTTAGTTACCGGTATCCATAAGTCTACCTCTAGATATCTATACCTTCGATATAACCAACGTATGTGATGAGGATCCCATTACTGTCCTACCCATGTTATTTGAGGATTCCTCCATTTTTGTGATCACTACCATGCCTTTTGAGCCGAGTATCTGAACCTCTGAACTTAGGCTTGTCTACCCACAACTAATAGACTATGACCAACGAGGACCACCGATCTTAGACACATTCAAAAATGATGAGGCTCTCTCAGAATTTATGGGACTACAAGATACTCTACCATATGGAGATCATAAAGTAGGATTTGATATTGAATTGGACACACATGCATACTATGTAGAAACAATTGAATCTCTTAGTCACAAAATTGAAAGTCTAAGAGTAACATCTAGGTCTTTAAGTGAAAACCACACTGTGGCACTTTCTGACCCAAAAATAGTAAAAAAAAAGGACATATCTGATGGTAAAAACCTCTTTGAGGTGCCAAAGGATGATGGATTCAATATTCCCCTTAGTGTTATTCATCAAGAAAAATTAGTAGTCTTGGTAGAGACATGTAATCCAGTCAATCTAGGAATCGAGGAAACACCACACATCATTTTCTATGTAGAATCACTTTTGACCAAGGAACAAGAAATTATAGTTGCATTTATGAGAGAAAGAAAGGTAAAATTTGCATGGACCTGTGCTAACATGCCCGATCTTGATCTTGAGGTTGTGGCTCATCATCTAGTCGTCTATCCAGAGGCAAAACCAGTAAGACAAAAATTGAGAAAGATGCATCCATAGATCACATTACTGGTCAAAATTGAATTACAAAAAACTCCTTGACACTAGCTTCATACGACCAATTGATTATCCAGAATGGGTTTCCAACCTTGTACCTATTTCTAAGCCCACTTGGGGCATCCACATCTACACTAACTTTAGGGACCTAAACAAAGAATGCCCTAAGGATGATTTACCTCTCCCAAATATAGACATGATTGTGGATATGACAGCAGGGCATGAAATGCTATCATTAATGGACGGGTTTTTAGGGTACAATCAGATTATGATAGCCAAAGATCATCAACATAAGACATCTTTCACTTGTCCATGGGGGATTTACTGCTGTAACATGATGCCATTTGGGTTAAAGAACATTGGAGCTACATACCAAAGAGCTATGACACTAATTTTCCATGGCATGATCCACAAATCTGTAGAGGATTATGTAGATGACATATTATCCAAATCAAGAAAGCATCGAGACCGCATTGTGACACTAGGCTCCATCTTTGATAGACTTGAAGAATACAAGGTTAGGTTCAATCCTAAGAAATGTGTATTTGGTGTGCAATCAGGAAAACTTCTAGGGTATATTGTATCAATGAGGGGAATCGAGATAGACCCTGCGAAGGTCAAAGAAATTCTTAAAATGGAAGCACCGTGAATATTAAATTAGTTAAGGGGTTTGTAGGGAAGGATCCAATCCATTTGCCAATTCATAGCACAATTAGCAGATAATGCTATCCCATATTCTCATCTACTCTACAAGGGGGTAGCATACAAGTGGGATGAGAAATGCGATCAGGCATTCAAAAAAATCAAAGAATACTTGCTGACACTACCAGTCCTCATGCCACCGATCTAGAACAAACCTTTGATACTCTACATATCAGCAACAACGGCAGTCCTTGGCACTCTCTTAGCTCAACATGATGAAACAAGGAAAGAGAGGGCCATTTACTATATCAGTAGAACCATGGTGGGACATGAACTAAATTACACATTCACTAAGAAGGCTTTCCTAGTAGTAGTGTTTGCTGCACAAAAATTTAGGCACTACATGTTGGCTCATCAGATAAAGCTCATCGCCAAAATAGATCCTCTCAAGTATCTAATTTCTAAAGCAACACTCACAAGATGAATGGCTAAGTGGATTATGATCTTAACAGAATACAACATTGAGTATCTAGAACACAAAAGCCATCAAGGGACATGTAATTGCAGATTAGGTAGCGGAAGCACCTATATATTCAAAAAACCCATTGGTATCAAAATTTCTCGATGAGTCCATTTTCAGCCTTAATGCAGCATATCATTGGAAAGTATATTTTGATGGATCCTACACACAACATGGGTCAGGAGTAGGAGTCTTCTTCATCACACCACAAGGAGATTGTATCTCGAAGTCATATAAGCTATCTTTTTCATGCACCAACAATATTGCCGAGTATGAGGCCCTTGTTATAGGACTCTGAGTTGTGGTAGAGTGGAAAATCATGACACTTAAATTTTATGGAGACTATCATTTGATTATCAACCAGGTCAATGATGAATACCAAACAAAGGATGGCAAGCTTACCCCATACAAGAAATTGGTGGAGTGACTCAAGGAATTCTTCATTGACATCACATTTGAGAAAATACCAAGGGAAAACAACAGAGCAACTAATGCTATGGAAACAATTGTCTCATTACTAGATATTCCATGCAACATCCATAAACATGAATTCCTGGTAGAGCAGCTTCTCGTACCAGCTTTCGAGGTACCATATTTTGGGTTTGTGTGTGAAATCATTGGTCTCGGTGATCCTTGGTACCATGACATATTCACTTACCTAAAAATAGGAGTCCTCCCAGTCGATATCACCCCAAACCTCAAAAGAACCTTTATTAAGAAGTTGACCCATTTCATTATTTTAGGTGACACCCTGTACCATAGAAGTATTGAAGGAACCCTTTTATGATGCCTTCTAGTGGTATGACCTTGGCCAAGAAGGTGGTGAGTATTGGGTACTATTGGCTTGTGATGGAGAAGGAAGCTCATGATTATGTCCAAAAAATTTTAGAATGTCAACAACACGAGGACCTCATCCATGTTCCAGCTCAGGAGCTCCAATCGATTATAATGCCTTTGATATTTTCACAATGGGGGCTTGATCTCATTGGAAAAATCACTCCCACCTCATCTAATGGACACAAGTTCATTATCACCACAATAGAGTACTTTACAAAGTGGGTAGAGGCCATCCCAATGACCTACATCATAGGGAAGTAGATCTCCAAATTCATCTTGAACTACCTCATTTGTCGCTATGGTGTCCCACAAGCCCTTATCTCAGATAACGAGACACCTTTCAAGAACTAGGATGTTTGAGAGCTATGCCAAAATTCAATATCCAACATCGCTTCTCCAACCCATATTACCTCCAAGGTAATGACCAAGCTAAGGCTACCAATAAAACCATCTTGAAAATCCTAAAGAAAATAGTCAATGAAGTTGATCGTGACTGGCACCTACAGTTAAATCCCACCCTATGGGCCTACTGAATGAGTATCCACATTCCTACAAGTGCAACCCCTTTCTTCCTGGTCTACAGATCAAAATCCATCCTTCCCATTGAGATCGAGCTCCCATCCTTAATAATATCATTGCAGAATCTCATTACTGATGAAGAATATCAGGTGTTATGATTGAACGAGCTAGAATTACTAGATGAGTAATGCATGGATGCTTTGAACCATCTACAGGTGTACTAGAACCATCTCAAGTGAAGCTATAATAAGAATATCAAGAGTCGGTCATTTCAAGTCAGAGAGCTCATGTTGAAAGAAAATAAGAAGAATGTACCAAATCCAGACAACAAGGAAAAATTTGAACCCAATTGGTTGGGACCCTTTGTCATCACTGCAAGTTATAAATCAAGAGCATATGAGCTATCTACACCCGAAGGTGAGCCTCTACAAGAGCCTATCAATAACTCCCATCTCAAAAAATTTTATGCCTAAACTTGAAAGGTATAAATCCAAAAAATATAAAAAAAATATAAATTATAAAAAATCCAAAAAAAATTAGAAAAAGGATTGAAAATAGTAAAGAAAAAATCGTCCTCTAGTGAAAACCACTTCGGTGGCACTTTGGGCAAGTACCTTGATGAAAACCTAGCAAACAGGCGCCTCATGTAAATAAGTACTTTCTATCCACCATGATCTCTATGAATTGTTTTGCATCATTCATCCATCACATTCCATTGATCCTCTTGGCACCCATCTGCATTTGCATCATAGCTTGATTTTGTGTCGGTATCATAACCCATCCTAGAACTACTTGGCACATTCCTAAGATTAGTTTGTCTTGCCTATATTGGAGTAGTCTATTGCATCATGTTGGGGGCATGTTCTTATATCTGCATTGGATTAGATTCATGTATGTTCTTGAAATCTTCCTTAAAATTAGAAAATCCAAAAAATCCAAAAACATTCATAAAATTAGAAAACCCAAAAACATCCAAAACATGTCAAAAATCCAAAATAGGTCAAAAAGTCAGAAAAAGTCAAAATTCAAAAATAGAGTTGTCATGTCGAACTACAAGTCTTTGAGCTTGAACGTAGGCAAGGCCATTATTGATGTGCCCCTAAGACACATTAGGTCAACCCTTGAGGAGTCTATCATAATAAACTGACAATCCATTTGTTAATTTCTCATCAATAAACAAGTTTGTTTTAGTCGAACTACGTGGTCTCTGCGTGTATAACATAGGCAAGGCTAATATTTGATCAGCCCCCAAGGCCCCTAGGATAGGTACTTAGGTTATTTTCTTGGTAAAAATCTTAGAAAACACAAAAAACATTGGAAAATTTGAAAATCAAAACATTTGTAAAACATCTCAAAAATTACCAAAAACAACCTCAAAACATTTCAAAAATACCAAAAACATTCAAAAAACCCAAAATCACCCATCCCATTTCACCTTCACCCAAAATAAACATCCACTCACAATAAATGGTTGTCATCTTCAACCTTTGGAAACACAATTGGAAACAAGTCTAGCAAATTCAAAGTATAGACTCAAAACGTCAAGTCTCAAGTCTCGGTCAATAGGTAAACAAGTTGGTCAACTCTTGGTATCAATAGCCCATCATCCCGTCAGTCTCAAAATCATATAATAACATCATGTCCTAGGATGCATCCTTCCTACAATGGACATCAACATCAGACATCACCATAGTTTTGTCTTGGCTAGAAGTATGAGGAACATTAGCTTGTTTGTGTACTTGACCTTTTCTTTTAATTTATCTTATTGCGCTCATTCCAATGACCTCTCAATGATGTCTATCAAAACGATTCAGAGAGAAAAGAATTGGGAATTGATCATTATCTTTTGTCTGTTGTGCTTGTTGGATATTCTTGTAATATAACCTTGGTCATGCTCACTTTGTTTGGTTTGTTGGGAGGGTATTTTAGATATCTTGTTGACTATTACATGGGAAGGATTCACCTTTCTATGTTTTGGTCTGAGATGTTTGAAATATCTGAAGTACACCCTAATAAGGTTTTGTATGTCAGGTGTGAACAAGGATAATCCTATCTAATTGTCGAGTCAAATTCCATCTCACTAGGTACAACGCCATCCTGGTTTTCTATACCTTGATGCATCATATCTATGTGTGTGATAAAAAAATAAGGAAAGTTATACTCTTTACATCCTCAATCCCTAGATAAGAAAAAAATCATCATCATTCATTATCATATCTAATAAAGTCTTGACGACTCATAGACTTGTTGGACTTCTGCATCTTCTTGAAATCAAGGGCCTCTCATTCTTCTATCCTCTTTCATGCTAACATGCTATCATGACATGCATCTATCCTGCATCCATAAAATGTCGGCATACCCATCCTGCATACTCATACATATCATCATAATAGGAAACACCATTCTTCTTATTTTCATCGTCATTATCATATACATTTGTTAATATAACCATCCATACATCCATCTTGAACCTATTTTTCATGAGATCAACCCTAAAATCAAACTTTTTTCCGGATCTCTCGAGGGGGCAGTGTACCAACATACTTCTTTCCGTTGGGGCAACAATAGGGCATCTAAAAAAATAAGGAAATTTTTGAATTTCAATCTCAGTAGTGTTATTCTTTGAACCAACGCAACTGGTACATTTCTTCAAAGAGGGGCAAAATGTAGATGCTCAAATTAACATCATTTCTTCTATTAATCAAATAAAGCAATTTATTCAATTAATTCACTAATGTACATCATATTTGATTAAATAAATCAATTTATTTAATTAAAGTCCTAAAAGTCCTCTCATTTGATTTAATAAACCAAATTATTAAATCAAATGTAAAATCCCCTAAATTACTCCAAGTTAATTAATTCTGGATTAATTAACTCCTAATCCTAATTACCCATTCTCTAGCTTTTGACTCAACCTTGGTCAAACTCAACCCCTGACTAACCCACCCACTTGCACACGAAAATCAATTCTTTTAATTAACTAATTATCTCATTTTCCCTCACAAAGGCATTTTCTAAGGGAATATTCCTTCATTAACTCCACTTATTTGACTTTCTTGCACAAATAGTTTCCCTCCAAAACATCTCAACCATATGCATTTAATGCCTCTTACACATGCATTAATCTCTCTTACACCTCTCAAATCCTCAACCACATGCATTAACTATGCACATTCTCCAAAATGTGCTCCAACTTCACCCATTGGATTTGTGACAAGTGTCACAATCATATTGAATCCCCTTTAGTCTCACATTCCTCCCATCTCTCCATTCTTCAACCCTTCAATCTATAAATAGAAGCCACTTCTATCCACAATCCATCCACAATCTTAGCATTCTCACTATAGGTACTTTTATTTTAGCATTTTCATCACATCTTGTTCATCATCTTGAAAACTTATCAAGGGGGTGGGAAAGGGCATCCTTTTCACATCAAAAGAGCACTACTCCCACTATGGGATGGATTTTGATCTTGTTTTCATATGCTTGCATTTAGTTTCTTTGGTTCTATTTATCTTGTTTGTATATTTTAGCATGATTAAGTATTTCATAGGGATGCTCTATTTGGTTTGCTCAATTTGACTAACAATACTAATGTTTGTTTTCGAGCAAGTGCAGAAAAGACATCTACAGAATATACAATGAATTATTTTCCAACATTATTGTTTCAATCCTTTGAGCAGATTTGTTGAAGTTTTATGATTGTTTTAGTTTAATTTTTCCAGTATAACATAAGAGCTTTAAAGTTTTATATCTTTTAATCACAACAGAATTTCAATGACAGCTTCTCTTGGTTTGCAATTTCATAGACAAGTTATTGTAACATCATTCTCCAAACATAGGAGTTTACATACACATCTAAAGTATTAGTTTATAAATGACTACCATAACTAAATAAATGACTAAACAATGACTAAATAAATGACTACAATGACTAAATAAATGACTACCATGACTAAATAAAATGACTACAATGACTAAATAAATGACTATAATGACTAAATAAATGACTACCATGATTAAATAAATGATTACAATGACTAAATAAATAACCGCAATGACTAAATAAATGACTACCATGACTAAATAAATGATCAGTTAACAACAATCAATGACTAAATTAACAACTAAATATACTACCAAATTGATAAATCAAAACAATCAATAAATGACTAAAAATGGTTTATTCATGAATTTGGTCATGTTATAAATGACTAGCAATAAACTACTAATGGTCACGTGACTAAGCTAATGGTCACATGACCAATATTTAGTAGTTTTTTTAGTCATTTATTGTTGTTTTTCTACTAGTGTATTAGGGTTGTAAGAATGCACTTAGGGATGAAAATGGTGGATGTTACTAGGGAAGGACTCATTAAGGTCTTCAAACTAAGCCCTTACCATTATGAGATGGTGTTGATTGATGAGAAGAAGTTGAAAGTAGAGTATGAGAAGGTGAAGTTAATCTTCCAAGTGCCAATATTGACAAACTACCTAGGAAAGGGGAAAGGAGGGGTTAGAATCACACTCAACCCATCTGACAAGGAGCTCGATGAGATTAAGTTGTTTGAGCATTACTTTCAAAGGACCTTTTACACCTTGTGTTAGATTTTGGGGTATGAACCAAGGGAAAGGATGTCAATTGATTTTATGTATATGGATGCAAACATCCAACATTGAATGATTAGCACATCATATGATTTTGTAGGATATTTATCATATGAAATACACAAGGCCCTTGTGGCTCTTAAAAATGGTGGAGTAAGATTCTAGTGATACTCCCTCCTTTTGCACATGTTTTTATATATGGGAGCTCCATATTTTGGAGAAGATATGAAGTTGGACATGTGAAATGAGAAAGGTGAAGATATGCCTATCCAAATGTGGACTTCTATATTGGATAGGGATGAACAATAGTCTAGTTTTGTAGTGTTTTCAAAAAACATTACCTCTAAATTGAGGAGAGCTCTGATGATAAATCCTCCTAGGATTCTAGTGGAGTTGTATGACTTCTTAAGACCGAGGGAGAGAAATCCTGAGCTCTAGGAATAGAGCATAAATAGGGAGACATTATCCCATATTCAGATTGCACCATCCTTAGAGTAAATAGCATAGGCGAGACACCTCATGTGCTTCCCAGAGATGCACCCTTGAGGATCAATTTCTTATAGGTTATGTGGCAATTGGGGGATGTGGATGACAATCATTTGGTGGGAATGAGGAAAGGGAATTTCTTCCCCATGTATACAATTTTTGCTGATTTTTTTATGAAAAAGGATGGGTGGAAAAACGCCATGCCAAAACTCAAGCCCTTGAGAAAGAAATTTTGTAGAGTGAGGAACCATGACCTGAAGGGTGTTATGGTTTCCTTGAAGAATAGAATCAGAGGGGGTTAAGTTCTATCATAACTTTTATTTCCCTAAGGATGTCATCAGGAACATTTTTTATTATAAAATGCAAGAAGATAGGAAAATGAAGTGGCTAACCTTCAAAAAATTGGAGAAGGAAATGCAAGAGAAAGACCCAAATTATAAATCTCTCCTATACATAAAGGATGAAATACTCAAGGTTGAGACAATTCTGCAAAATTTTGATAAGGTGATAGGGTAGCTTAAAGAGGAAAGTATTATGCAGGACAAAGGGGAGGCTAAGGTTATAGATGAGCAAGATAAGGTGAAAGCCCCCATGGTGAAAGAAGAACCAATCCCTCAACCCCCAAAGAAATTGCATGTGTTTGCAAGGAGGAAGAGTAAATGTAGAAGCAACAAACCATTGCCACCCCTACTCAGTCAAAGGGGTCAAGGGCATCCTCACCTCCAACAAAATTGCCACCCCTATCACCTCCAAGGTCATTTTCACCCTAGTTCATTGAACTATATTCTCCCATTAGAGAATACCCACAAATAGGGATAACTTTAAGAAACCCCCCCCCCTCGGCGAAGGTGTAAAATCCCGGTGAATCTTTCTTTTTATTTGAAAAAAAATATTAATTTTCCTAGAAAATCTATGCACATTATTAAAAAAAATTGTAAAATCTTGACAAATCTTAATGAATAATTGGTAAAAATAATAATCATAGTGGTGAATCCTAGTGAATAATCACTGAAAATATTAATTACGATGGTGAATCTCTCCTTTAAAAATTTGCATAGTTGGTGGGCACAATTCGCCGTTTTTAATTTTTTTTGTAATATTGAAGTACAGGCCTAGGGGCGGCAGCCACCGGTGGGGTCAAGGTGCAGCGCCTCTTGTGGGGGTCAAGGGGGTAGAGCCCCCTTGTGGGGGTCAAGGGGGCAACACCCCCTCGCGGGGTCCGGGGACAGCGGCCTCGGTGCGCCACCAAGCATAAATTCACTATCAAAAATGCATTGGAGCACACAAGAATTAATTATTTTTTAAAAATATCACTTTAAAAGTGAGACTAAATGAAAAGTTAAACTTTTACCATTGATTAGCTTTTTAATCAGATGGTTGCAGGTTGATTCCATGACCTAATATACACATGCCTTTTAAAAGGCTTATTGAGGCTTGAAATTTGTTTTGGTCCACACGATTAGATTTAATTGTGTGGCCCAAAACAAATTTTAGGCCTCAACAAGCCTTTTAAAAGAAACGTGCATATTAGGTCACAGAATCAACCTCAGCAATCTGATTAAAATGATAATCGATGATTCAATGGCAATAAATAAAAGCTCTATTCAAGGCTAAAATATCCCTAGAATTAAATGGTAATTTATTATTGTGGCGATATTGCCCCAAAATTAATGGCGGTAATATAATATTATTGGAAAATATAATTAATATTTGTATTTATAGTATAAACTACTGGCGAATCGGTTCTAATGACACATCATTTAAAAAATAATGCATAGGCGAATTAATCGAGACAAAATTATTTTTTTGTAAAACCCTGGCGATTCAACATCCTTTTTAGCTTGTACTATTTGCCATTTCTAGAGGTCTTGATTTCAATTATTCGCCAATTGGCAAAGATTCGCCACTAAAGTTTTCCCTACCCACAAATAAGGCCACCTTCACCAAAAAGAAGGAAGATTGAATCAACTAGTCTTGTGGATTATTTCACTAATTCTGAGGATGAAATCATTGTAACTGAAGATGAGGTGAGGCAAGGTATGCCCTCACCTCCAAGAGAAATAATTCCACAAATAATGAGCTTAATATTGAACAAGGTTGACTTGAGTGGATTGAATAATGTGGATGATGTCAAGGAGGAAGCCTATAATAAGTTCATGGATGATGACTCTTTTGTGAAGACTGAAGATTTTCAAGAGTTTGTATGGAGAGCTATAAGGGATGAGTATGATGAGAAAATTACGATTGGGATGGTCAATAGCCCAGAGCTCCCTAGAGAAGTCATTGAATGCAGGGTTCTTGCAGATATGAAAGAAAAATATCAAGATATTACACCTGATGAGGGCAGAGAATTAGTGAGGAAAAGTGGAGTACTCTTGCTACTAGAATGGGACTTGGCTTCAGCCATTTCTTTTGAGACTATGAGGAGGCATGGAAATCTAATTTTTGCTATAGAGGAAGAGGCAACAATTTCCTTGCAAGGATCAACATTTAGCCCCTAGTGGGACACCTTGGAAATTTTGGTATTAGCCCCTAATACAAGAAAACCAACAATAGCAGAGCCTGCATTTGACCTTAGGGGAGGACTGATAATTGAAAGAGTGCCAGATACATCAGTTGTGGAGGCAACCACATTGGCTGTAAATGTTGCTCAATTCACTAAAGCAATTGCTAAGTCTATACAAGAGAAGTATAAGGCTAAGAATAAATAATATAATGATTTGGTGGTGGATTATAATAAGAACAAGAAAACAATTGCAAAAGTCCAACTTGAGAATGCACTATTGAAGGAGCAATTGCAGGCATTGCAATCAGGTTCATCAAGATCTCAAGTGTAGTTTCTAGCCCCACCAACTTCTCTAGTTCAACCACCTCATGTTCATTCTCCACCTCCTCCTTCCACTTCTATAAAGTTAGTATTGTACAATCCAGATGATGTGCCCATTGCATATCTTAATCTAGGTGTTTTAGTTGTAGCTCGACCAAGGCAAAGGGCTAGTAGAAGGGAGTTCATGGATCAACTTAATGTCTATGATGAATTCATTCAACATGTGAATAGGATAGTATATATGAATAATATGAAGATTATAACTATGGTGTTGGAACATCTAAATAAGAAGATTGAAAGGAAATTTCTTAGTGTGCATTCAAATTATTCTACTATGTTTGATGCAATAAGAAAGTTTGATAGGGATAGGGAACTTTCCATCCCATTGATGAATAATGGATTCCCAGGTTGGAGACATTAAAGCACATGGTTATTAGATCAACTCATGTGCCAATAAACCACTCAATATTTCCCAAACCCATAGAGTTGTCAAAGGAGTTGTGGAATGTCAAGGGCTGATGGATCCCATGGAAAATGAAGATCAAGGAGCTTGTGTAGAGATTTTATGAAGCTGACTTTGGTTTGTTACCTGATATCCTTAATGATGCTGATAATGTTAAGCCCCTGAAACAATGGAGAGATAAAATGAATAGCTCAATTGCCACTCAAGCAACATTAATTTGTGAGAGTGTAGATATTGATATGTTAAAAGATAACATGGACAAGCTAGCTTTCACAAGTAGTTTCCTTGAGGGTTTTGATAAAGAAGCAACTCAAACAGTCATCAAGTATGGCTCGTACATAACCAAGATGGATGAATTTATATCATATGCATGGCCATCAAATGATGATTTTGAACTATGGAAGAAGAAGTATGTTGATATTTCTAACTTATGAGTTGCTTTTGAGAAAAAGGTGGCAAATTTTTTTGTTCCTAGTACACTTAGTAGATAAAGTCTTTGGTAAGAATGGATATAAAGGTTTTATACTTTTCACACATGGAATTATGTCTTAACTTTCCAGCTCAGTTCCCATGAACAACATTCAAAGATAAATGAAGAAAGGAGTGGAAAAGTATCTCAAAGGGACAAATGATTGAAAATATAAATATAATAGTTTTGTCCTCAAAATATTCCTACATTTTGAAATGTAAATTGTAATTGTCAAATGAAAATGTGACAAGTGTACATTGTTCCAAAGCTTACTTTTCTCCCTTGTTTCTATAAAATGGAATTCAAGGCCAATTACACAGGTTTTTTTTGAGTGATTTTGAGAAGAAAATTGTAATAGAGAACACAAATACAATTTTTTTATAAGTTTTGTCTAGGTATTGGATTTTGAGTCTTTGATTATGAGCATTGTATATTAGTACTATTACTTCTAAATTTCAATGGCATATTTCTAGAGCCTTTTTTCTCTATTGTATAATTCATATAAATCATGAATGAAATGGATCAAGGATCTTTCAATTCATCTTCATTGTATTTCCATTGAATGTTCATTGTTGATTCTCTTGTTCAAAGAACAAGTTAATTTTATTTAACATGAATGAAGGTTTGTGTAAATGTATGCAAGGATAATTAAGAAATATTGGCTTGGAATTTTGAGTTAGATGGTGTAAGGCATCATTTAATAGATCTGTTGTGATATAATGAATGTTTTTATATGATTATAATTGAATGATTTAAGACTCCATGTCCTGAGATAAGGCACTAGTCCATAAGTTGTGTCCACGCTATAATCCTCTGGTCATTCACAATAATTATATTCACAAAATCAATTTAAATCTTTACTTTTAGTTTGAATGTATGTCTTGAGTTAAGTTTCACCATATTCTAATGTTATAGATTGATAAATGTTGTAAGATCCATCAGGTATTTTAGATTTTCATCTATTAAACAACAATTTAGAGAATATATCTATTTTTACAATGTTCATAAGTAAAATGGCACAAGAGAGCTTGAGAACATTGTTAGGGATCACCCTCACGAGTCTTGCAGAGCCCAAAGTGTAGAGGGAAACTCTCATAGACTTTCATCTATCAATTTGGCCAATCCCTCCTAGTTATTGACTATTGAATTTGACAAATTCATAGGTAATTGTGAGATCAACTTGGTTTATTAAAAACACCAAAAATAGCATCCCATGGTATGTAGGTGATGTTTGAATCAAATCGCAAAGAGATATTTTTGTTGGAGTATTATGAAGTTGCTTAACAAGATCATATTCTTTACCACTATGCTGAGGAATATTAGGTGCAGGTTGTAGGTATGGTTGAGGCAATGAAATGGATGTTAGTGTTTGTTTTGGATTCTTATTACTTCTAGTGTTGTATGTGTGAGCAACTGCATGATAACTTGGTTGTTGTGACACATGATTACTAGTGAGTTTTTTGAAAATTTTAAGATGTTTCCATGAGGTTTAGGAGGTCCTATAATGAGAGGTGGTTTAGGAGGTCCAAAAATTAGAGGAATTTTAGGAGGTCCAATAACTAAAGGAGACCTAATAGTCAATTGTGCTTTCATAACCTCAACTAAATTAACTACTTGTTGATGATATTCTATCAATGGGGGATCTAATGTCACCTTAGCATATTCATCTATGCAATCCATCTTACTATTTTTTGAAAGAAATGTATCAATGGTGTCATCCTCTTGTGCCACAATATCTTTCCAAGTGGGAGAAGTATTCAAAGAGAAACAAACAAGATTCTCATGATGCTTAATGATTGGATCATCTAACATCAAGATACCTTCTTCAAAAGTAGGTGAGGTATTGGGAGAAGAACAACTATGATTTTCATGATTTCCCATGATTGGGTCTTCTTGCACCAAAACATTCTCACAAGTAGGAGAGATCTTGGGAGAAGAACTAACATGATTGTCAATGTTTTTGTTTCATTTCCTTAGATTATTCTCATAAGCATAAAGATTATAATTATACAAGTAATGTGTTACCATATCAAAACCACATCTTTGAAAAGGAAACATATTGTTACTTGATCTATGGATCAAATGAGCAGACTCAGATAGGTTTGAAAACATAATTTTGAAACAGAACCCAGATTTGAATAGAGGACACACACAAGGATTTGTACAAAAAAATTTAGCTCAAAATGATTGGAAAGGGGCACCTAGGGTGACTATATCCTACACAGGTTTTTGCAAATTTCAAAGTTTGATTTTTTGTAACATTGTTTAAAGTTCTATGGTCTATGTGTGTATAGGTATGACAATGATTATTTTTCCATAATTTTCCTAATTTATGATTATGCAATACAAGAATACAAGTGTATAACAATTTGAAAAATGTTTGAGCAATAAATGACAATTCCAAATATAATTTCCAATCTAAGATACAACAATTGATTGATTCTAATATGCAAAATCTGAAAATGATGATATTTTAATGGCTTTTTGAAACAAACCAATGCAATTTTTCACTTTTTTAGTGATATGCAAGATGCCTAAATGAATGAAATGAACACTTTCAAATCTGATTTTAGATTTAAATGACCTAATATAGATTTGTAAATGCAATTGGAATGTAGATCTAACCTATGATGACTGAAATTAACCCCATTGCAACCTCTAATAATGCAATATGATATGTGATTTTTTGAATTTTTATGCTTTCTATGATGAAAAAATGAATTCCTAAATGAATAATGCAATACAATGCAATGTTAACCCTGGATTTAGGATAAATTGCCTCAAATTTCAAAAGGTCTATAATATTAATATGTCAAGTTCACCAAAATGAAATGTAGGAAAAGTGAAACCCTAGAGCTTCACCCTAGGATTTTAATGGTGCTTTTCCACATCATTTCATTTAAGGGTTCGAGGTAGCGAGTGTTTGATAGGTTTGGAAAAGATATAAGACTGACTTGCATCTCAAAATGTGAGTCAACCTACCCTTGACCAAATTTAGAATGAGTTTTAGAATGAAATGAAATGATTTGAATAGGCTAATGATACAAATAACTTTTCTAACGAAAAATAATAGATCTAAAAAGTCACAAACATATTCAGGCTTTAGAAATGGATTGAGTAGAGAACTATGCACATGTGATTCAAATTTGAGCCTAATTTTGGAGGATGTTGTCAAGGGTGACTATGTCCTTGTTGACCAATTTTAGATATGTTCTCATAGTCCTCTAGAGCCAGATTAGAGCCTTCATTTCCTTTGTGTCACACTATTGGATCTTTGTTAGTTGTAGAGATAAGTGAGTTTTCATTAGTTGTCAAGGTGTAGGGTTTGGGAATGAATAACTGACCTCCAAACTTCTCTCAATTTTTTTGAGACTGAAACCTACACATTCAAAGAGAGAGGAAGGGTTGTTCCATATAGGGGCTTATCTCAGTCAAACCTCATGTTAGTGTTTCCACTTCCACAATGGCAATGTTAATGAAAGAGAGCCTATCCTTTTAAGGAATAAGGAAAAATGATAAAATGAATGATGAATTAACAATGGATTGTAACTCACCACTCAAAGATGACTTCCTTGAAGGACTAACATGCACATCTCCTCAAGGCTTGAATGTTTCTTGCTTGATTTTCTTGAAGACCTATAAGGGTTAGATCTGTTATGTGACTTTTCCCCCAAGAAAAGATAAATCTATTAAATAACCCTTTAGAATTAAAAGGGAGGTAGAAAATAAAGGATATTATTAACCTTTGGCTAAAATAGAGATTAATAAAGAATACATGTATAAACATTCTTTAAAAAGGAGAATCATAATTATTTATTTAAATAATTGTTAAAAGGAAACCTTTGTGAAAGGGTGTGATGGTTTAGAAACCACCCCTTAAAAGGATATATAAATCATTCACGTGAGACTTGGGAAAGGCATGGATGGAGAACATTCAAGGAGAGAAGAGAAAAAGGAAAGAAATTAGAGAAAAACACAAAGGCACAAAATCTGAGTGAAGGTTAAGGTCATGGGTGGGCATTGAAACATTTGGAGAAGAGGCACACAGTGTGTGTCCAAATCAAGGTACAATTGACACCCAAGAGTTTCTTGGCCAGGGTCATGTTTATGTTGTGAAGGCATGTTGGTTTCTATATAAGGACCTGTTTATGTCATGAAGGCAGGTTGGGTTCTATGTAAGAACCGGTTTCCTTCAGGGGTGTTTATTTTGGGAAAAATCCTAGACCTATAACCGCTCCTTTGAGTCCCAGGTAGCAGCCTCTCCGAGATTTTTAGATAAGTATTGAGAACCATTGATTTGACAATATTGGGAATATTGTTTATATAATTTTGATGTTATTAGAGAAAAGTAGCACTACATTTGGTATCATAGCCTAATGATCAAGCCAACCTATCTTAAAAAATTTCCTTATATTTTAAAAATTCATATTCACTAGTCTTTAAAATGCTTCTTGTGTATGTCTAAAATTATATTTTTTTCTAGTCCTTAAGTCATGAAATTTGATTCTATAAGATATAAACTATAACCTTTGTCCATATATAAAATTTGTTATCTATTTTTCATTGGAATCATTGAAAATCCTAGGTCATATATGTGTGTTCACATCCAAGGGCATTATTAAGAACTCCACATTTATACCCAAGCCCATCCTAAAGCACCATTTCCATAGCCAATCCATAGAATTTCTATGTGTACTTTCAAGTAAGCTATTGATCTGCATAATTATTCTTGTGCCTCATTTGAAGGTCACATACATTATGAAAATCCTAAGAATTTTTTATCTCATGTCAAATTCTTTTTATTAATTCTTAATGGTTAGATTTCAATATTAATGGAGTGATAAATTTGTTTACCTTTTAATGACTAGAGCTCAATTTTTTGAATTTTAAAGAGTGGATACATTTGACCATGAAACATTTTTTAATCTTAAAACCTAATTGCAATATATAATGTATTTAACAACACCATTGATTCAACTTGATATTATATATGTATAGAATGAATAAAAAAGACTTTTTTTCATAATGAAATATATATTCCACAAAGAAAACCATGTGCTCAACCATTCTTGAATAGATATGGTTCAAAATTGCTTCAATATATTATTTATAACAAATTACTACGAGTTTTAATTTCTTAAAACTTACAACACTCGTGGCATGTCTCCCTACATCACTATGGGCAGCGACTATCCAACCCCAGGAATGTGGGTACCACATCCATGTATAATCAAATGGCATGTGTACAAGCGTACCATTGACAAGCAACCAGTGACAACAATTCTTGACAACAATTCTTTGGTGGTAACAACATTCAATATAAAATAAAATTTTAATCTCAAGCTGGAAAAAAGAATTATTTCTTTAGTCATTTCATGCTAGAAAACTCTTAAGTATTTTTTTAAAATTTATACATTATTAAATAAAATAAATAAATGTTATGTTTTATTTATTTTTTGATTTTTATAAAATAACTTTTAACATTTTAAAAAATAAATCAATTTTTTATTTATTAATATGTGTAAATGCATGTAATAAATTAAATTATTAAAAATTGATATTTTTATAATCATAAATCATATATGTATAAAATATTTTTATTTATTTTTTAAATTTAGTGTATATTAATAAAATGGTATAAAATGGAAGAAGTTGGTTTTTATTATTTATTATTTTAAATTTTTATCTATATATACAAATGTTATGTAAAACTAGCTTATTTATCTTAATATATTAAGATATATATTATACGCCGAGAGATATCATTATCTCGGCGTATTTTTTTTCTTTTTTGTTTTTTTTTTAATTTAAAAAATACGGCTCGATAATGATATCTCTCGGCGTATAATATATATCTTAATATATTAAGATAAATAAGCTAGTAGCAGTCGCGGCATGCGTAACACATTGAATAAATTAATATATTTATGGTTATGATTAGAGTTAACATTTAGGATTAGGGTTTATATCATGGTTAGGGTTAGCATTAGGGTTAGGGTTTGGTTTAGATTTATTATTATGATTAGGGTTAGCATTTAGTGTTAAGGTTGGGTTTATGATCATAGTTAGTGTGAGAATTATGTTAGGGTTAGGGGTAGAATTATGATTAGGGTTAAGGTTTGGATTATAATTATAATAGGGTTTTAGGTTAGGAATAAGGCTCTGGTCAGTGTTAAGGGTAGGGTTGGAATTACTATTAAGGTTTGGATTGGAGTTATAATTAGGGGTAGGGTAATGAATTATATTTGGTCAGGGCTATGGTTTGGGTTAGGGTTAGGTCAATCTTAGGATTAAGGTTAAGATTAGCATTAGGGTTAGGATTTGGTTTACGATTATGATTATGGTGAGGGTTAGGGTTTAGACTTATGATTAGGATTATCATTAGTGTTAGGTTTTAGTGTTAAGGTTTAGTGTTATACATTGAATAAATTAATATAATTAGGGTTATGATTAGGGTTAAAATTTAGGGTTACAATTTATATCACAGTTAGGGTTAGCATTAGGGTTAAAGTTTATATCATGGTCAAGGTTAGCATTAGATTTAGGGTTAACCAAAACCCTAACCCTAAACCCAATCATAACAAAAACTTCAAACCTAACTCTAATCCTAACAAAAACCATAACCCTAATCCTAACCCTATCTCTAACTGTAAACCTAACACTAATCCTAATTCAATCTCTAATCTTAAACCTTATCCTGACCCTATCTCTAACCCTAACCCTAATCCTTACTCAAACCCTAATCCTAATCCTAATTTTATTCCTAAACCTAACCCTAATCTTGACCCTATCTCTAACCCTAACCCTAACCTTAATCCTAATGCTCACCCAACCCTAATCTTAATTATATCTCTAACCATAACCACAATCTCAATCCTAACCCTAACTTTAATTAATTTAATGTTGGCTCCATCATAACCCTAACCCTAACCTTAACCCTACTTAAACTATCTTAAGTGTATTTGAACCCTAAACCTAATTGTGCCATAAGCCTAATTCTAATTGAACTCTATCCCTAACTTTGAAAGGCATTTCTCCCCTCACAAAACCCTCAATCCTAATCCCAATTCTATCTCTAACCCTAACCCTAACCCTAATCTTGGCCCTATCTCTAACCTAACCCCAAACCTAATTATATCTCTAATTGTAACCTAACCCTAATCTTCACTTTATCTCTAACCAAAACCCTAAACCTAAACCTAATCATAACGAAAACCTCAACCCTAAGCCTAATTCAATCTCTAACCCTAACACTTACCCTAATCTTTACCCTATCTCTAACCATCACCCTAATCATAACCCTATTTGTAATGCTAACCCCAACCCTAATCCTAATTTTATCTTTATGCCTAACCCTAACCCTAATATTAGCACTAACCTGAACCCTAATCCTAATTCTATTTCTAACCCTAATCCTAATTCTATCTCTAACCCTAACCCTAATCCTAACTTTATCTATAACCCTAAATCTAAACCTAATCATAATCATAATCCTAATATAAACATGAATCAGGAAATCCTAATCCTAATTCTATCTCTAGCCCTAACCCTAACCCTAACACTAATTGCAACACTAATCCTAATTCTATTTCTAACCCTAATTGTAACCCTAATTCTAAGTTTATTTTTAACCCTAACCTTAAACCTAATCCTTACACTATCTCTAAGCCTAAGCCCAAGCCTAAGCCTAATCTGAACACACACCACAACCCTAATCCTAATTCTCTTTCTATCACTAACTTGAACCTGAACCCTAATCCTAACCCTAACCCCTACCTTAATACTAAACCTAATCCTAATTCTATCTCTAACCCTAACCCTAATCCCAATCCTAAACCTAACCCTAATTAATTTAATGTTGACTCCATCATAGCCCTAACTCTAACCTTAACCTTATTAAACCATATTAAGTCTATTTGAACCCTAACCTAATTGTGCCATAACCCTAACTCTAATTGAATTCTAGCCCTAACTTTGAAAGACATTGCTCCCCTCACAGAAACCTCAATCCTAATCTTAATTCTATCTCTAACCCTAACCCTAACCCTAATGTTGGTTGTATCTCTAATCTAACCCCAACTAATCCTAACCCTAACCCTAATTCTATCTCTAATTGCAACCTAACCCTAATCTTCACTCTCTCTAGCCAAAACCCTAACCCTAAACCTAATCCCTAAACCTAATTCTATCTCTAACCCTAACCTTAACCCTATCTCTAACCATCACCCTAATCGTAACCCTTTTTGTAATGCTAATCCCAACCCTAATCCTAATTTTATCTTTATGCCTAACCCTAACCCTAATATTAGCACTAACTCGAACCTTGATCCTAATTCTATTTATAATCCTAATCCTAATTCTATCTCTAACCCTAACACTAACCCTAATTCTAACACTAACCATAATCCCAATCCTAACCCTAACCCTAATTAATTTAATGTTGGCTCCATCATAACCTAACCCTAACCTTAACCCTAATTAAACTATATTAAGTGTATTTGAACCCTAACCCTAATCCTAACACTAACCCTAATCCCAATCCTAACCCTAACCCTAATTAATTTAATGTTGGCTCCATCATAACCTAACCCTAACCTTAACCCTAATTAAACTATCTTAAGTGTATTTGAACCCTAACCCTAATTGTACCATAACCTTAAAACTCTAATTGAACTCTAGCCCTAACTTTGAAAGGCATTTCTCCCCTCACAAAACCCTAAATCCTAATCCTAATTCTATCTCTAACCCTAACCCTAACCCTAATCTTCACTCTATCTCTAACCAAAACCCTAACCCTAAACCTAATCATAAGAAAAACCTCCACCCTAAACCTAATTCTATCTCTAGCCCTAACAATTACCCTAATATTTACCCTATCTCTAACCATCACCCTAATCGTAGCCATTTTTGTAATGTTAACCCCAACCCTAATCCTAATTTTATTTTTATACCTAACCCTAACCCTGATATTAGCACTAATTTGTACCTAAATCCTAATTCTATTTCTAACCCTGATCCTAATTCTATCTCTAACCCTAACACTAACCCTAATCCTAACCCTATCTATAACCCTAACCCTAAGCCTAATCGTAATCATAATCCTAACATAAACACCAAATCCGATCCTAATCCTAATCCTAATTATATCTCTAACCCTAACCCTAACACTAATTGCAACACTAATCCTAATTCTATTTCTAACCCTAATTGTAATTTTATCTTTAACCCTAACCATAACCCTAATCCTTACACTATCTCTAACCCAACACCAACCTCAATCCTAATCCTAATTCTATCTCTAACCCTAACCCTAACACTAATTGCAACACTAATCGTAAGTCTATTTCTAACCCTAATTGTAATTTTATCTTTAACCCTAACCCTAACCCTAATCCTTACACTATCTCTAACCCAACACCAACCTCAATCCTAATCCTAATTTTATCTCTAACCCTAACCCTAACACTAATTGCAACACTAATCATAATTCTATTTCTAACCCTAATTGTAACCCTAATTCTAATTTTATCTTTAACCCTAACCCTAACCCTAACCCTTACACTATCTCTAAGCCTAAGCCTAAGCCGAAGCCTAATTTGAACACAAACCACAACCCTAATCCTAATTCTATTTCTATCACTAACCTAAACTTCAACTCTATTTCTAACCCTAACCCTAACCTTAATACTAACCCTATCCCTAACCCTAACCCAATCATAATTCTATCTCTAACCTTAACCCTAATCCTAATCTTGATGCTATCTATAACCTTAATTTTAGTTAAATTGTAACTCTAATTGAACCCTAATCCTAACCCTAACACTACTTCTTACCCTAATTGAACTTTAACCCCAACCCTAACCTTAAGATTGACCCTAATTGAACCCTTATTGAATTTGTAACCCTAATTATACCCTTACCCTAACCCTAATCCAAATTGAACAGTAATTGAACTTTAAATCTAACCCTAAGTAAACACTAACCCTAATTGAACTCTAAATTTTAGTCTGAATCTTGAAGTGCCTTAGATTCACTCATTTGTTCTCATCTATAATTCTTGATGCCTAATAGAACCCCCAAAATTTACACTTTTTAAGTTTTATTGGACATCTCTTATTCCAAATTAGTGTCAATCAACAAACTTTTTTGTACGGATTGTATCATTTCTTCAATTTCTCTTTTTTATTCTTCTCAATAGTTTTCTATCTTCTATCCTCCATTTTTCCACCAACCTACTTTAACTACAATAATGATCCATTTATGTGAATTAAGCCTTTTATAAAACTTGATCTTTTTATCATTTACATATTTTACAAATCAATTTTTTAAAATCTTCTAACCTTTTCAACTTTACAATTCACAAAATCTACCATCACAATTATTACTCAGAAATTTATAAATTTAAATATTACATTTACAATTTAATTATTATTTATTATAAAATTAATTAATACAACTAACCATTTGAACTTAACTAACTTAACCCATATGGTATTTAATAGGTCTATTCTAAATCTATGACCCATTCATAAGAATCTTAAATGTTATATGGTATAATACATACATTGTAAAGAGATTGCTACCACATTTACTATTTTTAGGAAGGGAAAAGACAATAATATAATACTCTTTACAATTCATGTTGAATTAGAAAACAATAACAACATTTAGAGATTGCAATTGAAATTCATGGGTTAAACTTAATGTTGGTAGGGGTTAAACCCATGAATTTAATTTGCTTTTAACACCTTCTCATCGAACCTATTTTGTATATATCCTCCAACCGTAGCATCACATCTAGTCAATCCACTTGTTTCAAAATTGTACAAAACTTTAGGAAAATACGATTTATTCTACAAAAGAATTCAAATGTGGCATTTTAAAAATCATCACTTCCTTGATTGCATCCAAAAACCGGAAATTTTATAATATTTAATGAACTTTACCGATATTTTTGAAAGATGTGTTAATTTTCCTGACTTTTCAAAATTACTGTTGGCGTCAATTTCTAATTATTAAGTCGTTTAATTGTTATGGATGACAGAAAGTTGATTAAAACACGGTGATTTCAATGTTCCATTTTAACCCCCAAAAAAAATGAGACATTGTATTTTGGAGCTCTGCAAATTTGTAATTGCAATTTGAGATCGTAACCGGAAACACAAAGAAACCGAAATGTTACTGTAGAATTTGAATCGACAGTATTGAAGATATACACAAAATGGATTTGTGAAAGAAATCTAGAATCTAAGCATAGGCAAAGGGCGTAGGCATATGTAATCCAAACTTTGCAGTCTTTGCCAAGTATTCTCGCCCTGTTGTCTCATAGAAACGCTATCGCAGGTCCAGTGCCAAATTCTAAGAACCTTCACCAACATCTCCTGTGCCTGAGTCGTAATGAGAGCTTTGAATCAGGTATGGGCATCCATCAACCGTAATGGGAGGAGCATTTTCACCCGGTAGTAATGCACGCAACATATGGAACTACAGACCAGGCGGGCGAGCCATTTTGTCGTAGATGTAAAGCCAACCAACACAAAAATACTGTACAAATTAAATTCAAAAAATGAATTTACGAAAGCAATCGTTTTAAACTGAAAACAGAAATTGTACGATTGTACCGAAATCTAAAGGATATTGCAAGGTAAGAACCATGGAGATTTTGAACATAAAATTTTCTGTAATCAACTCTTGAGCAATACGCACAATTAGTAAAAGCTAAGCCAGTTGCAGGAGTGTTCGTCACTATCATTAAACTTTCGCCTGTCGATTCCTCGGCATTGAACGCCGATATGCCATATCCAGCCATGGCTCCTCTAACCACTCTGCAAATTAATTTCAAGATAGTAATGCCCTGCTTAAAGATTGTCTGAGGGTTTGGAATGTTGTAATGCGCTGTTGCACGAAGTCGATCTTTACCGTTGTAGATCAGTAGATGGAAATTGTTTGCATCGTTTGCTTCCTGTCTAAGAAAGCAGGGAATTATTCGACTTCAAAATACTGCAAATTAGAAGGCAGAGGAAACATACAAATAAATTGTGTGTGTCGTTCATATATATGGCAACGACAGCCCGTGCATGTACCACCCTCCATGGCTCCAACACTTTCCTAACCTCCTCGTGCACGCCTCCTGCATCATGAAAAACAAAATGCAATCGCTCCCCAAAGAATTTAGCATGATAAGCCATCCACTCCCTTACTCTCTGTGGGCTCAGATCTCCATACAAAGACAATCCGCAGTAGACATAATCGTAGCGCGGCGGCCCTGTGAAAAGACTGGCATTGTAAGCATTTTCCTTTTCGGTCAAAGCAACGATTCGCTCTGAGCAACGATTCGCTCTGGGTGCTCGAAATCGTTGCCATTGTTGGCATGAAGAATGAGATGCCCTCCGCTGCCATCACTGCCCACGGGCTCTACAAAAGTGCAGTTGAGAAAACTTACGAACTCACCAAGTATAAACAATTTTTTGTGAAAACTAATTGTAAACAGCAGCAAAGAAATGAAACCTGCGTAGAAAAGAAAAGGCAAGGATAATGACAAGACATCTTCAAACTTTCTTCAAATATGAACTTATTTTCATACACTGCCATCGCATGACTTTTCAGTTCTCATCGGTTACAGAATGGCAACCGATGCCTACCAACCAGCCGCTGCCTGCCAAACTACCGTCCACCTCCAGCGATGACCATGATGGTGCTTCGTCTTCCACTTTCATCTTCACCGTCAGATGAAGAATATGAATCATTTCTTTTTGCTAAGACAGTTACTTGTGCTGGGGTCCTATAGTGGTCGTGCTGCCATTGTAGGGTTACGCCTCTCCGCGTAATAAAGTTATAACATTAAATTAGTTCTTTAGATTTAAATAACTAAAATGTATTTAAATTTAGATTTATAAATAAAATTTAAAAAATATTTGTAGATTATTTAAATACCAAATATAAGTTATTATTATTTAGATGAAATAATAATTTCATTTAACTCTATAAAATTTTAAAATTAAGGTATTTATAAAAAAGATTATAACTTTAATACAAATAAATTAATAACTATCATATATAGATTTTTAGATGTATAACTCTCAAGTTATACATTTTTAATAATCTTCTTAACATATTTTTCATAACAATTGAGATAAATTATAGATGTTTAATTTAATTTAGAAAATTTCATTATGTTAATTTTATTTTTATTAGACACACACACACATATATATATAACATGATGTGTGTGGCATGTTTATCTATGTGTAATATAATTTTTATCTATATGTTTAGTAAAATTTAAATTGAGAAGGTTTTTAAAATAATTTTTAATATATTAATTTATTTTATTAAAATTTTTGAATAAAGTTGTTATTTTAAATTAAAATAAGTAAAATTGTATGGGATAAATATATAGGTAAAAATTAAATTACACATAGGATAAACATATATAAGATAAACATACAAGTAAAATAGATTACACACAAGTAAATAAATATATAGGTTAAAATGAGTTAAATTTAATTTAGAAGTTTTAACTTTAGTTAAATTTAAATTGAGAAGGTTTTTAAAATAATTTTTAATATATTAATTTATTTATTAAAAAAATTAAATAAAGTTATTATTTTAAATTAAAACAAGTAAAATTGTATGGGATAAATTTATAGGTAAAAATTAAATTACACATAAGATAAACATATAGGTAAATTAAATTACACACAAATAAATAAATATATAGGTTAAAATAAGTTAAATTTAATTTAGAAGTTTTAACTTTATTGAATGATAAATATATAGATAAAAATTAAATTACACATAAGTAAACATACCACACACATCATATTTTACATAAATATTTTTTAAAAAAATATATTTAAATGAAACATATGTCTAATACAAATAAACTTAACATAATGAATTTTTTTAAATTAAATTAAACATTTATAATTTATCTTAATTGTTATGTAAAATATCTTAAGAAGACTATAAAAAATGTATAACTTGAGAGTTATACATCTCAAAATCTATATATGATAATTATTAATTTATTTGTATTAAATTTATAAATCATTTTTAAACATACCTTAATTTTAATATTTTATAGAGTTAGATGAAATTATTATTTCATCTAAATAATAATAACTTATAAATGTTTTTAATAACTTATATTTGATAATTAAATAATCTATAAATCTTTTTAAAATTTTATTTATAAATCTAAATTTAAATACATTTTAGTTATTTAAATCTAAAGAACTAATTCAATGTTATAACTTTATTTTACATAACATTTGTATATATAGGTAAAAATTTTAAATAATAAATAAATAAAAACCTCCTTCCTCCATTTTATACCATTTTATTAATCTAGACTAAATTTAAAAAATAAATAAAAATATTTTATACATATATGATTTATGTTTATAAAAATATTAATTTTTAATAATTTAATTTATTGGATGCATTTAACCATATTAATAAATATAAAATTGATTTATTTTTTAAAATGTTAGAAGTTTTTTTTTTAAATCAAAAAATAAATAAAGCATAACAATTATTTGTTTTATTTAATAATGTATAAATTAAAAAGAAAACACTTAAAGAGTTTTCTAGCACGAAATGACTAAAGAAATAATTCCTTTTTTCAGCGTGAGATTAAAATTTTATTTTATACCCAATGTTGTTACCACCAAAGAATTTTTGTCACTGGTTGAGTGGTATGTTTGTATGCATGCCATCCAATTATACATGGATGCAATATCCATGCCCCGATGCGGTATCCATGCCCCAGTGCATTCCTGAGGCTGGATAGTTGCATGGGCTTTAGATTCAAGTTCATAATGTTTCATGTCCAAATCTAGAACAATTGTATGTAGTTTATAAGTAGATTCCCTAAAGAAACTTGGGTCTCATTTTTAAAGGTTGAGAACGCGTGCATCAAAAGTCATGTCTCCAAAAGGTGACACTTGATTATACATTTCCACATTGGCTAGAAAGATGTCACCATGGAAAGTTGCTTATAAATCAACATTTCAATGAATTAGAGCATACATGTGATAATGATACAAACGCCCATGGCTATAGTCTTATTGATATGATACCAAGCCCTCTATTCAACATTATATTCAATCGGTTTCCCTCTTCAACAACACGGCTTATTCAATCTCTGAATTCTTCTACCCATTTGATGGAAAATAATCAATTGATTACATGTCAAAGTGTATAACTGAGGATTACTGGCATAATGTTATGTGTTGTTATAGCTTCTTTGATGCCTGCACTGGCCAATCCTAGGGCTAAGGATTTCTGGTATAAGATTGCAGCTTTGGCAATATTAATGGCCTTTCTTCATGTACTATCTGAGTTGTATATTGTAGATCTTGACTTTGTGAGAAAATATGTAGAAACCCTTTGGCTGAAACAAAGAGGTACTAGCAGTCACCTCTACTATGTTTTGTCTGTGCTAATGTTCTTCTCCGTCATTTTGATCCTTCTCTACTTGCTCCAATAGAATAAGATGAATCCTTTTCTCTAGGATGCGTTCAATGCCTCTGGCAACAATCCTAGCGCAGCCAAGGAGGAATAAAAGAAAACTGAGAGAAGGTCTAGTGCTTCATCTCTGTGAGCATCACCTAGATGCAACGAGTGCTAAGTGGACCATTTATTATGTAGTGCCCCTCTGTTCTCACTTGGGATGTGTAGGTAGCCTGGCTAAGGAATCTGAAGAAGATGGAACAAGGGCTTCTAATGGTACTCTTGTGGGTATGAGGTACATTGTTTTGTTATGATGTAGATATTCAATGGGATAGCTTAGCTTACTTGTTGATCATGATACTTCTTTTATGACATTGATGTTATTATGATACATTGTGGTTGAATTTAACTAGTTATGTTTATATCTAGACGTAGTATTATGTTGTTATGCAATAGACTAGAAATTGTTTCATGATGATATGATGTGATCTGTATATTTGAGGGATGTTATTTTATATTCGATGTTGTAGTTGCTAATGTGGTTTTGGTGAGGGGACGGTGTAGCATCACTCGTTCGTGAGCATCCTGCTACGCTGTGAGTCCTTCTCACAATGTGTTGTATTTGCATATATATATGTTGTACACAACCTTGTTTGTGTGTAGGATTGCAGGAACTAAGTCTCGATTCTTGTAGCGCCCCTTCATTTTTCTCTTTTGATTGAACAGTGTTCTTCTATGTATGCTTTATTTCTGTTATCACTTTGACTATGGTACTTGGTTCTATTCGATCGCAACTGTTAAGCGATGTGTATGTGATATTTTGATGTGATAGAATTTTACTCTAATGTTATCATTATGGCATGTTTTGAATTAGCGTAGCAGTTATTTAATTAATAATGCCTTATGCTTTTATTATATTGTTGATGTTAGACTCGTCAATTAAAAAGTTTGTATTGGTGAAGGGGACGGGATTGTATCACTTGCTTGCGAGTGCCCTACGATTTTGAGATTTCCTCTTCACGGTGTGCTTTATTATATCATATATATATGCATGTTCGATATAATCTTTGTTCATAGGTTGACAGGTATAAGACATCGACTCCACCTAATTTCACAGGTTTGAGTGTGTCCATTGACCCACGGTAATCGATTGGGAGATAGTAGCTAGGTTTTCTATGCCAAGTCATCACCCTAGTCATAGTGTGTCGTCGAGTTGTCATCAGGTTTAGTTGATATGATATGGTTCATTCCTCCTTGGTTATTTATTTAATTTCATATTATAAAGGTTATTAAATGGCGGGTGTAGTTAAAATGATGATTAAATATATCTAGTTGCAATGTTGAAATGTTATTTATTTTATTGATTAATTTGATTTTATTAATAAAATTAGATTTAGTTTATTGATAGATTAGGTTAACGGTGATAAATTAAATAAAGTTAGTTGTTTGGCATTATTGGATATTAAGATTTAAATTAAAATAAAAATGGAAATCATGTTTGGATATTTAGAGTTAAATTAAAATAATAATGAAAATATGTTTTATATTGCACTTTTTAGAAATTATAGATAAAATAAACTCTTTCAAAAAAAAATTGAATTCTTTTGTTAAAAAGAATTTTGAAATGCATGAAATTGCAATTGGAAAGTAAATTTGTTTTAAATTTAAAAGAAATGGAAATATCCCCAAAATTGCAATAAATTTGGTGGATGGGATATTTTAGGGGTTTGACTAAATTTGGGGAAAACTCTATTTGAGCAATTTCAATTTCATATTTTTTTCAATTTTTAATTTTTGGTGGAGAGTTTTTGTTGTGGCTTTGCTTGGATTTGAAGAAGAAGATTGAAATTCTTGGGTGGGTTGGAAAAAGATTTGGAAGCACCATTTGAATCCTTCAAGCTTTGGAGAAAAAACTAGGTTCTTCTTTTGATTTGTTTTTTTTTCATTTTGAAAGAGTTTCAAATTTTTTTATGCTGTTGGAAAAATATTCAAAATGTTGTTTGAATTTCAATGAAAACCCATGTAAATTTGTTTCAAAACTTGCAAACTTCTGTTGAAATCATGAGAAAGAAAACAAATAAAAGAATTCAAACTTCAGAAAATTAGAAGTTGCACAAAAAAAATTTCTGTTATGAACTAGCAAATTAGAATTTGTGCTTGCAAATGATTTGGCTATGTATTTTGTTTGGAGGGAAAAAAAATTGCACTTCACTGTTAAACAATAGAAATTTTTATATATATGTGCATACATATAGTCTGCAACTATAGATGCATATATATATATATATGATATATAGTTTTGTATTGAGTTTCAATCTGAGAAATTTTTTAAAAAAAAAAAATTGTTACCCATATTTTATTTATTTATTCTTTTGTTGAAAAAAAGTCCAGAAACAGAGTTTTTCCCTCTATCCTCTATTTTTTCCTGGGTTTGTGTTTTTTTTACAACAAAATATGCATTATGTAAAGAATAAAATAAAATAAAATTTTATTTTTGTATGAAGGGGGGGGAGGCATTGTGGAGGCAGCGGTGTTGCCCACACAGCGCACCCCCATGTGGGGGAGGCTACGTGGGCAGCCTTCCTCTCCCATTGGGAGGGGCCGCAACCCAATACATGGGCCTTTTTTTTTATTATTTTAAATTTTGTTTTTTTTAAAAAAATATATATTTATTTTATGGTATATATATATATATATATATATATATATATATATATATATATATATATATTGGGGTTGGGGCCCTAACTCAGTTGGCTAAATCTTTCCTGTTGCAGGAGGTTGGTCACGAGGTCTAGTCTCCCCCACCCATGGTACCGGAGGGCGTGTCGCCAGTGCGGTTGTGCTACCCTGAGTCTAAAAGAAAAAAAAAAAAATTATATATATATATATATATTATATATATTAATATTATATTATATATATATTATATGTATATATATATTATTTTAATATTTAAATAATATTTTTTTTAATAATTATTTATTTATATATATAATTTATATATATACTTGTGTATATATATATAATGTATATATATACTTTATGTATTTTTAAATAAATTTATTAGTTGAGTTAAATGGATATTTTTCTATAATAACTATATATAATTAAATATATAAATAAATTTGTATATACATTAAGTATATACTGTTACATATATATATATATATATTTTATATATGTGGATTTAAAAATAGTTAAATTTAAGTTGATTTCTTTTAGCGTTGTTGAAATAAAGATTGTTTTATTTTAATCAAATGTTCTTCTTTAGCAAGTTGTTTTATTTAATTATTTTGTATAATTGGAGAATTAGGGAGATAAAATATTAGTCTAAATTCTTGATTTTATAAATGTAATTTATGTTACCTTGGAGTAGTTGTAATCAATTTTAATTATTTATACTTAATTATAAACAATATCTCTTTGTTTGGCTTTGATTTAGGAAATTCTAAAGTAGGTGATTAGTCATCAAATTGTCTTTCTTTATGCATTCTCCCTCTCTCATGTCCATGTGCAAATAGAGTAGATGTTTTGAAGTCTTCCAGATAGGGTTCATTTAATGGTATGGGTTGTTGTTATGATAGTCAAACTTTGGTTTGCCTTGGGTAGTGCGTCTAAACATATCCAATTTTTAACACGGTCATCGTGAACGGGAAGTGTGGGCATTATGTCTTGTATAGGGAGTCATTCTCCTTAGGTCACACTTGTGTACCCTTGGGTGTGGAGTCATTCCACGTGTTGTCTTAGAGGAGTGGCTTGCAATGAGGGCCAACACACAAAGTGGTGTTAGGGAAACTCTTTGCAAGTTAGTTAATTCAGTGATAACATAATAAACCTTTAGAGGCTTAGGTTGTATCAAACACTTAACAAGATTAATTTTTCCTCGCTCATGGACACAAGGGCTTGTATAGACTTGGGATGAGATGAGAAGGCCTAGAATAGCAAGATCGTTATCTCGTCTCTACGAGGGATAACTGATTCCGCATTAGTTTGCATGAGGGGCCGAGAGTCGTTAAAGGTTACCAGGATATCCCAAGATGGGGGCCAGGACCTAGGAAGACTTACCAGGATATCCCATGTGACATTGTGATGACACTTCTCTAAAGTCAACAATATGTTTGTATCTGTGATGTAATTGATTATTTAACTCTGGAAGCATTGTAACTTTGTGTTATGTGACGTTGTACTTGTATTTAATTCAGTTTAGTTTTGTGTAGCCTATGTCTAGAGGTAGATGGTCTTGCCTAGGAATCCTTGTTGCTATCTCCTAGCATGGGGGGTGAGCCTTCAAGTATCACATGGTTGGGTGGAACGTGCACCTTAATCTATTGGGTCGTCTTCTTGTTCGTGTGGATGAGGTTTCCAGTTGGAGAGCTCGTGGGATCCAGTGCTTTCCTGCTTATTCTTTTATTATTATTATAATTTATTACCCCTCTTTGTATCGAGGTGGAAGATGTAATTTGTAACCTTGTATATTGGAATTACCTCATTCGAGGAATGAGTGTTGTAATCTTATTATAAAGTATATTATTGGAATCATGTGGAATTTCTTATGCCTTGATGTAATTTTATCATGTATGGAATGGACGTGTAATTAATTTGTTAAATAATTAAATGTAATGGTTTTAATTCATGTTTCTTGCTTGGGTTTAAGTAAACTCAGTCTCGTGACCTTAGGGGTTGTTGGCAATGTGTAGTGAACTTTCATACTTTTTGTACTTAAATTAAAAAAAATAAAAATTATTGTGTTTGTGTTGTTAATTGCAACTTCCCCTAGGGTTGTGTGGCAGGGCATTACACATGGTATCAGAGCCTAGGTTTAAACACTGGGTACTCTAGGATTATGATGAACCCATTAATCTTTTAGTTGCATAGGTTTTATGTTGTGTACCTTGCCTAATACCTTGATGTGTCTGTGCAGGATTATGCCTCCTAGACGTAGAAAAGGTAGAGGGTGTGGTCATGGCTGTGTAGGCAGTCGCAATGAGAGTCAACATGACTCTCCTCGTGAGGTTCCTATTATACCAGATCAGGAAGAGCACCAGGTGTCTAAGAATGTTTCAGGGGGTATAGCTCAGTAGTAGGATTTGCTAGGGATTGAGGCTGCACGTAGAGCTCTAGAGGAGGCATTAGCACTCCTTGGTCAGAGATAGGTTGTGGTTCAAGGTAACCCTACTGAGAGGGAAGTTCCACCTCCGCCAGAGATGCACATGAGAGATTTGCTTAGGGCACGTCCACCATTATATGATGGAGCCGACACTGAGCTATAGGTTGAGACATGGCTCATAGACCTAGATAGGTGTTTTGCGATGCATCCGTATGGTAGCAATACCAAAGCGTGATGCGCTATCATGCACTTGCGGGGATTTGCTTCCACTTGGTGGAGGCTAGAGGAGAAAAAGCTCCACATAGACATCAGCTCTGTATCTTAGGAGATCTTAGAGCAATTTAAAGCCCGTTTCCTATTAGAGCACTGACGTCAGCATCAAGGTGATGAGTTTCATTCCTTGCATTGGTTGGCCCTATCAGTTGAGTAGTATGAGCGATGCTTTTAATAGCTCAAGCAGTATGTAGGGGTAGGTGATGATGAGAGTATGTTGGTCCACCATTTTGTCAAGGGCCTGAATGCCTATCATAGCGAAGGAGTGAGAGTTTTTGAACCCAAGACCATGGAGGTAGCAGTGGAGAAGGTGCGGTTGGTAGAGGAGAATGTGGCTTTGGCACTAGGAGGCCATATGGGTGTGCAGATAGGCAGCAGTTCGGAGGCGGGGTCTAGTGCTAGAGGAGGACAGTCTTAGGGAGGTGCACCTTCTAGAGCTCAATAGGGACTGTCGCAGAGTGGGCAGCAGCAGCAGCAGCAACAAGCATCGCAAGGGAAACGTAAAGGTTTCCAGCAGAGACAGGGGGACAAAAACTGGAGGCGCATTAAGTGCTTCAACTATGATCAGCCAACTCAGATTTCTCAGTTCACCTTCAAGGGTAGTGCACAACAGTCTGGCACACCATCTGGAGACAGGGGCTATGACAGAGGTACTGAGTGTTTCGCATGCAGCCAGCAGGGCCATATAGTTAGAATGTGTCCCAATAGGGGCACATTTGGGTTTTCTCAGGGACCAGTGGCATTTGAGCCTACAGTTGGTGATGTTGGTCGAGGGCATTGTGTTTTCACAGTGGTTGATAACCGCCAGGCAGAGCATCAGGGTACCATGGTTGAGTTATATGGTATGTTATCAGGTAACCCAGTTACTATTTTGTTTTATTCTAGAGCGTTAGACTCCTTCATTTATTCTTTCATCGTGATGTGATGTAGACTGGGTGTGGTAAGGCAAGTCGATAGGTGGCAGGTTGAGTTAGCCTCGAGTGTGAAGGTTGCATCCCATTCCCTTGTACCAGATTGTAGATTGGAGGTTGGACCTCTTCATACTACATTGGATCTTCGAGTTATTCCTTTGGGGTCTTATGACATTGTCATAGGGATGGATTGGCTAGAGGCGCATAGTGCGGTCATATATTGTCGACGCAAGTTGATTCGATGCATTGAGGCATCTGGCAGAGTAGTAGAGGTAGTGGGAGTTCAAAGGCCAATTTCCTTGAGGGTCATCTCAGCTATGCAATTGAGAAGGTGTGTGCATCAAGGTTGCTAGTTATTTGTTGTTACAGTGGATGATTTGGATCTAGGAGGTGGAGAGGAGAAAGTCTCTCTTGATAGTCACCCCATTCTTCAAGAGTATTTTGATGTCTTTCCAGATGAGATTCTAGGGATGCCACCTCAGAGGGATATAGACTTCAAGATAGACCTTGTACCTGGATTGGAACCCATTTCTCAAGCTCCTTATCGTATGACCACCCAAGAGCCGAAAGATCTTCGCTTGCAGCTTGAGGAGTTGTTAGAGAAGGGTTTTATTCGCCCTAGTGTTTCTCCATGGGGAGCACCAGTTATCTTCGTGAAGAAGAAGGACGGTTCACTTCGGTTATGCATTGATTACTGATAGTTGAACAAAGTGACCATCAGGAATCGTTATCCGCTTCCTATGATTGATGATCTATTCAACCAGATCAAGGGTTCCACGATCTTTTCAAAGATTGATCTTAAGTATGGATACCATCAGCTTCGTATCTTCAAATCAAACATCCATAAGACAGTGTTTCGAACGCGGTATGGTCACTATGAGTTCACAGTAGTACCATTTGGGTTGACGAATTCCCCCTCAATGTTCATGAGTCTGATGAACGAGGTATTTCACACATACCTAGATAGATTTGTCCTTGTGTTCCTTGATGACATCTTGATATACTCTAGGATAGTGGAAGAGCATGAGGAACATTTACGACAAGTATTACAGTGCTTACGGGATAATCAGCTTTATGCTAACCTGTCGAAGTGTGAATTCTTCAAGACTGAGGTCCAATACCTTGGTCATGTGATCTCAAGAGAAGGTATTTCAGTGGATCCTGCAAAGATCCAGGTGATCTTAGATTGGCTTGCACCCACGAATGTGGCAGAGATATGTATCTTTATGGGGCTAGCGGGTTATTACAGGCGTTTTGTGTAGGGCTTTTCAAGGATAGGCTATCCTATCACCTCCCTTCAGAGGAAAGGGAAGAGGTTTGAGTGGTCAAAGAAGTGTGAGGTAGCGTTTCAGGATCTGAAGGGGAAGCTGACTAGTGCACCAATACTTGCAATACCAGATCCGAATGGGGACTTTGTAGTTTGTACAGATGTGTCCTTGGAAGGATTAGGTGCAGTGTTGATGCAGGAGGGTTGTGTCATCGCATACGAGTCACGGAAGCTCAAGGATCATGAGTTGAACTATCCCACGCATGATCTCAAGTTAGCAGCAGTGGTTAATGCATTGACAAGGTGGAGGCATTTCCTTCTTAGCCATAGGTTTGAGTTGCACAGTGATCATAGAAGCCTTCAGTATATTTTCACGCAGCCCAACCTTAATGCTAGGCAAAGGCGTTGGATGGAGTTTCTCTGTGAATATGACTTTGAGGTGAAGTATATCCAAGGAAAAGAGAATTTCATAGTGGATGCACTCAGTAGGAGGAGACATGTGATATCTGAGTTGACTCTTGTTGTAGATTTGTGAAGTCAGATTCTTTCTGCCCTTCCAGCGAATAGTTGGTATCAGGAGGTTAGGACAGAGATTGAGGTAGGAAGACCCTTTGAGGGTAGGTATTCAAGTTATTCTATGGATTCAGATGAGGTATTGAGGCACATGGGACGCATATACATTCCTTCATCAGGTGATCTTCACACCTTGGTCATGACTGAAGCACATCGTGCACCTTATTCAGCCCATCTTGGGGTGAAGAAGATGTATGCAGATCTGCGTCAGTTGTATTTCTGGCCAGGGATGAAACGCGATATTGTGGATTATGTGTCGCGATGTCTTGAGTGTTAGCGGGTGAAGGCTGAACACCGGCATCCAGCAGGGCTTTTGCAACCGCATTTAGTACCAGAGTGGAAGTGGAATATTATCTCATTGGATTTCATTGTTCGTTTACCCAACTCTTCGAGATGACATGATGCGATCATGGTGATAGTTGATAGGTTGACGAAGGCGGCACACTTCTCACCTATTCGCTCTTCTTATACTGCATCGTCCGTAGCTAGAGTGTTCATGGAGGATATAGTGAGGTTACATGGCATTCCGTGTCAGATTATTTCTGACAAGGATCCAGTGTTCACCTCAACTCTTTGGACTTCATTACAACATGCGATGGGGACACAGTTGAACTTCAGTTTAGCTTACCACCCAGAGACAGATGGACAGACTGAGAAGGTCAATCAGATCCTCAAGGACACGTTACGTATGTATGTAATGGACTAGCAGACATGATGGGAAGATTATCTCTACTTGGTAGAGTTTGCATATAATAATGGTTTTCAAAGTTCTATCGGCATTCCTCCATTCCAGGCATTGTATGGGCAACCATGTCGCACTCCCTTAAGTTGGGATCAACTTGAGGACACAATGAATTTAGGTCCTGAGATGTTACAGGATATGGAGCAGTAGGTGGATAGGATTAAAGAGCACTTGGTGGCAGCGCAGGATAGGCAGAAGAAGTATGCAGATGCGCATAGAGTGGATCATCAGTTTTTTGTGGGCGATAGAGTCTTCTTGCGGGTGCGTCCGCTAAAGAGTCCCATCCATTATGGGAAGGGCTCTAAGTTGGCGCCTCGCTTTGTCGGACCCTTCGAGATACTCGAGAAGATTGGTCCAGTTGCTTACCGTCTTGCTTTACTGCCCAGTCTCTCACGTATTCACAATGTTTTACATGTTTCAATTCTTCAGCCGTACCATCTAGACATTTCTCATGTAATTGATTGGAATGCATTATAGGTAGAGGACGGGCAGCTGGCTTTGGAGCCTGTGGCCATGGTGGAGCGCAGAATGCTCACTCTTCGAGGGCAAGATATTGATCAGGTTAGGGTTTAGTGGGATCTTAGGGATGACACGCCATCCACTTGGGAGGATGCAGCTAGGATGAGGGAGCTCTATCCCTATTTTTTTGTAGGCTTCCAGGAGTAAGCCTGACCCTAGGGGGGGAGGATGTAGCACCCCTCCATTTTTCTCTTTTCATTGAACAGTGTTCTTCTATGTATGCTTTATTTCTGTTAGCACTTTGAATATGGTAATTGGTTCTATTCGATCGCAACTGTTAAGCGATGCGTATGTGATATTTTGATGTGATGGAATTTTACTTTGATGTTATCATTATGGCATGTTTTGAATTAGCATAGTAGTTATTTAATTAATAATTCCTTATGCTTTTATTATATTGTTGATGTTAGACTCGTTAGTTAAAAAGTTTGTATTGGTGAAGGGGACGAGATTGTATCACTCGCTTGCGAGCGCTCTACGATTCTGAGATTTCATCTTCACGGTGTGCTTTATTATATCATATATATATGCATGTTCGATATACTCTTTGTTCGTAGGTTGATAGGTACAGTACATCGACTCCACCTGAGTTCACAGGTTTGAGCGTGTCCATTGACCCACGGTAATCGATTGGGAGATAGTAGCTAGGTTTTTCGTGCCAATTCATCACCCTAGTCATAGTGTGTCGTCGGGTTGTTGTCGGGTTTAGTTGTTTGATATGGTTCATTCATCCTTGGTTATTTATTTAATTTCATATTATAAAGGTTATTAAATGGCGGGTGTAGTTAAAATGATGATTAAATATATCTAGTTGCAATGTTGAAATGTTATTTATTTTATTGATTAATTTGATTTTATTAATAAAATTAGATTTAGTTTATTGATAGATTAGGTTAACGGTGATAAATTAAATAAAGTTAGTTGTTTGGCATTATTGGATATTAAGATTTAAATTAAAATAAAAATGGAAATCATGTTTGGATATTTAGAGTTAAATTAAAATAATAATGAAAATATGTTTTATATTGCACTTTTTAGAAATTATAGATAAAATAAACTCTTTCAAAAAAAAATTGAATTCTTTTGTTAAAAAGAATTTTGAAATGCATGAAATTGCAATTGGAAAGTAAATTTGTTTTAAATTTAAAAGAAATGGAAATATCCCCAAAATTGCAATAAATTTGGTGGATGGGATATTTTAGGGGTTTGACTAAATTTGGGGAAAACTCTATTTGAGCAATTTCAATTTCATATTTTTTTTTCAATTTTTGGTGGAGAGTTTTTGCTATGGCTTTGCTTGGATTTGAAGAAGAAGATTGAAATTCTTGGGTGGGCTGGAAAAAGATTTGGAAGCACCATTTGAATCCTTCAAGCTTTGGAGAAAAAACCAGGTTCTTCTTTTGATTTGTTTTATTTTTATTTTGAAGGAGTTTCAAATTTCTTTATGTTGTTGGAAAAATCTTCAAAATGTTGTTTGAATTTCAATGAAAACCCATGTAAATTTGGTTCAAAACTTGCAAACTTCTGTTGAAATCATGGGAAAGAAAACAAAGAAAATAATTCAAACCTTAGAAAATTAGAAGTTGCACAAAGAAAATTTATGTTAGGAACTAGCAAATTAGAATTTGTGCTTGCAAATGATTTGGTTGTGCATTTTGTTTGGAGGGAAAAAAAATTGCACAACTTCACTGTTAAACAATAGAAATTTATATATATATATATATATATATGCATACATATAGTCTACAACTATAGATACACACACACATATATATATATATATATATATGATATATAGTTTTGTACTGAGTTTCAATAAAGGATTTTTTTTTTTTTTTTTTTTTTAAATTGTTACCCAGATTTTATTTATTTATTCTTTTGTTGAAAAAAAGCCTAGAAATAGAGTTTTTCCCTCTGTCCTCTGTTTTTTCCTGGGTCTGTGTTTTTTTTACAACAAAATATGCATTATGTAAAGAATAAAATAAAATAAAATATTATTTTTGTATTAAGGGGGGGGGGGAGGCCCTGCCCCCACAGTCGCCCCCTCTTGGGAGGCGTTGTGGAGGCAGCGGCGCTGCCCACACAACGCACCCCCATGTGGGGGAGGCTGTGTGGGCAGCCTGCCTCATTGGGAGTTGCACCCAATCGTGGGCCTTTTTATTATTTTAAATTTTGTATTTTAAAAAAAAAAAATTATTTTTTATTTTATATATATATATATATATATATATATATATTATATATTAATATTATATATATATAATGTATATATATATATATATTATATGTATATATATATTATTTTAATATTTAAATAATTTTTTTTTTAATAATTATTTATTTATATATATAATTTATATATATACTTATGTATATATATAATATACATTTATTGTGTATATGTATATATATATAATGTATATATATACTTTATGTATTTTTAAATAAATTTATTAGTTGAGTTAAATGGATATTTTCCTATAATAACGATATATAATTAAATATAAATATAAATTTGTATATACATTAAGTATATACTGTTACATATATATATATATATATATATATATATATATATATATTATATATATATGTGGATTTAAAAATAGTTAAATTTAAGTTGATTTCTTTTAGCGTTGTTGAAATAAAGATTGTTTTATTTTAATCAAATGTTCTTATTTAGCAAGTTGTTTTATTTAATTATTTTGTGTAATTGGAGAATTAGGGAGATAAAATATTAGTCTAAATTCTTGATTTTATAAATGTAATTTCTGTTACCTTGGAGTAGTTGTAATCAATTTTAATTATTTATACTTAATTATAAACAATATCTCTTTTTTTGGCTTGGATTTAGGAAATCCTAAAGTAGGTGATTAGTCATCAAATTGTCTTTCTTTATGCATTCTCCCTCTCTCGTGTCCATGTGCAAATAGAGTAGATGTTTTGAAGTCTTCCAAATAGGGTTCATTTAATGGTATGGGTTGTCGTTATGATATTCAACCTTTGGTTTGCCTTGGGTAGTGTGTCTAAATGTATCTAGTTTTTAACCCAGTTATCGTGAACGGGAAGTGTGGGCATTATGTCTTGTATAGGGAGTCATTCTCCTTAGGTCGTACTTGTGTACCCTTGGGTGTGGAGTCATTCCACGTGTTGTCTTAGAGGAATGGCTTGCAATGAGGGCCGACACACAAAGTGGTGTCAGGGAAACTCTTTGTAAGTTAGTTAATTCAGTGATAACATAATACACCTTTAGAGACTTAGGTTGCATCAAACACTTAACAAAATTAATTTTGCCTCGCTCATGGACATAAGGGCTTGTATATACTTGGGATGAGACGAGAAGGCCTGGAATGGCAAGATCGTTATCTTGTCTCTACGAGGGATAACTGATTCCACATTGGTTTGCATGAGGGGCCGGGAGTCGTTAGAAGTTACCAGGATATCCCAAGATGGGGGCCAAGACCTAGGAAAACTTACCAAGATATCCCATGTGACATTGTGATGACACTTCTCTAAAGTCAACAGTATGTTTGTATCAGTGTTGTAATTGATTATTTAACTCTAGAAGCATTGTAACTTTGTGTTATGTGACGTTGTACTTGTATTTAATTCAGTTCAGTTTTGTGTAGCCTATGTCTAGAGGTAGATGGTCTTGCCTAGGAATCCTTGTTACTATCTCCTAGCATAGGGGGTGAGCCTTCGGGTATCACATGGTTGGGTGGAACATGCACCTTAATCCGTTGGGTCATCTTCTTGTTCATGTGGGCAAGGTTTCTAGTTGGAGAGCTCGTGGGATCCAATGCTTTCCTGCTTATTCTTTTATTATTATTGTAATTTATTACCCCTCTTTGTATCGAGGTGGAAGATGTAATTTGTAACCTTGTATATTGGAATTACCTCATTTAGGGAATGAGTGTTATAATCTTATTGTAAAGTATATTATTGGAATCATGTGGAATTTCTTATGCCTTGACGTAATTTTATCATGTATGGAATGGATGTGTAATTAATTTGTTAAATAATTAAATGTAATGGTTTTAATTCATGTTTCTTGTTTGGGTTTAAGTAAACTCAGTCTCGTGACCTTAGGGGTTGTTGGCAATGTGTAGTGAACTTTCATGCTTTTTGTACTTAAAAAAAAAAAATTAAAAAAAAAAATTTTTATTGTGTTTGTGTTGTTAATTGCAACTTCCCCTAGGGTTGCATGGCGGGGCGTTACAATTCCACCTGCTTTGGCAGGATAGGATGAGCATTATAATATCCCAACAGGCATGATGTTGAAATAGAGATGACAAGGAAGCCTCCCCATCCCAAGTTTGTCGCCCCATCGTTGTGTCTAGTGGTATTGTGTGTGTCCATGACTCCAGTTCATTTTGGTATTGTTTGTGACAATTGTTTATTGTGATTTTTGCATTTGTGTCATTTAGTTAATGTTTGTGTTGTTATGTATTTGGGTGAATTATTAGTATTATTTAATTAAAATAATTAAATAATTAAAATAATTGTTGTTAGTCAATTATTAAATTAGCTTTATTAAAATTCAAAAGTGCTAAATTAAAGTTTATGTATTTAATTCAAGATAAATAAATCAATTGTGTAAATAATATTATTTATAATTTTGAAATTTGTCATTTTGATAATTAATGTAATGAGTAAGTTGAGGATAAATAATAGAATAAAAAGATTTGAATATTTAATAATGTGCCAACTGTGAGTTGAAATTAATAAAATAGAAATTAAAAATTAAAGATTTTAATTAGAATAGAAAAAAAATCAAGAAAAGAATAAAAGAACCAATGAATGTTTAGATTTTGTTTGAAAGCTTGAGAGGAAATAGAAAATTGCTATTTTATTCTGATTTTTGGGTTTTCGAAACTAGAAGAGGATATTTTTATTTAAGATGAGAAAAGAAGAAGTTTTGGGGATTTTTTTTCACGGATAATTTTTACAAAAGCTTCAGAAAAGATTTTGTCCTAAAAAACCTAGAGCCTCTTTTATTTTCTCTATAAAAGCCCAATTTATACATAAAAATTAGATTGTAGGAAGATTTGAGGAGACTGTGTGGAAAGAAGAATCGGTTCGTGAAGGCTGTGACAAAAGAGAAAGAGAAGAGCTTTGTCAATTCATCTTAAGCGTAGGACTCCAGGTTTTCTTTATTTTATTGAACTCTCAACTTGTTTATTAAATCAACAATTGTTCATTATATTTCTCATTAAAATTTTGATTGGGGATTTGGGATAAGATTGGTGCTCCTCAATCTATTTTATGTTATTGGGTATCTGATAAAGAAAATTATTATTTGTAGTTAATAGAATTGCTTTTCGTATGTCTGTAATTGTATTTAAGAGAAGACCTTGTTTACCTCTAGAATATATAAACATATATATATATATACATACTTATGGATATATATATACATATATTTATATATAACTACAGAAAAATATTTATGCTAATATATATATATATATTTATGTATTTATATGTAAAAATACATATATATATATGTGTGTGTGTGTGTGTATATATATATATATATTTGATTCAAAATTTATTGTGCCAGGGTTTATGGTAAACGGCATTGGAAATGAGGTATATGCGCAAAGGACGGGATGACTTGTCGTACCCTATTCCCCCCCATTTGGCCTCGACATGATGATATTGTATGAGGGTTGTGTAGCGGCCATAGACAGCTGCACACAACAGCCTAATGACTATTGTATGTAGTCCTTTATGGCTGCATGCCCTCGTATTATAAATTTTATTTTATGTTTAATTATATATATATATGTATATATATATATAAATCATAATTGTTGCTACTGTATTTTATTCCAGAATGTAAATTAGATTAAAATAATTGTATTTAATTTTATAATTTGTAAATAGATATAAATAGATGTATACTTATATGTATATATATATATATATATATATATATGTATATATATATATATATATATGTATGTATATATATATATATACATATATGATTTTTCTATGTTCTCACTGCTTGAATATAGGTTGTAAATTATTAATTGAAAAAAAAACAAGTTCATGTAATGATTTTATTGCAGAAATTCTATTTTAAATTTTTTATCATGGGATTAAATTAAATTATATGGTTAGTTTATAAACAGAATGAAACAAATTTTAGTATTTAGGAAATTTGATTTCATCATAATAAGTGTATTTTAGAAATGGAAATTATTATGGCCTTTTAGTCAAGTTATGGTTGAAAACTTAAAGAATGTCATGTTGTCATTTGAAATTTAAAGTTGGATTTGCTTTTTAGTTACCTTGTGTTAATTCTTTTGGCTTTAAATCAATGTGGGAACCCGTTACATCATAGTACCCCGTTAGGAGTTAATTTGGCCTTTAGACTTCTAGAGGCAAGAGGCAGCTTGTTGTAAAATGAATCTATCATTTGATTTGGTATTTGGAAAATTTTGATTATAATTGCAGCTGGTTCTTATGCATGGGTTGTAATTGTTTTAATGAGTATCTATGAATGTGATTTTTGGTGGGATGGTTAATGCCTCACATGTACATCAGTTGAGATTTAATGTGCTTAGTGATTTATTGATGTTATGTTTTGTGTGGTTTATTGTTGTTATGTTTTGGAATCTATTGATGTTGTGTTTGTCTATGTATTCCCATGTCACTCTTGTTTGGAGTTGAGTCTTGTTGTTGTCTGTTTGGACATCCTTGGTTGAGGAATCTTCCTTGTCATCTCCTAGCACAGGGGGTGGGTTTTTCTAAAACCCACGTGGTTGGGTGGATTGTGCTACACAACCTATTGGGTTCCCCATCAACGTTCGTATGGTGCAGTGCCATCCAGATGAAGCATGAGCCAGAGATTCTCTTGTAGCCAGATGTTGATATGTTTTTTATTTATACTCTTGTATTGATGTATTACTCCCACATGTGTTGGGAAGTTAATGATGTAAACTCGTGTATTTGTTCTATGTATTGTACTGGAAGCAAATGTAAAATATAAGCGTTTCCTTGTAATCATGAGATAAGAGATAGTGGTAATCGTCTTATAAGCATGTTGTATATATATGTGTATGGTTATTAAATAGAGTTGATCTTGTTCATAATGGTCTATCTCTTGTGTATGCTTCAATGTTATAGTTATGATGGATGAATGGTTTTAACAAATGCATTTTGAAATTTCATTTATCTTTTTGTTATGGGTTGGAATACATAATGTTACCTCGTGCACCCTAAAGGACTTAGGTGATTAACTTGTATTCATGTAATTGAATCTCATGTAATGGAACTTAATATGCATATATTATATATTTTATATTTAAAAAAAAAAAATTGTGCCATAGTTGTTGTCCTTTGGGGTTTGTGTGGCGGGGAATTACATATTATCATGAGAGATGGGTTCTTGTGAACCATTACTCATGAAACATGGGTCAATGAGTTTGATTCATAAAACCACACAGTTGAATCCTGGTAAAAATATCACAATTTGACACGTTGTGGAAAATACCTCCTATAAACTGAGAGAAGTTATTTTTAAAAAAAATTCTTAATTGCACATGTGAGGGAAATCAAAGCCCATTCCTAAGCTCACTTCTATGATAAAATAATGTGAATATTTAGGAAAGTCACTAATTTGAAAATATATTACTTACAATTGAATTTCCTAATGAATAGGAGTCGCAACTCATTTCAAACACTCCACTTGCACTTGCCTCTTCATAATATTAAAAACTAGGGACCTAGTAGTTGAGCACCCTAACTTCGTGCTTTTAATTATCTTACATGAAAATTTCAAATCACTCCCAATTTTTTACAACAATTTACTTGGCAAGTCCCCTGCTTATAACTAAGGTTTCAAGGCCACATCATCAAAAATGATGCCACATCAACATGCTTTTTGTCAAGGTGTCCAAAAAGGCCCCCAAAAAAATTGAGACCAATACTTGTGCATTCACAACATGTTTTATTGAGTGTTGATGTGGCATCACATGATTGGTTTCTTTTTAGATCAAAGGAATACATTTTTGTTTAATTATGGGTAGTCATCATCAACACTAACAACTTTAAAGTCACAACTGTTGGTCCAATATTGATAAAAATATTGGGCATTATATAAACAAATACTATCACAACTATTGAAACATGCTCAAATACTGGATCCTTTCCCCTAATTGCATTCTTGTTCTCTTGATTGGTTGTATTGTCTCTTTGACTAGAGAATCGACACATGCAAGAGAGCAATATTATATTCAAGAGTATTATCAATGCATGAATGTGAATAACAACCAAAATAAGTTCCACGACTTGGCAATATATGAATTCATATAAACTGCTATATAGCAATCACTCCTACTAGATTTATCAAAATGTATGGAGTAATGCCTTCTCCATGTGATCTTGAAGGTTTTATTATATTTGGTTTTTATAAATGAATAGATTTAGTTAAAGGAGTTTGTAAGAGGGAATAACATTTTTAGTGATAGTCATTGAGAAGTAATATTAGCAGTTTGATGGTGAAATATGTATAAGGGTGTGATATAACAATTCTTAAAAAGAATATGTAACTCAAAGAATATAGAATTCCCTTAAAATATTTAGTTAGTAATGATTAGATTACTAAAAATGAAGAATAGGTGCTGAATTTATTGAAATTAGTAAAAGAATTGTAAAAGTATGAGATCGAGTGAACTTTATTTTTAAAGGCTTCCTTTAGGTTAGGAAGAACTAAACTAGTATCAATGTTATGATATGATAATTTTATATTATCAAGTCCTCAATAAAACCTTGAAACATAAGTCATAGAGAAAATAACTTGGAAGATGACTAATTATTGTGTCCCTTTATACTTGATATAACTTCCTCACAAGATATTATGCATATTTAGATTGAATAATTAGTCTACATCAATCATGGTTTCTAACCTAGAAAGGTTACTTATGAAATTTTATAAGAACCAATCAATCCTTGTCAGTTGAAGTTGCATAGTTAGCTTCAAAATTATGAGTTTAACAAGTTATTAGGTAAAAATAAATAAAGAAGAAAAATATATCATAGTGTTGCATGTTTTTTGTTGCACTATGGGGATTTAATCAAAAATTTTTTGTACTATGGAGAGTTAATCAAATTTAATAAGGTAGCGATATATTGTTTTGCTATTAGCCAAACAAACTAACACCTAGATTTATTTAAGCATAAGTTACATTGTGGGTCCATAACCCATAGGTCCTTGGATTCACATTTAAATTTAGATAAATGACAATATGTTTGGAATGAATTGATGAGAATAACATATTTATAGGATATAGACCCATAGGAGCATGTTATTTCTACATCTTAAACCTTGAAAATATTGTGTTGTTTAAATACATGGGATAGAATGGAATAATGTTTGTTAGGATGAGATATGGGGACATGTTGAATTTTATAGGGGGAGAGACAACCTCTAAGAAAATTAAAATTATAAATTTATACTAATTTTTGTCATACAAAATCTAATAATGTCATATATCAATAAGTGTCCAATCCTAGGGATGTATTTATGGAATGACATAATATAATTTCCTCTCCTTATGTACCCTTAGTATTTAATTTTATGATGAGATCCCTAGTAATAAAATGATGTTCCACTTTATGATTAGGCTTACAACATGGTTGTCAATGTGAGGTATGCTCAATTTTATAAGCCAAAACTTCATCCAAAAACATAATTGAACAAATCTCCCTCCGAGAAGTAAATTGAGACATAATTAACCTAGTTTCTTAAAGGAAGATTAAAACTAGTATTTATGAAGCACTCTCTAGGTGACAATAATTTACTATTATTCTATTGCTATTTAAGATGTATTGTGAGATTATTTGTATCATATTTTTATTTTCATTTGTACATTGTTATTAGACTTGATCAACACAATAACCGTGTACATTTTCCTTCTTGTATATGACTAATATTCTATTTGAAAAGAGGATATTCATGTAGCCTAGAATGTACGATTATCATCTTGGAATGTATGTTGACATTATAGATTATGCTTTTATTCTTTTATGAGTGGCCATGCTAGTACTGGATATGCATAGTAATTATTGTGTGCTCACATTGTAATAATTTTAAGGAGTTACATGAGTGGGTAAAATGGTAAAGTTGATATAGTAACTACATAGTATGGGTTATGCATGTCATTCATTTGGTAAATGTATGTCAATACATGATAATAATTTTATAAATTTAATGTTGAAGTTACATGTAAGCAAGGAAAATATCCACATTAAATAAAATGGGTTACATGAGAAAAATTTGATAAATTGAAATATATGTGATTAACATATTGAATAGCCTTAGTTTCTTCAATTAGAAATTTCTTATATATATGTATGTATAGTTCTTGTCATAATTTTGATTGAAAAAAACAATTCTCTTGAAATAATAAAAGAGAGATCTATGAATTGAAAGAAATAAAGGGATGTAGATGAAAATATGTATATAAATATATGAAGAATAAATGTATTCAATATCGATTTATTCAATTATTGATTATGTGTTTTTTGAGTTGTGATGTAGGTATATCTCATGCTACTGAGGACAACAACTAATTTATACGGGGGAATTGTTATGTGACTTTTTCCCCAAGAGAAGATAAATCTATTAAATAACCCTTTAAAATTAAAAAGGAGATAGAAATTATAGGATATTATGATCGTTTGGGTAAAAGAGAGATTAATAAAGAATATGTATAAAAATTCTTTAAAAAGGGGAAGCATGATTATTTATTTAAATATTTGTTAAAAGGAAACCTTTGTGAAAGGATGTGTTCGTTTGGCAATGTACAAGCTAGATCAAGGTCAAGGACTTGGAAAGTTGTTTATGCAATAGATAGTCCTACTTGGATGGGTATCTTGATAGTTCCTTCTAAACTCCGCTCATTATCATCATAAGCTCTAATAGTGACCCATTTTTCTTTCTCAAATAAATTTTCAAAGTAGCTTAGGTTTTTATCAACTAAAGGATGCAGATGTTTAGGCCAACACTTCCATCGACCCAGACTCTTTTAAATTTGTTCTTATGGATGTATACCTCAAGATGTAAAGAACAATTATGACATGGTTGTGGTGGGAGGTCATTCTCAGAAAATGTAAGTTGATGAGTGGATGTGATGTGTCCAACCATAGCTTGGAATTTATCAGTATCAATATCATTAGGTATAGATGATGATGAAAGAGATTTTTCTAAGATATCCTTTTGTGCTGGGGAGATTTTAACTATTCCAAGATGGAAATCTAAGCAAAGGTTTTCTTCAATTGATCCAAGAGACTATAATCTATAGGATTTATCTTTGACGAGGTTCTAGGTTGTGACAATGCTCCTTGGATAGTCACCTTCCCTCTTGGTGTGGTGACTCCACACTCAGGAACAAGACCTTTTATTATGATGACATATGTGGTGATCACATGCTCCTATGACATTGTTGTACACATGACTAACTTGATGGTAGCCTTTTCCCTTTCTATTATCATTTCCCTTGTTATGATCAGGCATCAGCATCTTGTATATCCCAAGGTCTTGATTCCCAGGTTGTTGGTCAATGCTTAGCTCTCCATTATCAATGATATTTTGGATAGTGTTCTTCAACTTCATGCAATTTGATGTCTTAATCTTAATCTTTATACCAAGGAGGTTTGACTTGATGTTCTTGATAATTTTTGTAATCTAGGAGTGTGATGAGATTCGACTAAATCAACTTTGTAACACCATTTCAATAGGCTCCCTCAAGGGTGTATATTTATGCCATTGTGGGTAATTGTTTTGTCTAGGTGGTGGTCCTCTTGGGGGGTTTGCATTGTTGATCATCTGCTAATTTTTTGGTGTTTGTTTGTTCTATTTTTGTGTATTCACTTTTGTTGGATCACTTATCTCAACCTTTGCATCAACTACGCCATCATTAGTAACATTCTTATTTTTGGCCCATGTATGAGGTTTGTCTCTAGAACTAGACGATGGATGATTGTTTTTGTATATTCGTGTTAATCTTTTTGTGATGAGGCCTCTTTCAATGTTAATGCCCTTGGATATTAGTTCCTCATATGTTGACACACATTGCATCCTTAATTGGAAGGGTAGATTAGTTTCCATGTTTCCAACAATGATCTCTACTTGTTGCTTCTCTGGTATTGGCCATTTATACTTGCTTGATCTATGTCTCCATCATTGTAAGAATGATGCAAATAATTCTCCCTTTTTTTGTTTAAGGGTATAGAGTTCCTCCAATCTTACATTAGTATCAAGATTGTAGGAGAAATGTGCTACAAAATGATCTATTATTTCTTGGAATATCTTGATTCTTGGAGGTAGGTGTGAGAACCATTCTATAGCTTGGCCTTCCAAAATTATTAGGAAGAGATACATCAAGTATGAATCATTGTATGCTACTTCTATGCATGCCACATAAAATTACCTAATGTGCTCCTCTAGATTACCACACCCCTTATACTTGTCAAATTTAGGTATCTCAAAGCTTGGAGGGAATGTTATCATTGTGATATTACGATCAAATGGGTAGTGACACAAATCTTGCATAGCGTATGACTTTTTGGTTTTCCCTACTTGAATATCTTGGTCTTTTTGTGTGAGTGTCTTGATTTGTGAAGATATGTCATTTGTAGGATTGTTCAATGGTGGAGCATGTGTGTTGAATTATGGGATGGTGGATGAATTGTAAGTCAAATTTTGATATGGCAGTGTATTGTTATATGTCTTATATGGTGTGATATTGTGGATTTAGGGTGATGAGGGTGGTGGTGTGTTATATGCTCTATATGAATGTTGATTTGTGATATTTTTTTGAGAACTAGAATATTGTTGTTGTTGTTGATTGTATTGCAAGCCTTGTTGTTGTTATTGTACAAGCAATTATTGTTAAGTTTATTGTTGTTGAGCTTGCAAAGCATTTTGAGCTTGCAAATCTTGTTGAGCTTTCTATGCCTGCAAGGCTTGTTTTTGTGCAATAGCTTATTGATGGGCTTTCCAAGATTGTTGTCTTTGGGGTGTTGGAATGATGCATTGTGAAGGTGGAATGTTTTGATTTGATGTGATGTATTGATTTTGTGGAATATTTCTTGGATTTTGTGAAATGATATTATGAGTATGTTGTGGTGGAGGAATATTTTGATTTTGACCTTGAAAATATTGGTATTGATGTTGTTGTCGAACTACGTTTTGATTTTGTGACAAATGATGTTGTAGATTTTGATTTGCAATATTTTGATTTTGATGAGGGGAAACTTGACCTTGATTTTGGGATGTTTGATGTTGTTGTGATATGAGACCTTTCAAGATTTGATGTTGTGAACCCATTTTATTTTGAGACCCATGATATTGAGATAGTTGTTGTGAACCTTGATTTGGTACCAATTTATGTTGAGACGTTAGTTAAAGATTTCCTTGATTTTTTGACAATTGATTATGAGCCATTGATTGATGTTGTGATGTATATTGAAAACCTTGGTTTTGAGATCCTAGATGTTGTGATTGATGACCTTGTGGTTGTTGAGGTATGTGTTGTGAACCTTGGGGTTGTTGTGATATGTGTTTTGAACCTTGGGGTTGTTGTTTTGACTTTGAGGACCTTGTGATGTTTGATGACCTTGTGGTTGTTGTGATATGAGTTGTGAATCTTGTGGTTGTTGTGATATGAGTTGTGAACCTTGTGTTTGTTGTGATATGAGTTGTGAACCTTGTGTTTGTTGTGATATGAGTTGTGAAACTTTTGGTTGTTATGATGTGAGTTGTGAACCTTGTGGTTATAAAACTTGTGTACTAGGAATAACATGAAATGTGGGTGGAACATTGGTGTTAGAATTTTGAATGCCCACATTTGTATAATTCCCTAGACTTTGGGGATTTCCATGTTGACTTGTAAGACTAGTTGAATCCACCCTAGTAATTGTATGTTGACTTGGTAGATGCAACATTGAAGATTTTTTTTGCATAGATTGAATGATGTTATGTACCAAAGGTGCATTTTGAGAAGGTTGACCCATGGATGCAACATTTGACAAGGTTTGTTCCCTAAGTGTCCACATCAAAAGTAGAAGGGAGTTTTGTTCCTTGTTGTGAAAGTGTGAGAATGTATTGAGTTGGGTTTAATCTCAACATTTTATTTATGATTTGATGGACCCCTAGATCTTGTTGCATTTCAATTAACTCTTCGGTGGTAAAATCATGGCATTTGTCCACAATATCATCTATTTGAACCCTTGTTTCTTGTGATGCTTGAGATGGTAGTGGATTGTGTGGTGGAGTGGAAAAACCTCTAGGATTGAAATTGGACATCCCAAAGATAGGTTCACTAGCACTAGTTGTGATGGGTATGTTTGAACCACTAGGGTTTACTTCTCTATTTTTCTTTGTTATGATCTTGTTGTAACCATAAAATGTGTATCGACCCTAGGATTTGTGTTGTAAATGATATTGTTTGAATTCCTTGGTCAATTCAAATTTCTCTAACAAAGACCCTCTAATAGGTTTTGGACCAATGATGTATGATGTTGTGAAGGGGTGAATGATAGGGAAATTTCAATTTTTTTACCATAACCTAGACTTAAGATTGATTGATGTGTTTTTGATGGTGTTGTTTATGAACTTGTAAACCTTAAGAGTAGACTTGTGACTTCAAGGTAAACTTGTCCAAAAATATGTGCACTAATTCAACTAAATTTCTAGAAATAAGTTGTTTCTAAACATAGAGCTAAACTAGTTAATGTTTTGAGAACTTAGTCTAAGAGTTTTCTACCAAAAATTTCAAGTTGTTTGTTAAGTGGAATGTTTGGATGATTGATATTTGATATCAATTTGATGTTGGTGTTTTATTGTGTTGATTGATCCCAATTGAAACCGAAGAGATAATTTTGACATGATCAAGTGATTTTAATAAAGAACTCTTGTATGATGTGTCAACATTTGATAACCCATAAATTATTTTGATAAAAAAAATATTGGGAAAGAATTTCCCTCTTTGTTTATTTGAATCAAGAAACATAAGTGATTTTTTTACAAGAAAAAGATGTTAAAAAGTATGAACCTTGTGTGTTGTTTGATGAGTGCTATAAGTGAGCCATAGTTGGTTTTGTATCAGTTTGGACCACTATCATATCCATGTAATATTTTAGAATTAGAATACAATCAGTTTTGTTTGAAATGTGTTTGTTGTTTGGTCAAATTAAGCAAAAGTGCTAATGTCAAGAAAAAGTGTTTCTCTATTGTTCTACAAAAGCATTGATATTTGGCAGAAGCACCAATGTTTGGTAGAAGTGTTGGATTTTCCAAAAAAGGGAATCAATATTCAAATATTTGTTTATCTGGAAAATGCACCAATATGTACAAAATCAGTGATGTGCAAACAAAAGCATCGATTTGTGTAAAAGTATCGCACTGTCAAGAAAATGCTTTGGTCTACTCAAGGGATCTTTAAAATATCAAGTTTAAGTAACTTGTTTTATTTTTGAAGTTAAAAAACATAGAATACAACATGTAAACTGACTCAATAGAGTGATCAAGCGATTTGCATGTGTTCTTCCACAAGAACTCACTAAATGGTGTTACTTGGTCTCAACATGAAAACACATCAAATTGCACAACCTATTTAGTGGGTAGATCAGATTTATTTTCTCAAAGTAGGTCCACATGATAAAATACTACCCATAGAGTGAGTAACTAGAGCATGCATGTGTACACGGTACACCTCTTACCTTGGAAGGAAAAGTTCCTTGCAAGGGATTGTGTCACCTCAACTATGTTTAGTACATGGTGAATAACTTCATGGAATGATGCTATTCCATTACACCACTTTGAGAAAATGTTTGAAAGTATTAGGCCTCTAAAACATAGGTTTTTAGTGGGTATTAGGTGAACACCACTGACCTCTCGGACATCACCTCTAGGAATCAAAAAATTCATAGTCCCATAACGCAAGTCCAAAGCGCTACATACATGGTTTGACATACAAATTTTTCTCTTAACAAATTTATATAGCGCGACCCTAAACGTCGCTTGAGGTCACCTTGAGTTCTCCATTGCGGGATGTATCTCAAGGAAGGCCTCCTACCCAAAAGAAAAAAGGTGATGCTATTTCTCTTCACCTAAGATCACACAAGGCACAAGGGGAGAGGATATGTAGCAAAACCTTATAGGGTAACAATGAACATAGACACAAGTCCAAGATGTTTCTCTTCACCCAAGATTGCACTAGGAATGAGCAGAGAGGATATACATCTGACTTGCCAAGAACGTTGAACAAAGAAAACAATTCCTTTTAAGTTGCACCAAAAGTAAATGTGATTGATTTTAAAGCTGCATTTTTATTGTTCAAGTTGTGTGTTTATTTTATAACCCAAATGAGATGTGTTCATTGATTAAACTAAAATCAAAATGTGAGATGATTGTGGTTCATTCATTAAAGCACCAAACTGAGTGTGATTCTAAGATAAAATAGTAAATGAAAAGACTAGAAAGCTTAAACCCTTCACACAAGTGTTTAAAAACACTTTGGACTTTAATTGATTAACCATAGCTTAGTATTATGAAATAATTTCAAAGTTTGATCCATGCTCCACACTTCATGCTTCCCTGCAAATTAACTAGCCTCATAAAAAAACAAGTAACAAACAAGAAACAAGTTAGGGTTAATAAAAAAATTGATTCAAATTTAGAACAAAACTCTAATATTAAATCTTTGGTTTTCCTGCAAAAGCATCAGACTATTATGTGCAAAAGCATTTCTCTATCATGCATAAGTGCTACTCTGTTGATTTGTAGAAGCACATATGAAATGCAAAAGCATTGACCTGTAAAAACCAACACAAAAATAAAGGGAAGTTAAAAAAAGTGTGGTTACTTGCAAAAGTGTGATCCTTTTCCTGCAAAAGTGTCGCTCTGCCTTTGGTCTTGTGAAGTCTAGAAAAATTCACAAAAAAATAGAAAATTAGGGACAAGAGTCTCACTGGGTGTGCCAAAAATGTGAACATGAAATATTATTAGATTAATTATGCTAAGAATCAACTAAGAAACCAAGCAATTAACCTAATTAGATCATATTCTCAATTAAATTCTTGCAAATGCTAACTAGGAAGCCATTAAACATGAAATAGCATTCAATTGATATAGAAAACTTAATTTAACACAAGCAAACCTCATCCCATTGGGGGATTAGTGTTGAATTGATGTGGAATTCTCAAACCTTTCCTCATCCCATTGTTGAAGCAAAGCTTGGATGGAATTCAATGGTGAAATAGATGGGAATGGACAAATTCTCTCAAAATAAATATGGAATTAGCTATAGTATGATTACTCAAATGGCTTGTGGGTGATTTAATCATATAAATGAGGGCTATTTATAGGATTTTTAGATGAATTAATGACTAAGATTGATTTAGCTAATCAACAAGTAGAAATGAATGTGAGAGAATTACATGGATCAATGATCAAATTCATGGATGAGATTAAAGAATGGCATGGATCATTGAATTTAATCAAGGGCTCTAATTGAATTAGAATGTGCAAGTCCCTTAATTTTAGGAAAAATGTTGGAAGATATTTCCATTTAATGGGAAATATTTGAATTTGAATGAGAGGAATATTCCCTAAGAATATTCTTTGAGGAGTAAGCAATTAGTCAATTAAATAATTAGGAAACTATTTAATTGTGCAAGGTGAAGGAATTTAAGAATTGTTATGGTTCCAAATTTGCACCCTATTTGATAAGCTTTTGAATGAACTCAGCAGATTTGGACTAACATGGGACTGCTTTTAGGTTGTGGGTAACCTGTTCGAAAGAAGACCTCTAGTGATAAGGGTTGGCTTCCCCTTTTGATGTCACCTAACTATGTAATCTCTGAGATAAAGGGTAAGAATTTGAATGAAAATAAACATAATGCTAAAAAAACCTAAGGTGATGCACCAAAACAACCTAGACCTATTAACAACCTATCACATTTAAATTAATACCAAAAAGCTTGACTCGCACAACTCACTTTCCAATGTAGTTTACATAAATAATTCATAAGGTTTGTAAATAGTGCTTTTAAAAGGAAAACAGGGTTTCACAATTAACAACACTACTTAAAACAACACAACTTACAACCTGTAAACATACATTTTATGCTAAACAGATGCACAAACATGAGACAAGCTCGCAAGGAAAAGATAGATTTTCACAAGACAAACTGATCAATCATTAACAACATACATGAGAAACATGAAATGAGAATGTAAAAATGCTCCACTTTATTAATTCAAAGTGCTTACTGTATAATAGGCCCATCTCAGTTACAATACTGCTCCATAAAAAATAGCTCCAAAACAAATCTATCCTACTACTGGAAAGAAATAACTCCCTCAAAATGTTCAAAATGAACATACTTAAGCAAAAACCCACCAAAACCCCACACACAAGTGCTTCTAGAAGATTCTAGTTGGATACAACAAAAAAGGCCAAAAAGAACCTTCTAGAAACCCTCCAAACTATCCTCCACATGAAGAAAAATTAAGAAAAGTCAATAATCACACTAAAAATGTGACAAAAATGCCTCCAAACAGTCCCTTTTCCTCTAAAATTAGGAAAAACAACCTCTCACACATCCCTCATGTCTGCAAGTCATCATTGGTCTTCACACAAGTCTTGACCCACACTCTCATGCAATATGTGTGTTTTGAAGCACAAAACTCCAAAAAGCATTAAAGATAATGATCTTGATTAAGTGATTCATAAAACATCACTTGGCAAGTCATTTTACATTCAAAGCACAAATAAGTGGCCCACCATCCTTGAATTACATTTGCATTAAAAGACATAATAAAAGTGATTTTCAAATCAATTACATGATATCTTTAAACATTGGAATAAAATGAAACATATAATGTCATATCCAAAAGCTTTCAAAAGCTTCCAAGGCACTTGACCATCTCAACTTACCTCATTCTGCATTTTAGTCCACACATGGGCAAAACTCACTGGTTTGCAAAGGCATCATAAAGCTCCAAAATACTTGGCCAATATGGCCGACCTCCAAACTTCTTGGAAAGCATATTCCAAGTCACATGATCATTGGGAAAAAGAAAAAAAGGCATTACACATAAGCTACATGGCATACTCCACATGTTTTTTTTTTAACTTAGCAAAGTTTGAAAATGAGGAAAAAGAACTTAAGGCATAGAATGCCTAAGGCAATAACATATGATTTCAGCCTCCATTGCATTTAACACATGCTTCAATCTTTAAAATAAAAATGGGAAGAAAATCCCATTGAACTCAAGTAGGGTCAAACCCTAATCATCAAAACAACCAAAATAATGAGGCAAGCCCATCATTTTGTCATTGAAGAATTTGGAACATAACTCTATTGCCATGGGGTTTGAGCAAACACAGGGAAAAAAATGGAGATTCACCATAGTTTTGTTGAGATTTCAATGATGAGAAAAATAGAAAAAGAGGTAAAATGTTTTTTTGTAGCTCGAAATCTGCATTTTTCAACATTTAGAGGTTGTTTTTGAACTTACATGTCGCGACCATGGACACATTTTTGACCCATATTGTTTCACTTTTCTCTCTCTGTTGTTGTTTTACCATTCAGATGCCATGAAAAGCTTTAAATGAAGCTTTCTGTGGAGAGACAAAGCTTTGAATATTGCAAAAATTGAGCAAAAGCTCCAGGTAAGCATTCAATCGACTCCATTTCTGATTTTGAGCAAAAGAAAGCTATAATTTTTGTTTCTATCTTAAGAATAAAGCATGAAATGCTTGTTGCATTTGTTAATGAAGATACTCCATGTTTTTTTTCCCTGTTGCTTTCATGAAGAAAAACTTCTTGGTCGCGGCGGCCATGGACAAAAAATGGTGCATTTTTTATGTAGTTTTGCTTCTTTTAAAAAAAACCCATAATGTTCTTCGATTCTCCTTTGTATCTGCAAATTTTTTTAACAACCAAGATGGGTTTTTGATATGTAGAAGAAGAAGATTGCTTGTGAGCTCGACCTCCATTTTTGAAAATTGGGTTTTCTCTGTATTCACAACTTTTGTTCCATTTTCACCATAATTGCAAAACCCCTGTTTTGGGTTTTCTGTAGCATATATATTTATGAATTTACAACTTGTTTTCAAAATAACCCAAGTGGGTTTCTTAGTTTCTTGAAGAAACTCAATTTTTTTTGTAGAAATGCATATGGGTTTTGTAAATACACTCCATTTTCTGTAGAATGTAGCAATGTTTCATTTTTTGAAACCCTAGGTGGGTTTTCCATATTTTGTAGAAAAGAGGTCAAACTTGGCCACGACCTATCATAATGCATAAAAAGGTTTTCATTTTCCATTCCTATAGAATGTTCTCCATTTTTTATGCCTCTATATTAGATTTTCATGATGAACCCAGATGGGTCTTTTCAGTTTGAAAGAAAACTTTGGATTTTGTTAAAAAATGATACAATGCCATTGCACAGTGTGAGCATAATGAAAAGCTCCAATTTTGAAAATTGGGTTTTCTGCGAGCATTTGAATTGGTTGTTGCATTTGATGATAATGGACATCATGAATATCTATTTTGACTTTGAATATGAAACCACTATTATTGTACCTTCCATACATGGATAATGGCTTCCACTTGCTGCTTTTGAGGACAACGATGACCACCTTTGTTATTATTTGGCTCTTGGCTACAGATAGAATTTGTAAAGCATTGCTAAGCAAAACTGCCCTTACTCATGACTATGCTATGTTCCCTTGAAGCACCATGATTTATGATGGCTTCTATGATGACTATCTTTAGCAAAAAAAAATTCCTTTCCTTTTCTTGATTGCCAATACCATTTCCAAAACTATGACTGTCCCCAATCTCATGGGCTATCATGCTTTTCAAGGTTACTAAACAGTCAATAATGATTGTGTTTTGAATCCTTCATGATTGTGCCATTTCACACATGAGATTGAGATATGTAGAGTTGTCAATTGCAATTCTGTTTTCTTGTTGATATATGACTAGATCATTTATGTTCAATAGATTCTCATAAGCTTTTAGAGATTACAAAGATCTCCCTCAAAGCCCTCTCACAACACTGCTCTCTGCATGATACCCATTTTCCATTCCTTTCCCAGATCTTCCAATAGGTTATGCCATCGAACAACTAATAATTTTTTTTTTTCTATCACTTTGAACCATGATGAAAGCTTTAATTACTCATAACAATATTATTTCATCATAGCTCCTTGGTCTAGAATTGCATAAACCACACTCTTCACTAAGTTTACCTTCAAGGAAGATACCATACACAACATATTGTATTGGCCTATAATCAAAACATGCATATCACTCATCACCTATGACTGTTTAGTGCAATTCATGATAGTTCCTGACATTATTTTCTCACTATTTCATACAATAACTCAAAGAGAAAGCTACTTGGTTGATAACTCTAAACCACTTATGCATGGTTTGTATAGCAAGGCTCTAATATCTATCCTAGCTACCATAACATCTTTAGTGTCAACCCTTCTGATACATTTTGGAGAAATTATCTTGATCCTCCAATGATTTGATAATGAGCAAGCCTTCTTTTTACATACTATTTTAGCATGCCTCAAACTGTTATGCACTCTTCTCCAATTATGATCTGCTTTCTATGGGCACATTATCTGTGTCAACTAGAGTTGATGTTTCTTGAATGTCTTTGACTTTTGTGCCTTTCCTCAAACCATCATGCATTGATTGTTAGCTAGCAAGCTTGTTTGTCTAATGTTTGATTGAGAAGGCCTTGAATAAAGCCTTGTGCAACTTGGGCTTGTCTTTTGGAATTCCTATATTTGATATTGATGCCATTCACTTATGCATGTGTAGTCCACCTTTGCATGAGAATTAATGATATTGCTGAGTACCTTCTTTGTTTTTTCCACATTCTTTAAGATGTTCAAATGTTTTTCCCCAACTTTTCCATCATCTTTGGTAGATGCAGTGTTAATAACAGGCTTGTGTTCATCAACACAATTATCATTTATTTGTATGCTAGAGGCAGGATATCCCTCTAAATTGTTATTTGATTCATCCTTACTAGATGTATCATTATTTCTCCATGTTCCTGTAGCATTTTGGAAAGGTGTTGTCCTATTCACTTGTATCATGACCTTGTCTTCAATGGGGTCACTTTGTGATGTTTCATGATTGACTTAACCATTGCTTTCTCCATTTCCATTAATAAAGTTATTGTCAACTGCATATCGCTTGTGGAGGTAATCCTTGGATCTAAGCAACTTCAAGAAATGTGGATGAAAATTGATCATTATGTGACACCAAACATGGCAGTTGAAAAGTTTTACTACCCTTCCTTCCTTTTCATCTGTAATGTAATCTCTTGTAACCATTCCTTGTTTTCCTTCAGTAAAGTCAAAAGACATTGTTGTTGTCCTGCATGACATGAGGATACATGTTATTGTCCCACCTGAATTTTCTATCTGATTCCACCACATTTGTTTCCCTTTTTCTCATGTGTGATACATAACTGTCTCCCCACTTTGATCCTAGTGGGCAGACACATGTCCCCTATGTCGGTGACCTAAAAGCTCACCGTCCTATGTGATGTGTGGCTATCCAATAGGGTCAAGGTGGGAGGGACCTGACAATACTTTGGATTACCCTCTCATTATTTAATAGATGCATAATTGAACTTGATGCATCTTTTGAATATGATAATGAAAGTTGATCAACTGGTGTGATTCCATATTGAATTAATGCATTGATAACAGATAAATCATTGATGAAGTTGCTCAATTTCCTTTTTCTTTCAAATCATGTTGAGCTCTACCCTCATGGGAGCCACATTTACCACACATGTTGTATTTAATCTGAATCAGAACAATAACCAAACTTGTCCTAAATCTGCACATGAAGCAAACAAGTTAGAAAAATAGATGCATATTTTGGATGTATTTGATGACTTCGTTGTTTTCCAGGACATCCAAGGTTTGCATGCTTATTTAATGCACTTGTGGATTAGTTTATACATGCATAGGTAGGTGTGTATGTAAGGATTGAGATCTTTTGTTGCTTAGAGCCTCGCTCTAATATCATTTTTTTTCCAGATGCAGGAGCTAGGAGCACTACGAAGCTGGGGAGGACACAATCAGCTTGGGGCAACAACAACAAGGCAAGAGGGAAACTTTGCAACCAGTCATTCTTAGGCAATGATTGGTCTCCATTCATAAATGCACATTGTTTGTTTTTTACTTATTCATGTATAAATTATTTCATATTTCCATTGAATAAGTAAAGTTAGTCCCTTGGCTTGTGAGGGACATGTACACTTCAAGATTATCAATAAAAGATTACATTTGTGTATATATATGATTCTCTTTTCTCATTTGTTGTAATTGCAACATTGGAATGAAAAAATGTAATCTGTTTCATTTGACAATATTTTTCCATGCATATTAAATCTCGTAGATTTCTGGTTTATCTTTTAAATGTTTGAACAAACAACACAAAAGAATAAACACTAAACCTGTTTTCAGCTGAAAGATAAAAATCAGGTAACAAGAATTTAATTAAACAATTAGATCATTTAATTAAAAAGCAAGATTTATGACATTTAATTAAAAAATTATGATTATTTAATCAAATGAGAGAAATTAATGGATTTAATTAAATAATTTGTATTATTTAATCAAATAGGATGAAAACTAGCATGAAAGGGGTGAATTAATACAAAATGTTGATTATCTGATTAATAGAAGAAAATGATGAATTTAACTAAATAAAATTAGCATTATTCAATTAATAGACGAGAATGATCAAATCAGGATGAAAGTGATGTTAGTAAATCAAATCAAATGTGTGATATTGATCAAGATAATTTTAAGTGTCTATAAGAAGCCATCGAAGAAATGATCAAAACTCAAAACCACATAGTGAAATGTGAGATCGATGTGATCCAAAGGTATGATTCCATAAAGACTACGACAAAGGAATATTCTTGGGAAAAGTTCCATTGGAAAATGGTGCAAAATATTCCTAAAGATGATATAAACTGGGTTCTTATGGTTTTCAGAGAATATATGCTCGAGAAGGGAGAAAATGAAGCTACGAAGAAAATGTTTGAAGACAAGTAGTGGATATTGAGATAAAAGAGGATGTAGGTTTTTGACTTGGTGGTGAAATTGAAGATTTTCTTGACTTCCAGTTGCGGGTATTTTTCCCGACAACAAAGTTTGTGCACACCAAAAGTAGAGAATTTTTAAAAGAAAGGATAGCATCTTGTTTTCACACTTTTTGAACACTAAAGGAACCTGATTGTCTTTTATCTGATATCTTCAAGTATTGGGATGCCATCAAAGGGAGTCAAAGTGCAAAATTTAACTTTATATTTCCAGGGACAACAAAAAATATCTTCTAAGTGCAACTTGTACCCTTGTGTCATGTGTCATCTTTTGATTGACTTATCTTCTCTAGCCATGTACTATTTTGTAACCAACTCTTGCTTTGTTTTCTATAAAAGGCCGAGAGTTGTTCTTTTTAGAGGATAAAAATTTGTTGATATATTAGAACTTAAATTGGAATCACACCAATTTTTATTTTATTTCATGTTTTCTATTCAATTCCAGGTTAAAGACTTGTATGTACTATTAGGATTTCATAATACTAAAGTAAAGAAAGGTCATATACAATCATAAATCATGAGTGACTTTAAACTATTTGTCTAGCTGATATAATCAATTTGTTGCATCATTTTTGGGTGCATTTTATCCTTATCTCAATGGTGAACGGTGCTTTTCCTTTTAACTCTTGCATTATTTCATATGAAATTGTGAAGTAATATGTTGTAATATGAAATAGTTGATGCTTTAGTTTATGAATTTCTTAGTGCATACGTGTATAATAACTAGGAGAAAATTAAATAGTTAGATTTTATGGTTGATGTTGAACGATATTTTATTAAGAAATTTTTTTGCTCTGCAACTCAAGATTGTGCACTTGTGAGGGTTTTGGTGGTGGGGCTCGGTCGCAGGCCATGAAGTAGGCTTGGCTCTCCTCCATGATTATTCATTATTGCTCCTAGTGTATGGTGATTCTGCCTCATGTCTGGCGGTATCCTTGCTTAAATTCGTTTGTTGTGGGTGTGATGGGGGCATCTTGTCGGTTGATCCATCTGTGAGAGGCCACATGTGTGATTGTATGGTGTTAAACTGAATTGATGGGTGGGCATACAGATCCCATGGATGGATCATTTAATGAATTTTCTAAAATAAATGTTGATAATGCGGCTCGTAAATCATTTCGAGATATTGTTGCTAGGGAACAAAAGCGGCTTCTGTAGGGCACCAATTTTATGCTCGAGGGAGTTGAAGAAGGGCAAGATAATGGAGGAGAGGAACAAGGTAAGCATCCCCCATCTCCTTCATTGAAAGTTGTGTTAATTCCTAAAAAAACTCTAGATGAGGCAATTACAGAAGGGGATGGTAGGCTATTGAAAACTGCTATCTTTTTTGCTATCGTTGACCCCAATAGGGTTTTGGCAAGGAAGTATATGGAAGAGTGGTTTCATAATATTTGGGAAAAGAAACTAGGGCCGCAATTTTATTACTGTTGTATGGTGCAAAAAGAATTGTATGCCATTTTTTTTAATAACCATACATCTTAGGAAGAGGTAATAAATAAACAATTTTGGAATGTGGGGACAATTGTCTTCCATGCCCTGGCATGGAATCCTGATGCATTGGAAGAGGAGGTTTTGGCCCTCTCCAACCCTAGATGGCTAGTTATCAAGCATGTTCCTCCCTGTCTCCAGAAATTTGTTCCACTTTTGTTGGAACCGTATGGAAATATATTAAAAATTGACGATACCAAAACCCCTCTTCTGCACTTTGATGTGCGGGCTCTGGTATCCTTGTCCCTTGGAGTTGATCTTTCAAAGGTCTTGGAAATTAAATTGAAAACCATAAGTGTTTGTTTTGAATTGGAAACCTTGTGAGGGTTGAATGCTTGCTACTTGTTTAGACGTGAAGGCCACATTAGAAGAAATTGACCATTAATAAGAAATAAAAGCAACACCAAGGTTGCCTCTGGTGGAGGCAACAAAAATAAAATGTAGCCCTTGACAACGGAGGGGCAGGCGGATGGATATGAAAATAAGGTGGAGGGAACTGTGGAACACAACCCTACTCGGGCACCTATAGCAGCTAAACCATGAGGAATTTGAAGATGATGCAAACTAGAGTTTCGTGATATTTTGACTGTAGATTCTAAATATATTTTTTTCAATTTTTTTGGAATTAGATTGCACTTCTTTTCCCATCTCCCTCGAAAACTAGTTTTTTTTAAAAAACAACATTTTTAAAAAGTGACACTCACCGTATAATGCATAACTTTCTTTTTCCATGAAGGATAAAATTCTAATTCTTTCTAATTTAGATTTGTAACTTTGATATTTAGTGCTTCCACTTGGTTATATAGTTTTTTATTGAATATTTTTTCTTTAATCAAGTTTCAAAGTCAAACCAATTACAATTCAAACATAGCGCGACCATATAACACAACTTTTTTTGTATGTATCAAAATTCAATTGTCTTTTTTGTTGGATCAAGGACTTCAATATCTGGTGCACTCATATTTTTTATTTTTCTTTTTTGATAATCTGCTATTTTTCCACGTGTAGAATAGAGAGCTTGATTTTCAGTGAAAAACCTACATTCACAAGAAATAAAAAAAAATATATAATAATAAAATTAAATTTATTTAAAATTATACTTTTTGGGAAGCTTATAATAAGAACTACATACTTACAAAAAATAAATTTTAAATGAATTCATTTGATCCCCCAAGAGGTAAATCAAAAGTGTTTTTTTATCAGCATTTTGATAGGTGTAAAGGAGACTCTGTTATAGGTATGGTTTAAAACTAGCGCGAGGTTCTATCCAAGGGGGTTTGATCTAAGGTAGTTTGATCAAATTGTCTTCAATTGGAATGCTTTAAATGGAAATTTTTAAGGCTTAAGTCATTATATTTTCCAAAAATATGCGATTTCAACAAAAATTAGAATCTCCCAGAAATTGTAAACCAGCTTTGTGGGAGCACCCCCTGGAGTTGATCTTCCGGAAGTCTTGGAAATTAAATTGAAAACCATAAGTGTTTGTTGTGAATTGGAAACCTTGGGAGGTTTGAATGCTTGTTACTTGTGTAGACTTGAAGGCCACATTAGAAGAAATTGACCATTAATAAGAAATAAAAAAAACACCAAAGCTTCCTCTGGTGGAGGCAACAAAAATAAAATGTAGCCCTTGACAACAAAGGGGCAGATGGATGGATATGAAAATAAGATGAAGGGAACTGTGGAACACAACCCTACTCTGCAACAATTGAATGGGAGATATTCCCCCTCAAACCCTAAGAAAAATAATAACAAAAGAAATAAATCTTTGCAGTCGGAGAATGTGGAAGCAACCAAAATTAATAAAGATGCATCATGTGTTGAGGAGAACTTGGCCTCTCTAATGCAAGAAATAGACAACATTATCATGAAGGAAAATATAGAAAATGAGGAACTCAAAAAAGGAAAGGAAGACTCTGAACCTAGTCATCAAATAAAATTCGATAATCTAGTTAACAATGGTAAACTAAATTCCCAACAGCTAGCCTTGCTAAAGATAAGACAAATTAAAGAACCTAAAGAAACTAATCCAAGAACATCCAAAAAGATATACTCCTTCAACTCTAAATACTTTAAAGAGAGTTATGAAGTGGAACCTCAACCTGATGGTTTCCCCTTCAAAACAAACAGAGAGATGGCCTTACACACCTCTAGAGGTGAAAGGGAAACCCTAGACATTTGGAGTGGATCTTAAGACCAGGATATAGACCGGGAGAAAATACTTACTGAAGGAAGTGAGGTTGATCCAGAGGACATTTACCCTAATGATCTAGGGGGCAGATTGAAAAATTATCCCACCTTCAATATTGTGTCCTTTGTAAATGGGAATGAAAAAGTTGATGAAATTGTGGTCCCTAATCTAGCAATGAATCCCCTTAATCCCCTTGGTGGAGTGGTGAGTTCTAATGGATTTGCATCACAATCAGGCATGGATTCTACAGATGACCTAGGGCTACTCTCTACTAAGGAGACCACCAATGGAGAAGAGACTCCCATGGAGGTCATAATAAAAAAGACCCGAAGGTATATGAAAAAGAAAGGGTTGGAGATTGGTAAACCCCCCTCAAATGAAGATCCCATTCATCTCTAAAAGGATAAAAGAAAGAAACTCAGTGGGATCTTGCCTTCTAATGCTAAAAGAATGGAAGCAAAAAATAGACTCCCCAAATGTTTTGATAATTTCAAATGTGATAAGGGACTCCCCCACTGAACAAATATAATGGAGGTAAACTACATTTCATGGAATGTAAGAGGACTTGAAACCCTTGATAGAAAACATGTTGTAAGAAGATTCTTAGCACAAAAGTAAGAAAAAGACTTTGTCTTGTTGCAAGAGGTCAAAGCCACTGGCTTCACACTAGGGACTAGTTTGAGGGTGATATGGAAAGAAGCAACTCAGTTTGCTACTAAGAATGAAAAAGGAAAAGTGGGGGTTGTTATTCTGATGGAAAATAATTGGGCACAACTTGTGGAGAGCTTTGGGACCTCCCCTTGCAATCGGTTTGTTTGGGTGATTATTAGAAAAAATGTAAGTTTCTTTGGGATCTGCTTAGTATATGCCCCTAATGAGTATAAGGACAGGATCCTCCTTTGGAACTAGATATATAGCCTACAAGATATCCCCTAGCACATTGGAGGAGACTTCAATTTTGTAGAAAGAGAGGAAGAAAAATGGGGTGGAACAAGACTAGATTGGAAAGGAAATGAGAGATTCTACTGGCAAAAAATGAAATCCAAATTGAAGCTTGAAGATCCTATTGAAGGGAAAAAGAAAGATAGTCAAGCCATTTGGTTTGCTTGGTGCAATTCTCAAAAAGGTGGTAGGAGAATCTACTGTAGGCTTGATAGGTTCTACATAAGCAAAGCTTTCTTCTTGGCCTCCCTAGTGAAGGAAGGGTGTAAGGTTGAAGTGACTCCATATTCCTTATTTGATCAACACCCAATAAGGGCTATGTTCAGCCTCAAAGAGGGAATGCCGAAGTTGCTGGCAACAACAATGGTTTTTTCCTCAACACCAACCTCCTCAAGGAAAATGACTGTAAAAATGATATCCTGTCCCTTAGGCTTATTAACAAGTGGATGCACTGAAGCCTATCCCCCATTAATAGATGACCATTGAATACAGAGGGATGGGAAGTTTTGTTCCAAACAATTGGGAGAAAGAAGGCCAAGGATAACATAAGGAGGGAGACTCTCCTCCAAGATGAACTTCTCCAAGCAGAAACTAATCTGCAAGTGAATCCTATGGATGAAAGACTCACAAACAAGTTGGTTATGGCCAAAGATAGCTTGAGGAGGTTTCAAAATCACAAGATAAAAGGCTTGAGAGTAAGATCTAAAATGAACTCGTTAGAGAATGGTGATAAAGGCACAATTTTTTTCTTCAAATATATTAAGGAGAAGCAAGATAGGGAGTAGATAGATCAAATACTATAAATGGCACCACCTTGGTCAATCAAGAAGAGATAAGAGACCAATTTTTTCAGTTCTATAAAAGCCTCTTCTCCTCGAAGGGAGGGATGGAGACTAATGCTGAGGCAAGGGAACATATTAAAAAAGTAGTCCCAAGGAAGATCAACTTGAATAAATGGCAGGGGAACTAGGGAAAGAAATAACACAAGAAGAGGTAAAAAAGGCCATACTCTCACTCAAAGATGATAAGTCTCCAAGGTAGATGGCCTCCCTACAGAATTCTACAAAACATTCTTGCACTAGGTGAGTGAAGACCTGTTCCTTGTCTACAAAGAGGCCTTTGAAAGAGGCTCACTTGGTAGTAAGATCAATAAAGGGGTAATCAAATTAGTTCCAAAGGAGGGTGATAGATATCCTGTCAAAAATTGGAGACCCATCACTCTACTTAATGTCTCATATAAGAAATTGGCTAAGATATTAGTAGATAGGGTGGCACTTATCCTTCCCTGTATCATAAACTCCACACAAACAGGTTTTATTAAGTTAAGGTACATACTGAAAATTTTGATTACTAGCTGGGAGGCAATGAATTAGGCAAAGCAAACAGGACAAGAAACAACAATGTTGTCATTGGATTTTGAGAAGGCATATGATAGAATAGAGTGAGATTTTGTGCTCCTATTTCTGAACGCCTTTGGCTTTCCTAATGCCTTTTTTCATATGGTTAAAACCCCCTTTCAAGATGCAACTACTCAGGTAGAGGTTAATGGGGTTCTCACTAAAGAAATCACCTTGGAGAGATCCATAAGGCAAGGGTGTGCACTTGTACCAACACTGTTTGTAATAGATTCAGACGCACTACACTATGTGTTGAGGGAGAACTCAACAATTCCAAGGGTAAGGGGCATTATACTGCCTGATGATAATGAGCTCCTAAACCTACAGTTTGTTGATGACACCTCAATCTTGTTAACCCTAGAGGAGGATAACCTTGCAAATCTAATGGGGAAATTAGACATTTTTTGCTTAGCCTCTGGGGCTAAGATTGCCCCCTCCAAATCTTGTCTTTTGGGCTGGAAGGAGAAACCCCCAGATTGGGTGAATAACTTTGGACTCCAATGAGGTGGTCCTCAGAAACTGGTAAGATACCTTGGCATCCCCTTTGATGTAGAACCTAATCTAAAAGAGATGTGGTCGTGGATTAGGGATAAAATAGAAAAGAAACTTGCTAAGCGGAATAGACAGCTTCTATCCTTGGCTGGTAGAATTCAAGTCTGTCAAAAGATACTCTCATCTTACAACATATACTTTGCTTCTATTTGGTTCTTCAACTCATATTAGATCAATGATATTCAGAAAAGGATAAGAGATTTCCTATGGTCTGATGGGAAAGGTAAAAGAAAGAGACACTCGGTGAAATGGGAATGTTGCACAATTGAAAAACTCGAGGGAGGTTTGGGATTAAAGGATTTAAGGCGGAAAGGTATTGCTTTGGCTGTGAAGTGGATGATTGGGGCATTAGGAGGGGAGCCCTAGAAGGTATTAATCAGGAAAAACATGCTTAATGTTGTTCCCAAACATGCAAAAACTTGGAAATCTCTACCACTCAGTGATATCCTTAGTAGTGACTGGACTATGATACCTGCATGATCCAATGTGTTTAAAACCATTTGGAAAGCCTAGGAATTGATGAAAAAGTGCCTAACCAACTACCACTTCACCCAAGGGGACAATGGGATCATCTAGGCTAGTAGATCTATATGGTGGAATCTAAAATATAAGGGGAAACCACTTCCATTAACTTGAGGTTGTTCAACAAGAGGATGGGCCCGCAAAGGGATCCAATGCTTTAAAGACATTCTAAAAGATGGTAAGTTGAAAGATTGGAACGACTTAAGTTCTGAATTCAATATTCCTCTTACCAATTGGAGGACTTACTCAATCCTTAGGGAGGCTTGCAATAAGATAAAATTTCCCGTGGTAACAAAGAATGATACTGCTCAATTCAAAGACTTTCAATGGAAAAATGGCAATAATATAATGAAAACTAAGGCTAAGGAAATGTATTCTATGCTATCTGAACACATAGATATGACATAATACTTGAATCAGACCCGAAAACTTAACTGGAACAAGAATCAATGGCAAAAAAAATATTTCAAACTAATTGGTGTAAACAACTAGAGGCAAAGAAAGCCTGTTTCAAATGGCTTCTAATAATCCATAAACTGTCATTCAAAAGCAAAATAAATGATATTGATATATGCAACATTTGTAAAGTACCTGAGATAATTAACCATATTTTCTTTGAATGTATTTTTGCTAAAGAGATATGGAAGTTGTTTTGTAACAAGCAAGATATCTGGGGGAACAATGAGCAACCCCTTCCTGAGAAAATTTAATTTAATCATAACATAAAAGTGGGGAAAATTGCTGCCCTATTTTGGCTATGCCTTTCATCTGACATTCTATGGTCCATCTGAAAAGCAAGGAATGAAGATAGGTTTCAAGGAAGGAAAAAGATGCTTACTGAGTCTTATATAGGACTCATGCTATACAATGTTACCATGCAGGTTTACATTATAGTGGGAATCTCAAAGGACAAATTTTGGAAGTACCTGGAAAATAAAGAGATCACAATTGATACCATGGAAGCAAGATATGGACATATGTGGCCAGAGGGACATCCAAGTGTGGAAGTTTTCTTGAGGGATCTTCAGGTATTTTTGCAAGATCTTGTAGAGGGGTAGGGCACTAAAGTTGACAAGAATCGGGGCAAAGTGGGCTAGTCTATGGTACCTTCTACTAAAGAATTGTCAGCTACAGAGACACAGATAGCCATGAGAGGTGGTAATGATATAAAGTAAAGTGACCAAAGGACAACAAACATGTTCTATATATATCCTTTTTTATCTGCACTAGATGCTTACTTAGAACAGTGAAATATATTTGTATATATTACTAATGATGCTTGATGTAACTAATGACACTTTGGTACAGGTTTTACTTTTGGGATCCACTCTTTTGACCTCATACAAATGGGGATTGTATGCAACCTAAAATGGTCACCTAAACTTTGGGCCCCATTTATTTAATTTGTCAACATCAACTTTCTGAATCAATGATTGTCACATTTTCAAATCAAATTTCTTAATCAATTCATAACTATTTCAAATGTTTCAATTTTCCCTAAGGTTTGAATGCTTCATTAATTTTATTTAATCAAAAGAAATAAATCCCTTTTAATAAATAAAATAATGCTATTTAATTGAAGTTAATATTACTTAAATAAAATGATGCTATTTAATTAAATCTATTTTTAATTAAATAATTTTATTTTATTTTATTAATATTCATTTCTAAATTACATAATCTTATTTTATTTTATTAAAAGAGATATTATCATCTTAAATTAAACTAAATATACTCTCAAGAATATCCTGTGATGAAAAAAAAGGGAAACAAATCAGTTAAAAGGGAAATAAACTAAAAAAATAATTCCAATTAAGATTTGTTTCTATTTTTCTATTTATCCCACATTGCTTTTGAATTTTCCTTCAATTCCACTTTTTCCTATAAAATGAGCCCTCTCATTCTCATTTAAAAAATTACGAATTTTTACATCAGACTTATGCTACAAATTTGAATTTTATCATTTGAGATTACATTAGTTTGATTATATAAGCATCTTATTTTTAGAGCATATAGTTTAATATTACATTTTAGCTTAATCTTCATAATAGATTAATTTGCAAAATAATTCATTTATGGCATTGCATGTAGATTAAGTTTCATTTCAATAAATTAGTTTGGTTTATTACATTTTACAGCCATTTAGATTAGTTTTCATTGTTGCATTGCAAGAACAGGATTCATGGAGATTGGCATTCTTGCTTCTCCTCTTTGAATCTCTCGTTCCGAGATTGTATTTGTAGGGGTAACAGGGTTAATCTGAGGGCCACAATATCAATCCCTGCTCTTCTTCGGATAGAGAGCTGTGAATTGATTTGCAAGGACTCATTATTGAGTATCCTTGCATGTAAGGATTCACGTATAACATATTTTCAGTTATACATTTTACAATGTTTAATTTTTAATTTTTAATTTAGTTTAGTTTTTTAATTTAGTTTTTTAATTTAGTTTTTAGTTTTTAATTTAGTTTTTAATTTAGTTTAGTTTTTAATTTAGTTTTTAATTTAGTTTTCAATTTAGTTTTTAGTTTTTAATTTAGTTTTTAGTTTTAGTTCATAAATCCAGCTTCCACTCAGTTGCAGGAAAAACAATTTCTGGGTTTTGTAGCCAGGGTCGAAATCCGATCTGGGTATCTTTCAGTTTTTTGATTTCTTTCACGGATCTGAAGAAAATAGCTGCACAAAAACCGTCACGCGTCATTTTTTTCACCTGGCTAAAGGTTTAAAAAAATTATTTTTTATCTTCTGCTTGCTGGATCAAAAAACGATTTCTGGGTTTTATTTTTTGCTTCAAAAAATTTCTGGGTTTCTGTTTTTGTCTACTCATTATAAACAGATTTTTCAGAAATCAAATTTGAAGATTTTTATGCATGTTTTTAATTTTTAGTTTTTAATTTAGTTTAGTTTTTAATTTTAATTTAGTTTTTAATCTTAATTTAGTTTAGTTTTTAGTTAGTTTGGTTTAGTCTTTAATTTAGATTTTTAAATTAGATATTTTTTTAGTTTCTAAAATTCAAATTAGATTTTTTTAAACTTTGTTAATTTAAAGTAGATTCTTTAACTTTGTTAATTTAAATTAGATTTTTTTACTTTAGATTTTTTAACTTTATTAATTTAAATTAGAATTATTAATTTAGATTAGATTTTTTTTAATTTAGATTAGATTTTTTAATTTTATTAATTTAGATTAGTTTTGTTTTAAATTTTTAGTTTAGTATTAGATTAATTTAGTTTAATTTTAGTTTTGTTAACTAATTCTTCTTAGATTTAATTTTGACTAGATTAAATTAGACTTTTTAATTCTGGTTCTTCTGAATTCTTTTTTCACAGCATAATAGTTTCTGCAGGACGCTAGTCAAAGAACTTGAAACACACTAACGGTTTGATTGCGGGGGCCTTTATGACAAAGACTTGAAAACAAACACTTCGCAGCTTGTCAAAGATCTTATTTAAAACATTTGTGTTTTGTTTCACGCTTTTCAATTCACATAGTCCTAATTAGAGACTTCGTTAAATTCTTAGGGTTCGATAGTGAGGAGAATTTGGCTCTTTGTTACATGGAGGTGATGACCGTGGACAAAATCCGGGCTCCTGATGATCTTACTAATATGACAAACTCTTAGGGAGCAGAGCAAGGTAGTGAATCTTTAGCACTTTCACTTGTCAGGGGATTATGCTCTTCTCTCATTGAGAGAATCAAAAACCCAAAAGCGTGTGGATTTGGTGAAGTGAAACTAGCTCGGTGATTAAGGTTGTTTAGCGTGTTTGGGTAAAGAGACGGGCTAGAGAAGTATGCTCTTCTTCTTTTGGGAGAATCAAAAAATCAGAAACCCGAATCTGAGCCATGTCTAGTGTCACCTTTAGAGGGCCTGCCGGAAGTTGAACCTCCGGGAGCGAGCTAAGTGAGTACACACCTACTCGCCCGGTGATTCCACCTCACTATAATAAAGAAGCGTCTTGTTGAGTCTAAAGACTCCAAAGGAACCGTAACTAACATGACTTGGGCGATCATCATGAAGCTACATTTATTGCATAGCGGCCCACATTTCAGAGCACAACAGGGGGTGTGTGATTTTCGGTGTTGGTGTGGCTGCGGTAAGCTGCAGCTATCGAGAGGCACCGAAGGTTATTGTGAACAGAAGCCAAGTAAAACCTCTTAGTTAGTTGCCTACCCGGTTCACCTCCGAAAGGAGTCATAATCTTTGCGCAAGGAGGGGGAAAAATCTCTCCGTATGTTGATCATACACATATTCCCATCATAGGCATACACACGGGCCGTTTGGAGGTTGCGACCCTTCTACAAGGGTAACCTTTGAAGGCGATACCTTGTTGGAGTCCTTGGAAACACCAAAACGAGGAAGCCCTCTAAGGGGGTGACGGTGATATTGAGGTGCCATCTTGCTTATAAGCAATGGGGCAAAGGTTTTGGCTTCTCACCATTTTCTTTGGTGGGGATAGCTATGTGTTTGTTTTTGAGTCTTAAACATTGTCCAAACATCTTCAAACAAGACTCCCCCAATACTATCAAGTTGCTTTGTCCTTGATAGATCTGTTATTGACTACTTTTTGTATCACAACTTGTCTGATTGAAACCTATGTGCTTGATCAAAATTTGTGGATATACTTGCTTAATCTTTGCAAACAAACAACAAACTGAAATACTGAGTTCTTCGATTAGGTGACTTGTCCCAGTTTTAGAGACCTGTTCTGTATTTAGGGTTTATGTGTCCTTGACCTTTTGAATTAGTGATCCTTGATCTCATAAGTGATTTTGCTTGAGATTGGAAAATTAGGAATTGTTCCTGTGAAATAGATAAATTTTTAGACTCTTTGATAACACACTTGGAGAGTGCTAGTAGTCTCCTTGTCCACCCATTTTCATTCAATTCAAACTCAGTACACTTTGTGTAAGTCATCCTCCTGATCCATATGTGCTAGGGTGTTCACCCAAGAATTGAGCACCTCTGTGGTAGTGTTGGTTTGCACCTATTTGCAACAGTTCTATTTCACCATCTCTCTCGGACAAGAGAAAACTTTTACTATCCTAGTCTGGTATTGACGTTTCTTAGAATTGTCTGTTTACTTGAACTCTCCCTTTCATGTCGGTCACAACAAGATATCAAGTGAGCCAAGGAAAGTGACCTCAGATAGTCTTTAATAACTACCCCAGTTGAGACCGTCAAAGAAAGGAAAAGAACCAATATTTGTGGAGTCACCTAGGAGTGAAACCTATTTTGACCCAAAGAGGCCATTTTAGTGACTTGAGTACCCCTCGGCACCTTCCCACTCAGGTATGGATATGAGTTATATTGTCACTCGGCGGGAGAGGGAAGCCATGGATCAAAATATTGATGATATCTATGAACAACACAGAAACAACATGATATTTGGAAATTCTTCTCATGATGATCAACCTGGTTCACCCCTCATTAATACAAGATATTTGGATGCCCATCAACGGGATGAAAGGTATAAGAGACGAGCTCACCAAGAACAATGGTCACAACATGAAGACCAAGACAATGAACCTCGTGATGCTCATGTCAATACAACGTATACCAATGACTTGTTCAAACAATCTAGACCAAGCTCACCACTTCAACATACCTCAAGGTTCACAAGTGATAGGCTTAGAAGAATTGAACACGAAAAGAAAGTCTTTCTAGATGAACAAGCTGCAAAGCAAGAAAAGTTTAGACAACTTGAGGAAGAGAGCCAAGCTTTATTGGAAGTACAAAGGAAACTCGCTCAAGAGGAGCAAGATAGGAAGTTAGCCCACCAATTAAACAAAAAATACAATACAAGGGGTGCTAACAATGGACATAATTCTCCTCCCTCCACCCCTTCCAGAACACCAAGAAGTAGAAGGCGGTCAAGGACCCCTTCTAGATCTCCTAGTCCTAGAGGAAGAAGGGCCTCTCAGTATGCTCACTATAGGAGGCAAGCTCCTCCCAGAAATTCAAGACCACACTCCCAACATGTACATCACGGTTCCCAACATGGAGGTGGTAGCTCACATTATGATTTTTTGATACTCAAGACTTCATGCGAATACAACAAGAGCCTATCTTCCAGCGGTATGTGGAAGTATTTGGAAGAAAGATAAGTTCTTGGAAAGTCTAATCCCAACAAAGGGTGCGAGTCCCTTATAATTTTGATGTGGACAACAAAATACAAAAGCAAAATCACCTCTCAAGAGGAAGAAATCCGCCCAAATGAAGCAAATGATGGGAGAAATGATGCAACCTAAAGAGCTCATTCTCCACTAGACTCAATTTGTCCTAATCCATTCGACAAGAGTGTGAGTATGAAGATTTTTCCAAAGAGATTTGAATTCCTAATCACGATAAATATGGCCGGCGGTGGCGATCCACCACGACCATGCGTCAGTTCTATACTATGAGCTTTGAATTCCATCGGGATGACTCCTATTTGATGAGGTTGTTCCCTAGGAGTCTTAAAGGACAAGCAATGGAATGGTTTACCAATATCACTCCTCCTGTCAAGACTTTTAGAGAACTTGTTCATAGATTCGTTCAACACTTCGCATATAATCTGTCAAGACTTGTTACTATGTTGGACCTATGCAACTTGAAACAAAATCAGGGGGAACCCTTTGTTACCTTCTTGCAAAGGTGGAGGAGACAATGCTCTCGGTATCCTAGGACGATCCATGAGGATGAAAAGATTGACATACTTGTTAGTAATTTGGTGCCTGAAATGAGACATGAGATCAAAAGATAGTCTTCACTTCCCTTTGATACCATGATTGAAGCGCATGCGCATTGAGGGATGTTCTAAAGAACAGAGCATTTGACCGGAACATAACAATAATACCAACAATGGTCAACACAACGATAAGGATAAAGGGAAGAACAACAATTGGAACAAAACAAACAAGTTGTCAATGATGGAGTTGTGGATTCTTCCCAATCAAGAATCAAAGTGTTCTTAGGCTGACTAAAATTTCATTGCAAAGCAATGAAGCTTAATGCACCTCCACAACAAGAAAGAGTAAACCAACATATTAGGAGGCCCAAAACCGAGGCTGACGAATTTACCAAATTGGGTGACTCATATGAGGATATTCTCAAAACTCTCATTGCTAACAACGGCATCCCTCGGGGATCTGCAAGGAAATTTCACATTCCAGATCCTAAGCCACATTGGTGGGATGACAAGGCATTATGTAAATTTCATAATGGCCCTGGCCATACTGTTGAAAACTGTTGGAAATTAAAACATATCGTCCAAGATTTTATAGAAAGTGGAAAGCTTCAAGTTGATGGCCTAAATACCAATGCTGATCATAAGGCTTTTAAGGAACCTTTTCCTAATTATGACAAGGGGAAACCTCTAAATCACAGAATGGCAAAGCTGCAATCAACTACACCTATACAGCGGCAGAAAATGTGATAAACATGCTTGAAGTTGTGGAGCCAAGTGTTAATATGATAAGGAGTAAGGACCCGCATGGTTATGACTCTCCCCCTATTTTTGACAACCAACTTGTTGTGGTGCTGAGAGGTCCTCATTCTAGGTTATCTTCCCAAGCCCTTAATGCTGTTACCAGGAGTCAAGCTCCTATTATTCTCAGAGGGCCTAGTTTAGGTCCATCCAACAAATCCAAGCAAGTGGCATCCAAGAATGTCACTATAAAGTCCGCCACTGCTCTCAAACCAAACTACAATCTTGTAGATCAGTTACAGAAAACTCCAGTACAGATCTCAATCTTAGAGCTTCTAGAGTTGTCCCCTAGACATAAGCAGATCCTTGAGGACGCTTTGCGCACAACAAATGTCCCCAACAACATTGATATAGACCCATTCCAAGGCATGGTGAATCACATTACTAGCCCACATTACCTCTCTTTCTCTGAAGATGATGACAAATCCCTAAGCCATCCACACAATCTTGCCCTTCACATTGAAGTCATGATTCATAAAACCCGTGTCAGGCACATGTTGATTGATGGGGGTGTTGGGTTAAATATCTGTACTTTAAATTTGTTAAAAACTTTGGGCTATTCAGAGCAAGTGATCGACACTAGAAAGAAGATCACCATAAAGGCCTATGATGAGGCAGAACGAAGTTCTAAGGGATTGGTTGTCCTTCCTGTCAGGATTAAAAAAAAAAAAAAAGATATCTTGTTTCAAATTGTTGTCACGGGGCACTTGCATACAACATTTTCTTGGGTAGACCATGGATTCATGATATGCAGGCAGTGTCGTCTACCTACCACCGGTGTGTTAAGTTCCCCTACAATGGAACATAAATTTGCATACCAGGGGATAACACCTTATCAATTAACTCAATCTCAGCTAATGTTCATGTCCCTCTTAACCGAGCAGCAGAGGATTATGAAACAACTTTAGTAGAGTGTCAAAACAAATTTAAGTCAGTAGACCTTGGCATGGGGGGTTATCAACTTGACTCTTTTGCAAAGATTCATGTTTCCCCTAGGACATATGGAAAGCCTTCACAGGAGATGAAACCATCGTCTTCAGCAATGACAATGTTGACAAGTTTGTTGAATCCTCGGTACCAATACAAGATGAAAAAGAGGAAGTAGCTGTTCGAGATTGGATATACAAAGAGGAGAAATACCAGCACAATGAAAATTTCTCCCCCTCTCCTAAGTCCTATGGAAGAGGATATACTTTTGTCAAGAAGATGGGTTATCCAGGATATGGCCCTCTTAGTCACAGGTTAGATGCTAGAGCCGAACCACTCAATCATGATCTTTTTGCATGTAAGTCTAAGAAACCGGTTGGCCTAGGCTTTATGAACAACAATAAATGCACTGTCCCCATTTCTGATAGGCGGGATAGTAAAGATGACATAGAATATGTACTAGATTTGACCAATCAACAAGACATAACAGATGATTGGGTACCTTCAACAAATCTCCTTTGGGAAGATTCAAGAGATTTAATAATTGATAGTCCTCCTATCTCATTTGCAATAGATAGTGACTATATGAATGCAAGATTTACTATGGATAGTGTCTCCATCCTAGCTACAACGGATGGTGATAATTCAAATAATTTTATGATTGAGCAAATTGCTAGAAGAGAGGAGCCTCTTCCAAATCTTGAGGCTTCTACATCATGAGGCTCCAACAATAATTCAGAAATAGACTCTCATGAGTTTGAATGGGATTCACTCTCAGATGCAACAGTTGACTTGGATATGGATGTTGTCCACGCTTATAGTTCTCAACCTGATGTAACTGACGAGTCATGTGTTAGATTAGAAGATTGGAACCCACATGTCGCATTAGTAGATGATTCTTCGCTTGCTAGGATAAATTCTGATTTAGACACTTTAGAGGGAAACTTGACAGATTCCAATTCTATAGTCACCAGAGATGACACCACCTATATCCTTAATCTTGAACCAGTCATTAACCTACCCCTTGTTCACCCCAACCTTATTGATTGGTCTCAACGGTACCAAGAGCCTCAACTCTTGACATTTCACAATGACTATGAGATCACTTGCTATCTAAATGCCATTGAACCTGTAGTCTCTTCCACCAGTGAACCGGCTACCAGTATGACAAAACCTGACATCAAGTACCTTAGTCACAAGATAAAAAGAAAAGAAAAAAAGAATAAGAGTTCTGATGGCGAAAACCACTATGTGTGATTAATCGAGAACCAAAAAAGTAAAAATAAAAGAGCGTATCCAAAGGTGAAAACCTCCCCGGTACCTACAGGATGAGGTACTTGATAGTCTCCCAAGCTATTTCCAGGATAGATCATCAGTATTGGTTGAACCTACAGAAGCTGTTAATTTGGGCACAGAGGAAGTTCAAAAAATTGTACACTTGGCTAAATCTTTATCACCTGAAGAAAAGAAAGCCTATGCCGAGTTCCTCCAAAAGAAGGAAATTAACTTTGCATGGACATACTCAGACATGCCAGGATTGGACACTAATCTCATTATGCATCATTTATCCATAGCTCCAGGTGTGAAACCAGTCAAACAGAAGTTGAGAAAAATGCACCCTCATATAGCTCTTTTAGTGAAAGCTGAATTAGAAAAGCTCCTTGGTGCAGGATTCATTAGAGCCATAGACTATGCTGATTGGATTTCCAACATTGTACTGTTCTAAACGATAAAACCATTGAATGCACTTTGAGACTTGCAGAGATCTTAGCGAGCATGCCCAAAGGATGATTTTCCACTTCCTAACATAGACATGATAGTGGACATGACAGCGAGATATGAGATCTATTCTTTGATGGATGGTTTTTCTGGGTATAATTAGATCAAGATAGCTCCTAAGGATCAAGAAAAGACTGCATTCACATGTGCCTGGGGTACTTATTGTTGGAATGTCATGCCCTTTGGATTGAAAAATGCAGGAGCTACTTACCAAAGAGCTATGACAACCATCTTCCATGACATGATGCATAAGAATATGGAAGATTATGTGGATGACACCCTGGCTAAGTCTAAGAGAAGAGGAACACATTTGGCTGATTTAGAAGTGATTCTAGATCGCATGGAACAATTTCAACTAAGATTAAACCCAAAAAGTGTGCATTTGGTGTTACTTCTGGCAAATTATTGGGATTCATCATTTCAGCTAAAGGAATAGAAGTGGACCCTGAAAAGGTTCAAGCCATTATAAACATGCCACCTCCCAAAAATGTTAGCCAAATGAGGAGTCTTCAAGAGCCTTCAATCCATAAGGAGGTTTATTTCACAATTGGCAGATAGAGCACAACCTTTCAACAAAAATTTGCATAAAGGTGTTCAATGTGTCTGGAATGAGGATTGCCAAAAGAGCATGGATCAAATTAAAGAATACTTGGAAAATCCTCCCATTTTAATGCCTCCCATTCCAGGAAAACCTCTCATTTTATATGTCTCAGCTACTGAATCTTCACTGGGGGCATTGTTGGCTCAATTAGATGAACAAGGGAAAAAAAGGGCCATATATTATATTAGTCGCACTCTTGTTTCTTATGAGGTTAATTATACTAGTATTGAAAAAGCTTGCCTTGCAGTAGTGTTTGCTTCTCAAAAATTGCGACACTATATGCTCGCGCACACCTACACCTCATATCAAAAATTGATCCTCTCAAATACTTGCTCGGTAAAGCTGCTCTCACTTGGTGGAGCTTGCTAAATGGATGATGATTCTTCTGAATTTGACATAGAGGTATATTGGTATAAAAGCAATCAAAGGCCAAGCTATTGCAGATCAAGCGGCTAATTTCCCTATTCAAGAATAATATGCCCATTCAAGTCAACTTTCCAGATGAGCATCTTATGTACATGACTGAAAGATCCCGGAAACTATTCTTTGATGGTTCCTGCATGCAAAATGGTTCTGGAGCTGGTGTGTTGTTTGTTTCTCCTCATGGGTATACTATTCCTAAATCTTACAAGTTACTCTTTCAATGCACAAACAACATAGCTGAGTATGATGCTTTGACAAATGGACTAAAAATGGCCATAGAGTGGAATATCACAGAACTACATATCATATGGGGATTCACCGGTGATCATCAACCAAGTCAATGAACAATACCAAACAAAAAGATGACAAGTTGGTACCTTACAAAAAAATGGTTGATTCATTAAGACGGTATTTTACTTTTGTCACCTTTCAGCAAATCCCTAGGGCTGAGAACAAAGCAGCTGATGCTATGGCCACTCTTGCTTCACTTCTTCAGTTAGAGGAACATGAGTCCAGATATGAATTCCTGGTGGAAGAGCTACGATATCCCATATTTGACTCACCCGAAAGCCATGTCATTTGTACCCTTGTCAATCATGAATCCTCCTGCTATGGTGCTATTTACTCATATCTTCGTGATGGCATCATCCCCGATACATTTAACCGATCTGAAAGAAGAAACCTTATCCGCAACGCCTCTCGCCATTCCCTCATCTCTGGTGATTTGTATAGGAGGGTCTAGATGGAACACTTCTTAGGTGCTTAGAAAAGGAGGAATCCGATCAAGCGCTAGTTGACATCCACGAGGGCATATGTGGAGGACATTCTAATAGTCTTTCCATGGCTAGAAGGTTGCTTAGGGCAGGGTACTATTGGCCTACGATGCAAATAGATGCAGTAGCATTTGCTAAGTCTTGTGAAAAATGTCAGAAACATGGACACCTGATACATGCTCCAGGTAGGGAGCTAATTCCTTCTATATCTCTCGGCATTTCAGCGATGGGCCTTTGATCTTGTTAGGCAGATTCATCCCAACTCATCAGGTGGGCATAAGTTCATTATCACTGCTACTGACTACTTCACAAAATGGGTAGAGGCTGTTCCACTTTCTATTGCCTCGGGCAAGACAGTGTCTTTATTTATTTTAAACCATATCATCTGTCGATATGGAGTGCCATCACGAGATCATCACTTGACAATGGAGGTGGGTTCAAAACAAGGACCTTAAAGAACTGCCAAAGATTCAAGATAAAGCAACATTGGTCCTCCATTTACTTCCCCACAAGAAATGGTTTGGACGTTCTCGTTTTTGCCTGGAAGCAGTTCATAAGAATGGTAGAGACTGGCACCTACAGATAAATCCGGCCTTGTGGGCCTATAGAACGAGTATTCGTACTCCAACTGGGGCTACTCCTTTTTCCCTCACATACGGCGCTGAAGCAGTGTTACCTTTAGAGGTTGAGATTCCATCACTTTGGGTCTCTCTCAAAGGTCTAGTTACAGATGAAGACTATCGCTCCATGAGATTGCAAGAATTAGAACTTCTTGATGAGAAGCGTAAAGCATCATTTGACCATATGAGGGTCTATCAAAAGAGGATGTCCAAAGCCTTCAACAAAAAAGGTTAAGCCTAGAAATTCCAAGTAGGAGATCTTGTCTGAGAATCCTACAGAACAGGGGCTCAGAAACCGAAGAAAAATTCCGAACCTAATTGGCTTGGACCCTACATCATGCAGCAGCTTTTGGCGCGGTTTTATCTACTATCTTGCGAAGGGGCGACTCCCACGAGCCTATCAATGTTTGCACACGAAGAAGTTCTTATCCTTGATGCGGATTAAATGCAGGGGCATCAACTTTGTATATAATTATGACCACGAAAAAGTTCAAAAAAAATTGATATATGAATCTTGAGAAAAATTACAAAAAAAATTGATATATTGTCAAAAAATCAAAAAATTCAAATATGATCTTTGAAAAAAAATACAAAAAAAAAAAAAAAAAAGAAAAAAAAATGCAGCAATTTGAAAACACGGAAACGAGCGCGGTAACATAAAAATAAAATAAAATATAAAAAAGTCCTAAAAAAATAAAAATCTTCAAATTGTTTGAAAACCTGGAAACAGGCGACTTGAGGCCTTTGCATCCCTATTTCTTAGCATGCATCCTCGACACTTAGCCTTTCTCCATCATGCCTTGTCCTTATTGCCTTGGTTTGGAATTGGTCTTTGTCTTTGTCTAGGGGCATCACTGTGTTAGCTTTGGTCTCTTGGATATGCTTGTCTTTAGGACACCTCGCAAACGGTGTTTTTCAACACTAACCCAACTGTGTTTTTCAACACAACCCCTGACATCGTGTGTTTTTCAACACTTATCAATTTGGTCTTATCTAGTTCGGTCATGTGATCTTACCTACTTGCAAGCATTCGATCCTTATCCTCGGAACTCAGTATCAGTTTACACACTTAAAATTTTTTAATTGCAACACTTAATGCTTGAGATATGCCATGATCTTTTCTTTGTGTGCTGACTGATATTGATTTTCGTTGAGTGTCCTTGTCTAATAAGTCTCTCCATGATGCATAGCTAGAGGACTTGGGGCATGGGGCATGTTTTTATTTGCTTTCTGCTTGTGGGTGTTGTCTTGAACCTCTTCAGTGTCTCTTGTTGTCTCCTTGACACACTTAAGAGATTTATGGCATCATCCTTGAATGTTTTTGCACAACCATTCTCATGGTAATCCTGGCGTTTATGTCTTGATGCGAGCATGGTTTTGCTACATTAAATTGGGTAAGCTAACATTGTAGTCATCTTGACCTTCATGTCTTTGATGCTCATGTTAGAATCCTTCCACATTCCAAGCTGATATAAATCACATTCATATCTTCATAGTTGCGTTTGTGACTAGTGATGATTGTGTGATTGTCCGATGTCGGTAATAATGGCCCAATGATGAAAATAAGTTCTCTTACATTCTCTAATGAATGATGAACACACAAAAACCTATGTTACCCTATTGCAAGTACACCTTTGCATTTTCATGTAGCTTGCATTATTTAGACTTCATGTTAATTTGCACTTTTAGGCTGTATTATGGGTTTGAGAGGGTTTCCTTCATCTTTCTTGTGGATTTTTCATCAAGCTGTGATCACGTTCTTCATTTCCTTATCTTCTTTCGTGATCTCAATTGAAATTCCCTATCTTAAACAGTTGATTGATTTTGATGCATCCTCTTTATTGAGGCAGATTCCTTCCTTCTCTCCATTTCTTTCCATTTCTTCCAAACTTCTATCTTCCATTCGATTTCACCCCACTTCTTTTCTTCTAATTCAACCTTAGGGCATAATTTTCTTGCTGATCTACGGGTTCAGTGATTCATATTTTTCATTTTACATCAAGAACCTTATCTTTTGTTTGATTTGATCAAAATTTTCAATTTATTATTTCTCCTCTATCTCATTTGATTTCGATCCGAGGGGCATACCTATCAAACTTCAATCCTTGATTCAACTTTATCAATTTATCAATTGCTTCTCTTGGGGCAACCTTGCTTGAGATTCTTATCTCTCACTTTGGATGTGATCCGAATCGACCTCATGTTCAAAGGCCTTTTGTTTATGTTTGTCGGATGTGATCAGAGCCACCTCACATTAGTCAAAGAGGGCAAATGTATGCAACCTAAAATGGTCACCTAGAATTTGGGCCCCATTTATTTAATTTGTCAACATCAACTTTTTGAATCAATGATTGTCACATTTTCAAATCAAATTTCTTAATCAATTCATAACTATTTCAAATGTTTCAATTTTCCCTAAGGTTTGAATGCTTCATTAATTTTATTTAATCAAAAGAAATAAATCCTTTTAATAAATAAAATAATGCTATTTAATTGAAGTTAATATTACTTAAATAAAATGATGCTATTTAATTAAATCTATTTTTAATTAAATAATTTTATTTTATTTTATTAATATTCATTTCTAAATTACATAATCTTATTTTATTTTATTAAAAGAGATATTATCATCTTAAATTAAACTAAATATCCTCTCAAGAATATCCTGTGATGAAAAGGGAAACAAATCAGTTAAAAGGGAAATAAACTAAAAAAAGAATTCCAATCAAGATTTGTTTCTATTTTTCTATTTATCCCACATTGCTTCTGAATTTTCCTTCAATTCCACTTTTTCCTATAAAATGAGCCCTCTCATTCTCATTTAAAAAATCACGAATTTTTACATCAGACTTATGCTACAAATTTGAATTTTATCATTTGAGATTACATTAGTTTGATTATATAAGCATCTTATTTTTAGAGCATATAGTTTAATATTACATTTTAGCTTAATCTTCATAATAGATTAATTTGCAAAATAATTCATTTATGGCATTGCATGTAGATTAAGTTTCATTTCAATAAATTAGTTTGGTTTATTACATTTTACAGCCATTTAGATTAGTTTTCATTGTTGCATTGCAAGAACAGGATTCATGGAGATTGCATTCTTGCTTCTCCTCTTTGAATCTCTCGTTCCGAGATTGTATTTGCAGGGGTAACAGGGTTAATCTGAGGGCCACAATATCAATCCCTGCTCTTCTCGGATAGAGAGCTGTGAATTGATTTGCAAGGACTCATTATTGAGTATCCTTGCATGCAAGGATTCACAGAAGTATAACATATTTTCAGTTATACAGGGATAACTGTTGATATTATGTAAAGGGGTAGTCTAGAATTAGCACAAATACTGTTGGGAATTGATTCTTGACCTCATGTAAAAGGGGGGGACTAATGATGTGATGTAATGGGGGGTAAACTTTTGTTGATCCTCAGATGATCATGTGATCTATGTGAACTGTATTTTCTACTTCTATTATACTTAATACAATAATACAAAAAAAAAATAGTTAGATTTTATTTCTTGCTTTGCTTTTGAAAGTTTAGTTTAGAGATTTAAAGTATTTGAGATCTAAAGTGATGCAAGTATCATTATGTTAATATTTTATCATCACTTGTTTGTAATCCCGATTCTTCATTTAAAGCATCTTTAAATACCATTAGGCCCCTTATGTTTAACAAAAATTGTACAACGAATCTTGAGCGAACCTAGTAAGCCAAGACCTAACATTCCTAATCCTTGAGATAGCCAAATTTCCTAATAGTAATTTGGTGATTCTTTCAAGATAGATAGGTTTTGTTGTTCAAATAACAAAACTTTATCTACAAATTGTGTGTATAACAACCACATCAAAATAATTAGGACTAGGAGGGCCTTTGAGCTTTTGACTTAGAACATTTAACTAGATTATCGAAGAGTTACTAGGTCTAAGTCTAGTGATCCTCGAGCGGAACTCATAGAATTAAATAATTTTTGAACAGGTCAGAGTCAAAGATCAAACTCTATAGGTGCTGCTCCTAGAAACCAAATACCAGTCATGCCACCTCCTGTAGTTGTGGATTTCTTTAATGTGGAGTCTCCAATCCAATTTGTGCAATATAATGATCTTCCAAAGAATCGTAAAAAGTTGTCTTAAGTATATTCAAGGACACTTGTTTTAGAGCCAAAGTTCAACACGAAGATTTCGTCTACAGGTTGTTTCCCTACGCCTTAGGCGATGAAGTTTACTGATGGTACATCTACCTCATAATTCTATCAGATCTTGGAAAAATATGGAGGATTAATTTTTGGCTAGATTCAGATCACCTGTAGATTTTTCCACACTTTATCATCAATTTGCTCAGATCAAGCGATTTGAAGGAAAAATTATAACGAACTTTAATGATAGATTTCAAAATCCATATTCTAGATTGTAGGATCCTTATCTTGTAGATGAATTATCTGCCATTGCAGTATATTATGTCGCTTTAGATCCTTTAAGTATAATGTTCGTAAAAACGAAAATGATTTTTCCCGCAACTCTACCTGAAGCATATGCAAAAGCAGTGAGTGTTAACCATGAGATGAAACAAGTTGGACACATACCAACCTTAGGCCTAGGAAATGCAATAAACAGTAATCAAATGCAGAGAACAAATGGATTCCCTCATAAGAAAACTCCAATACTTTATCCTTTGTCTTTACCGACTCAGAACGGGATGTATACATAAAATAATTTCCCGCACTAGGGGAATATACAATCACTGATAACGCACCTCAGACCTCCATTGCAGAGATACACCCCAATAATAATTATTTATTTACTCGAGCACAAGATAATCAACATTCTAAAGTGCAAGAGGATAAGGAGGAGATTATGGAAATTACCACTTAGCTGAAAAGGTTGACTGCTGAAGTTACTCAGTTGAGGAATCATATTGGACATATGATGATCCTACATCACCTAGACTATGGAACACACGACCAAGCAATGGTGGAATAGCATTGCCTTTAAATAATGTAAATTCTTTGGATAATAAGAAAACATCAAAAGTTAATATTGCAAAAATTGTGTTAAATAATTCATGTAGAATCCATAATAGAAGTGCTCACACAGAAATAGACTGTCCACAATTTAAGACCCCATCTGATATTTTTTTAGCTGCCACATATAATAATATGAGCAATTTGAGTCTAGTGTGCCACAGGGAAATGAAATATTTCTAGTGGGATATGATTTTGCATTGGTATTAGACATCTATACACTTATATAAACAATTTTAATGCAGAAATCTTATTACATCTATACATGTTCAAAGTCACGAGATGCTTTTGATAGCAATACTTACTCTTGCGAAGATAATTCTGCTTTGATGCTAGAAACATACACTTTTCCTTATCAAGATGACAATGTACCCGAGGGTGAGACTGATGAGGTTTAGGCCTTTTAGCAGTACCAAAGGGGCCAGGTTACGACCTGAGAAGTAATACTGCTATTGGAAATCAAGCGAAGGGACCACTGGCCATGTCAATACCTCCTAATAATCTAAGTACACCTCTAGATGGTAAGTCAGTAATAACTTTGTTGCACCAAAAGCAGTTTGACAATCTTACCACGCCCTAAACCCACCCTAGTATGGAAAAATGGAACCGAATGAGAAAAATAATCTGATGAATTATTTAGCTAAAGAAATTAAAAAGGTAAAAATCAATCTATCCTTAGTTGAACTGCTCAAAATCCCTATGATTAAAAAGGCTTTCTTGAGTACTTTAGAAGACATCGCTAAAAAAGTCATGTCAAGTAAGGAAGTGTCTGCAAAAGATGTTCCTTCAAAAGTTGAACACAAAAGTACCTATTTTGCAGATGCTCATGTAGCTCTATAGAAAGAAAAAATAGTCACATCTTTTTTTGCTAACACCGGGGATATTTGGCAAGAATTTACATAATTGCTTAGTGGATTATGGAGCCTCTACAAATGTTATGCCTCTTTCTATATGTCAAACTTTAGGGTTAACTCCAGCTAGATAAAATCAAAGTAAATATAGTAGGTGAACTTACTAACATTCAGATGCAATTGGCATAAGATCCTAGGGTCCAATATTTTATTGATATACAAGTAGTTGAAATCCCTAACACATACGGGATGTTGTTAAGCAGAGACTAGTCAAAAATGTTGAATGGTTATATGGCTACAGATTTCTTACATATGTGGTTGCCTTGGAGAGGAACTCCAAACCAAATTAGGTTAGAAAGGGAACCACGCATGAAACTTATGACCACAAAGTACAACCAAAATAATGAAATACTCTATACGAATGTTGAATTAGGTGTTTACAACCTCATAACCAAGGAAATTAAAACAGAGGAAATTTTCATGTGTAATTTGAATATCCAAGATCAGTTTACTCTAGGGACTAATGTATTAATTGAATTTGATTATGACTATTCTGAAGGGAAAATGGCTTCTTAGACAAATTTTAAAAACTTATGACTAGAGAAGCTTATAAATGCCAAATATGAAACATATCTTTGGGAGATTCGTTGTTACAAGGATGGTGTGGATTACATAACCCGTCACATTTTGAAACTAGTTATGCAATGTGTTTGAAAATTGTGAAAAGAACTAAAAATCCATATTATTTAGAAAACTCTCTCAACACTAAATTAAAACTAGAAGGTGATAATAAAAAATCCATAGGAATCTTAGATGATATTCATAAAGATAATCTTCAAGCTAATCATCGTGAAAATTAGAAATGAACAAAGAATGTATCAAAATGCCATAGAGCTTGAAGAATAGAAAAAGTCAGTTGACTTCAAAAGATCTCAAGTTTAAGAACATAGGTGATCAGCCATGGAATCTCAAGTTTGATTGGGGTAAGAGTCGAGTTAGTAATCCCACAAGGTGTAATGTCCCCATTTTTGGCCATACGCTCTTCGTTTGGTTTTAGCCTATTTCCAGAAATCCATAGGCTATTCAGATGTGTGAATTTAGGGTTTCCACTTTCATTAAGCCTTGCTTTCAGCTCAGTTCTGCTTTTTGTTGGTTTTGAAGTAAACTTACTATTTTTGGCAGTGGCTATTTTTAGTAAGTCTAATTTTGCCAGTGGCGTCATCAGCAGTTCAACTCAAGTCATCTTGTTATCCATCAATTTCAGTTTGGCTTTGGGTTTGGTTTTCTTCATGAGTTGAGTTTATACTTAGTCAAATTTTATGTTTCTCAGTTGTACCCCACGCCTAGGAGTAATAACTTCATGTTGTTTTAAAAGAGGGGCCATTAAGGGGGTCAATTATGCATTTAATGATTTATTAAATGCTTTATTATTGCAAAGTGAAGTTGGACGCCTAAAGGAGGTTGAGTAATATTTTATTATTTCAAAAAGTAAAATGCAAAAAGGTGGCGTCCCTTTTGGAAGTTGAAGTGATTCAACTTTTTGGAATTTCAAGAGTTCTTGTTGCTTCAGTTGCCAACTGAAGCTTATATATTGCTGATGTTTGAAGAGTTGATTATGTTATGTTTTGGAAAGCAAAGTTATGCTGCTGGTTTGAAATCCAGAATCCGGCTAAGGGAAAGCTTGGCAAACTTACTCCATTCTTTGAGCCTAAAACTATGGTTCCCTAGATGGTCTATTGGGGATGTGCTTCATGCAGAAGTGCATATTGAGCATCAAAGTGAAGAAATTTGATGATGTTTTCAGTATTTTGTGTTGCTGATTTTCATACAGCTGAAGATGATTTTTGTATACAGCTCCTTGAGTAAATTTTATTTCATTATGGGTATTTGAGCTAACCATTTTTGTGCTAAGGGCGATGCTATTTGCAGAAAATCAGAATTTATGATGAAGTGTGGATTTTTCTAGGAAGGTCGTACCTTTTCTAGGGTTGTACCATTAATGATCAACTTGTATTGGGTTTCAAACTTGCTGTTTGGTGATTGCTTGGCACCTACAAACTCATGGTTGCTGGTCGTCTATCCTTCTTGAATGTTGCTATGAGTTTTGGTGAGCTTTGAAGTTGATTTGAGGTAGATTTGAGCATTTTGATGTTTCATAGGTTGTTAGTTCAATACTTTCAGTTTGCTGTTTGTCATATCAGATTTATATTAGTTCAGATTTTGGCTTGTAATTTGATGATTGAGAAGATTTAGAGTTGAAGAAATCATCCTTCAAACATTTGCATTGATTTTATCATTGTAACACTTGTAAATTGCAGATTTATTTCATTGTAAGGTTGTGAATTAGTACTACTAATCCAGTCATTTTAATTGCTACATTTACTTGTGAATTTTAATGTAGACACTTTAACCCCTGGATGGTTTACCACCAGTGTGGATAAAGAACATCCTAAAAGCTTATCTCTCTTATTTGCAACTATTTCTATTAATTGTAAAGCTAGTTAGTAGTACTAACTGCTATTTCATTTTATTGCTGCAATTTATACTTGATTGCACTCCCACAATTGAGTGGTTGAGTTTTAGAATAAACATCTTTCTTGTTTGTAAATTCCCCCCACAAAATAAGTGGTTGTGTGGACTGTTTTCCCCCCACAAAATAAGTGGAAGAGAGGATTTAATGGTTGGCTTGCCGCCTTAATAATGTAATAATCTCACCCACTAAATAAGTGGAGTATTCCCACTGCTTGTGGATGCCTGCATCAGCAGATGACTTGTACTTTTAGTTCAGTTTATACCTAATGATCCTCTGACCATATGCTATCACCTCGCCCACATTGGGATCTTGGTGAACATTCTTGGTTAGAGTTACTTTCCATGCTAATTTGCATTTGGAGCTAACGCTAATTAGTGGTTTGATGCTGGTTTGTGTGTCTAATTTTGGGGAAAAAAGTTAAGGGGAATATTTCACAAGGTAAATCATATTTGGTTGTGTATAAATTGCAATTTCAATTCACCAATAATGTTGATGAATACAAAGCCCTCACCCATGGCTTACTATTGGATATTAAAAAAAAAAAGTTAAAATACTTAAGAGTATTTGGAGATTTTGAGCTTGTTGTCAAACAAGCTAGAAAACAGTATGTCTGCCACTACAAACATCTATCTAATTATAGACATCATGTATGGGACTTGATAGAAAGCTTTGATTCTTTTAATATCGCATATATCCCACGAAGATTTAATTGGAAGGCCGATGCCCTAGATACTGCTGCTAGAACTTTAGAACCTTTGGATATGTTTGGTCTAAAAAGGTTCACTATAGAACTAGTCCATATACCTTTAGTAATTTATAATGTTACTAATTTATAGGGATTTGAAGATGATTGCCATAACTTGGATTTCATTACTAATTCAGGCTTATTTGAAGCTCAAATAATTGAAGACGACATGCTTGATTGTGAAATCCAGGATGATAATACAATTAACTTGAAAGGTAAATACCATTTCAAGAGAGACGATTGAACTAGAACACTTATTTGACTTGGATAAGATAACTAGGAAAAAAGGATTTGCCTAAAATAGATGGAGGTGTTTATGAACCCTACATTATAAGTAGTAAAGATGATCCAAAGAATGTGCTCATTGGTAAGGTGTGTATTGATGAAGAATGTAGGAACATTGCTCAGAATCTCAAAGATTACTACAATGTCGTAGCCTAGACTTATGAAGATCTAATACCTATAATTCCTCCATAATTACACATACTATTCCTTTAAAACTGATATTTAAACAATTTTGATAGAAATAGAGGCCATTAAATGCACTAATTAAACCTTTGATTCAAAAAGAAGTGTAAAAATTCTTATCTGCTAGAATTGTCTTCCCAATAAGGCATTCCAAATGGATCTCAAATTTAGTACATATTAGGAAAAAGAATGGAGATTTGCATCTATGTTGATTTTTTGTAACCTTAACAAGGCAGCAGAGAAAGAGAATTACCCTTTTCATCCTTTGATGAAGTTTTACAAATTGTTAATGGATCCCAAATGATGTCTTTCTTGGATGGATTTTCAAGTTACAATCAAGTAATGGTTGAAAAGGAAGACAATTTACATTTTGTTTACTACCAAATGGGAAGCATTTTCCTATAGATGAATGTCATTCGGTCTATTGAATGTTGGAGCTACATTCTAAAGAGTAATGGACTTTTCTTTTAAAGACCTAATTGGTAATTTTTTGTTTTATTTCATGTTTCCTATTCAATTCCAGGGTAAAGACTTGTATATGCTATTAGGATTTCATAATATTGTAGCAAAGAAAGGTCATATGCAATCATAAATCATGAGTGACTATTTATTATTCGTCTAGGTGAAATAATCAATTTGTTGTGCCTTTTTTGGGTGCATCTTGTCCTTATCTCAGCAGTGAACAGTGTTTTTCCTTTGAACTCTTGCATTATTTCATATGAAACTATGAAGCAATTTGGTGTAATATGAAATATTTGATGCTTTAGTTTATGAATTTCTTAGTGCTTACATGTGTAATGAATAGGAGAAAATTAAATAGTTAGATTTCATTTCTTTCTTTGCTTTTGAAAGTTTAGTTTAGAGATTTAAAGTATTTGAGATATGAAGTGATGCAAGTATCATTGTGTCAATATTTAATCATCACTTGTTTGTAATCCTGGTTCATTGAAATCATCTTTAAATACCAACAGGCCCCTTATGTTTAATAATAATTGTACAACGAACCCTAAGCGAACCTAGTAAGTCAAGACCTAACATTTTCAAGCCTTGGGATAGCCAAATTTCTTAACAACAATTCAGTGATTCTTTCAAGATAGATAGGTTATGTTGTCCAAATAGAAAAACTTTATCTGCATATTGTGTGTATAACAACCACATCAACTGGTGATATGGGCTCTTTAGCTTTCGTCCCTAGTATGTTGACAATACCTAATAAAGATCCTCCTAATTCTAACATTTCAACACCTAAAAAGGATTTGCATTCTTGCAAAAGAAACAATTCTTCTCATAATCATTTAAGCAAAACTCCTACTCAATCTAAGTTAGAAAAGCGTTATGGGTTTGGATTTAACATTCTTTCTAAAATTGAATATAATGGAACATGAAACAAGGAGTTAAGGATCATGCGAAGTCTACACCATACCTTGCTAGAAGGGGTTTAGGTTTCCAACCTTACGTCTCATCCTCCATCGTCTATTATATTTATAACCTCCCAAGGTAAGGGATCAAGCTTTTCTTCACAAGAGAAAGGTTTGTCTCCTACTTCTTATCCTCTATTTGAGCAAGAGCATATTTTATTGAGACTTCTCAATGCTTACTTGATTACTCTTCCTCCTCCACAATGTGAGAAATTCCACAAACATAATCAACCAAATCATTATTTTTGTGCATATCATCAATGCATGGTCATTCCACCAATGAATTCCAAACCTTAAGTGATTCAATACATATTATTGACTGCGGTGTTATCACTCTTCCATGTGTTGATTCATCTATTTATTCTAAATGATAATCTCTTTTATGATGTTGCTCCCCACTATGTGGCATTTGTAGCTCCTTGTGTTTTCTGATTGCAATTCATGTTGGTACAATCTTATATGCAACCATATTTCATCAATGGTAGCAATATGATAGTCTCTAGCATGGTTTTCCTAGCCTTTATACTTCAGGGGCAAGGATAACTAGCTTTGCAGCTGTGCATCCTTCTTAAGGATCCCCTCTTCCCCATTTTTTCCTCAAAATATCAAGATAGCAAGTATGCTAACATTTAAGGATGGGGGTGGGGGAATATTACCCTATCCATGACATCTTGTGAGATTTGACTTATCTACATACCTCCTTTTGAGTGGTGTTCAGTGAAAATTATGTAGTCAACTTTTTCAATAGATTACACAACTAGGACTTCAACCACAGCTATGTGAGATTCAATCTCTCCTCTCAACAAGGGGAGGCGCCCTTCTTACAATTAGAAACCAACTAGAGCATTTACAAAATATTTACAGTATTTACGAAGTGGAGGGTGTGTGTCGCATTCATCATTCTCTCTTTTTTCAGAGAAGATGTGTATAATATTTCACAACTGAAAACGTTCTTAATTCAAAGTACTAGAAACTTTACCAAAAGAAGTACAACTAATTCCCTATCTTGGCAAAGCACAGCTTAGAGGTATCAGATAAGATTATAACAAAAGAAAAATGGAAACAAGGCTCACGAAGGCGCAAAGTTGTTTCATAGTCTTTTCAACTGCAGATCTGTGAGAACAATATAGTTTGTCGCATTAGAAGCACAAAGTCTTCTTAGATGCAACAATTCATTCAAACAACATGAGAGATTACAAGCTCAAAGTCTTGTAGATCTTTCAACCAAAACATTAAAACATAAACGAATTCAAGTTAGAAATGTGATACAAAGTCCACAAGAATCACTTGAAGTCCTTTAGATTTCATAAACTAATCACCACCAATCTCAATCAAATTCAAGAGACAATCGATCCAACGCAAAGTCTGGTATGCAATTTCTTCCTTTATTGATCAGATTTAGATTCACAAAACATGAACACAAAGTTTCACAATTTGTTGCAAATTGAGTAGCACTTCGTTGCAAAAACTAAAGGATAAACAATACAATATAAATCCCTCATATTTATAGAAAGAGGGATGAAAAAAATTAGGAATCTAATTGAGCAAAATTAGGAAAGTTAGGTGAGCTAATTAAGGAAAATCTCACCTAACTTTGACCAAGGTCAAAGTGTAATTTGTTTTCAAAAGATTACATCTCAGACTTGGTGTAATTACATTTCGAAAAATGACATTTAAGATGTCAAAAACTATTTACAAGATGCATAGGGGAGAGCACCAAAAAGTTGAACATTGGGAAATCAGGAATCTTCATGGTTCCTTGCTTGGGCGTGGAAGTCTTCATACTTCATCCTGGTTTCCTGCATGAACTTCTCATCCGGACCAATGGTGTAATCCACAATGGTGTGAATCCTCGTGATCGATCTCATGGCAGATGAGTGAACCTTCTTGCACCTATCAAGATGTGTTTTGAGGTTATCCAATGTAAGCCTTGTATCACAAATGACATGCATTGAGGCTTTTGAAAAGTTGACATCCTCAACTTGTTGCATGATGACTTCTTTGTAGATTTGGGATAGTTCACTGGAGCAAAAGATGTCACCTTCAGGATCACTTGATGACATCTCAAAAGGAACTACAAAGATGGTGAATCAATAGGCATTAGTAGAAAAAGCAGCATTAGGAAGCGTGAAGTGAGCAACGATGTCGAACAAGCATGAACGAGTGACGAGGCACAAAAAATGATGCAGAAGTGGAGAAGCGGGGTCCGGAATGGAAATAGAGCAAGTTTGAAGAGATTAAGTTAAAAACTGCCAAAAGTGTAAGGGCGCTGAAAATCAGCGCCCTTGCACTTTGAGCAAGGTAGTTTGGTGCAGTGGTGTTAATTTTCAATTCCTCTGCACTTTGGGGTGTTAGATAAACTTTGAGATCTCAGGGCGTTGAAAATTAGCACCCTGACATTTTCTTCTTGAAGATTCAAATGCAAGTGTAGAAGCATTACATTTGAGCGCCTTGGCAAATGGGAAGATCACTCCAATGTAGGAGTTAGTGAAAAACTTAAGTGGGAGAACGAGTTTCTTCAATGCCATGAAACTTGTATGCCTCTTTTGTAAAACAATGAAACCTCTTCAACATGGCGAAATGAAGTGGAGGAATGAACTAAAACTCAATTAAAATCACTTAAAAGTGATTTGGGAGTGTCATAAATGAACAAAAGTCGTGCAACTAATTAAGGCATAAAAAGTGGCACAAAACTAGAAAAAGTGCAAAGTTGCTAAAAATAACGCCATAGCAAAAAATTGGCTAAGTCTGGAAGAAAAGTGCAAGGGCACTAAAAATAACGCCATAGACAAAAATTGGCTAAGTCTAGAAGAAAAGTGCAAGGGCGCTAAAAATCAGCGCCATTGCACCAAAACAAAAATCACTTAAATATAGGAGCGTTGATTTTTGGCGCCCTTGCACTTTTGACACTTAGCCAATTTTCCAAAAAGAAGTAGAGCCTTGTTTTTTCAGACAACTACACTTTTCACAATTTTACTAAGTATCAATAGTGAGAGCTCGCGAAAGTACTCGTTTCGAAGGTCTTCGCAAGGTGAATGTAGGGGATGCTCAAACTAACTGTTTGAGGCTTTGGAACATATTTCAAGGCGGATTGAAAATCACCTCGTTTTATGTGCTTGAACTCCACGAACCTAGGAAACAGACAAGTTTCGTAGGGGGGTTATCCATGGAATGAGGGCTACTAGATTCCATGATAATAGGTGGCCTTGTTTATAATGCCGCCTGAGGCATGGTCATCAATTCGTCCCCTATGATGTTAAGCATTTATTCGTCCCCTATGATGTTAAACATTTATGCACCCCCTGAGGTGTGGTTAGCAATTTGTCTCTTGTGACATTAAACCATCCCTTGTGAGGTTAAACATTTATGCACTCCCTGAGGCATGATTTGCAAAACAAACCATAAACCTAGCGTAACACAACTTGCTAGCCAATCTTTGTATCCTTGTGAGATTTTATTTATCATTTTAGTATTTTAAATGTGTATATTGTGCACTTGATGGATGATGCTTGGTAATTGAGACAACTTTACATACTGAGGTCTCTTTACCTTGCTGATTTGAACCTTTAGTATTTGTATACTAGCATTTGTTGTTTTATTTTACATGTGTATGTTATGTTTGCTTTGTTTGTTCATCATGTTTTCTTCATGTATTCCAAGTGTTTTCTTTGTTTATTCCATATATTTACTTCATATATCATGCATGTTTGCCTCGTGTATTCAATGTGTTTGTTTCATCTATTCCTTGTATGCATTGTGTATTCCTTATATGCATCATGTTTTCCTTATGTATGCTTTTATGTGTACTCCATTGATTTCTCATTGAATGCCTTATTCATGATTCTTAAACATATCTACTTCATATTCCTTTTCCTATGTGCGACATATCTACTTCATGTTTTTTAAACATTGTAGATTAATGGGACCCTAAGTAGGGAGCTTGTGCACCCCTCAACTTCGTGTCATCATCTCTCTTCATTGTTTTGATAAAATAATTTATTCCTTAAGTGTGAGTATGAATGTAAGATCATACTCTTACTAGACTAAATGTAACATTTTAAACTATCACCCCTGACAATTCCACACTACGTGGATACCCTATTTTCCTATAGACTTAATTATATTAATAATTTGTTCATTTTAGGGCCAAATTATAAAAATATATTAAAATCTCCAACATACCAAAAAAATTGGGCCAAAAACACCCGATCAGGGGTGTGGGCACCCTTGACTTAAGGGTGACCTATTTCAAATTTTAATGTTTTGGGTGTTGGTCTTATCTGTTATAATATGACCAAAATTTAGCCTATAATCAAAAAGATCAATTGGGATGCATATATAAACATGTTTTCTTCTCATTTGAAAATTAGAAGCTATTATAATCAATCATGAACTATTATGCACTTTTATATATATGAGTTATCCTCTACATGCTAGCTATGACAATCTTTTATGTTTTGTGGACTAACCTTTTGCAGGTCTTCAAGCAATTCAAGCATCCATCAAATAACCTTTGGTGGCAACTTATGATGTGAACATCACTCCAACAGAGATTTCATATCCAAGGTAACATTATCTATTTTCAATTGTCATTGCAAGCAATTATTGTTCATTTGGCCTTTGCCCAACCTAGGGCATGCCCTCTTTATCATCATCCTTTGTTGTACGTGGAGGTGGAAACACCAAAATGGGTTCAACTTAGGCAAACCCCTATATAATACAACTTGTTTTAAGATCCTACAAAGCATCATTTCTGGTCTAGGGCACCCATGGCCTTGACCTTCAAATTCAAGCTCAACTTTCACATCCAAGTTCCTCTTTGTCACCATTTTCTAGATATGTAACTATTTTGTCAATTATCAGTTTTGTCTTTGCAATAAATTACATTTTCTGATCTAGGGTTTATGCCAAATAAGCTTATTAAAACTCTTTACAACTCAAAAGGACCCAATCTTAGGAGATTAGCTCTTCCTTGTGGCAGCTAGTCATTCATCAAACCCTTGTAAGTTTTGTGTTTCAATGCAGAGGCAAGGAAAGAAGTTCATTTTAGTTAACCTACTAGTTAGATCTAGGGCCTCTTTTCCCCCTTACAAGGAGTACTCATTATTGATGCCTTATATATTTTCATCTTGCAAGGTATTGATAGTATTACCTTGAGGGCTAGAGACCTCTAATTGCTCCTTGAACCTTTGCTCCTTAACTTGATTCCTTCTCTTATAAAACCACTTTGTTTACCATGAGAACCACAAACTGTTAGTTTAGGTTTTTTATTTTCCTTATGTTTGGGGTATTTATTTTTTCCTACACATTATTTAAGCTTGCTTAGGTTTATTAGATGTGGTAATATGAGGACACATGGCAAAATACAACAACTACATGTGTCACTCTCTCCTCACACATGGGTAGTTGAGTTACACATCTTGTTTTGGCTTGTTGTGCCACCTCTCATAACCACTATTTTGTTTTTACCTGAGTAGTTTATGTGATAGTTGGGTTTCTCACCCTCTTTTGGATTTATGTGTCACCTCTCTCTTGTCTTCACTTGAGGAGGTTATGCCACATGTCTTGTCATTTACCAAGTAGGTGACAACCTCCCACCTTTCATGGGTAGTAGGAGTTAATGCACCTCTTGGATGTATTTTCCCTTATTCTTCTATATATTGAGCACTCTCCTCTCACCTTCACAAGTTCAGCTGGTTTAGCCAGTTCAGTGATCGTTCTATGAGAGTGATGAGAGTCTTCTCAAAATTCTCTTACAATGTTGTCTCTATTTTCTCTCTCTCTCTTTCAGATTTCTTCTCCATTCTACTATTTTGATTTTCAATCATTTGTTGACTGGAGTGCATATGATCTACTACCAACAACAAATCTTGTCTCAATTATTGTAGAATCCAACATGGTATCAAAACGAGTTTGTCTAGTATAGCTCATTGTTTTTCTGAATTTGTTTTGAGAGATTTGAGACATATATTGCTGAAGTTTTCCTCAAAAACCATGTATGCTCTTCTCCTGAATCCTCGAATGACTTGGAGAATCAAAAAAATTTAAAGGCAAAATAAACATCTGTTTAATCTAGTTTATATATGTATGTATTCTTGTGAGATCTGGATGATTGTAGCTTTTTGGTAATATTGGAGGCTTTTTCAACATTTTAGAGTGTCCAAAAGGCTTTAGAAAGTCAAGATTGACTTTTATTTCACCAAAATCAGAGATTGGAGGACACAGTAAAAATCAGAGTAAAAATTTTCCTAAATTTTTACTAGAGCCATTTTCATTTCGGCTTCAAAATTCTAGCTTCCACTCATTTGTAGAAAAAACAATTTCTAGGTTTTGTTCCCAAGGTCAAAAAACCATCTGGGTAGTTACTTTTTACAAAAAGTTGATGAATTTTGCAGAAATCAAGTAAAAAACAGGCGTGAGTCGTTTATGACGGGCAAATTTTGCATTGTTCTGCAAAGTTGCATAACTTTTGCTCCGGGCGTCAGATTTTCACAAACGAATACTTGAAGGAAAGTTGGAAAGGAGCACTTTCCATCCATGAAGGTTTTGATAAAAAAAATTGCCTCTTTCTATCAGATATTATAGGTTGAATCTGCTGCATTTTTTTTATAACACTATGATATTACATGGTATCGTAATAATCTACTATGACGTAAATGGAAGCCTACTCAGTGTAGTCTACAAAAGAAAATGCACTTTGGCCATAAGCCAAGTCATCTGAACTTTTCATTTTTAAATGTTTGTGTTCATGTCAAACAAAAGAATACTGGATAAGATTTTCCTTCTAGTTTAGATCAATAGAAATGACTTTTTCTCACCTTTTTTGAATCTTGTATTGGAGTCTCCTGATAAGAATAATAATTGTTTTTTTAATATATTAGTTCATCACTTACGTTGAAGTATGTAGTTGCACTCGCAGTAACGGGACTCGCCAGGACTTGGTGAGTCCCGAGTAGTCACCCTGGCCAAGTCTTGGTTGGACTCGCCAGACTCGCTGAGTCCAAGAGAGTCTTGTCAGCAAGACTCGACAACAGGTAGGGTTTGAAAAGTGCAAAAAATTACTTGAAATTTAAAGTTAAAACTTGTTTTTTTTTACTTATTGTGAATTCAAAATGATGTATGCCACGAAGGTTTGTATGGTTTTGGAGGTCTTAATTTGGGCTTGTGTTATGGCTCCGCCTCTAACTCTCACTGCATTGCAACAGTATGCCTGTGGTGCTTCAGCCTCCCCTCAGACTCCTAGAAGGGGCTGCCCCTGATCCTGACTGGGGCGCTTACCCCTGAGCCTTGAAGGGCGCTAAGTCTGACCCCTGGCCAGGGGTATCACCCCCAACTCCCACAGGCCACTTCAATCCCATTAGTAAGCACCGCCTCTGACCCACCAGAGGCAATCACTAACTCGTGAGGGGTTACAATTTCAATTCCACTAGAGGCACTACACCTACACCCCCACAAAGGGCATTGCCCCTCAACCCCATTAGGTAAATTTCCCTAATACTTGATATTATGGCTACTGCATCATCCATGACCTATCTTAGACACATTCGTAGGAAGAATGCAGGCTCCTTTGAGCCATAGAATTCTAGTTATTGTTTTGAATCTTTTGATATTTCATATTTGTTTGGAATATTTGATGTCATGGATTTCATATTCGATGATTTTCTATACATTTGAGTCTTTGACTATATATCTAAGTGTGTTATTTTCTTGAGTAGCTCAACTACAATTTTTGTTTATACTTATATGATCGATGTATACTTGTGTTAGTGACAAGGACCTTGATTGGGTTGACTGGGCAAATAGAGAGGCTAAGGCTATAGCCATGGAAGAGGAGGAGGCTAAAGCATGAGCAAACACATCCACAACTAATGTTGGTGAGGGTGGCATGGAGTCACAAGAAAAGACTATGGCTGTAGTTGCTACATCATCTAGGACCCACCTTAGATGCCTTCATAGGAAGGATGCAAACTCCTTTGAGCCATAGACTTGTAGTTATTGTTTTGATATTTCATATTTGTTTGGAACATTTGATGTTATGGATTTCATATTCCATGATTTTTGTATACATTTGACTAATTTTATATATCTAAGTATGCTATTTCCTTCAACAGCGCAACTACAATTTGTGTACTCTATACTTATGTGATCGTTGTATACTTGTGCATGTGATCAAATTTGTTTTTATTTGTGTTGTATTCAATAAAGGGTGCTTGAAACAAGTTTTAAATCCTTAAAAATCTCTAAATTTCTGGGGTTTTTTCAACTTTTTTTCATTTTGCCGAGTCTGCGCCGAGTCTGAGTCTGGAGTCCCTAAGTCGAGTCACCCTCGCCGAGTTCAAGCTGAGTCTGAGTCTCGTAACTATGGTTGTACTGCTTTAAAGACAATTGCGATCTCACATATTGGCTCCATTGATATGACTAAAGTCTAGTCCACCATAAAATAGACAAACACTAGATGGAAGTTAGCAGCTGTAATTTTATATTTTTTTATTTTTGTTGGGTTTGACCAGCAAGTCTATTAAGTCATCCCAAGATGACCTAATAGTCATTACACTAATATCATTTTACCGCATGAACATTGGTACTAATTGCAAGGAAAGGAGACCCATGTGCAAACAAACACCTCTGAGTATTTCTTCGTAAGGGGAAGAACATTGAATGCAGTCCACCACTTATGCCTTATAATTTACAATTACCTAACCATTCTTACTAATGTTGTAATTTTGGTTTTCTGTAGTTATGCTGAGAATTTGAATTCTACCAAAAGTAATTTTTGAATGTTCATACTCTATATCACTTTGACCTCTTCCTGCATAATTAATAGAATATATTCCTACTATAAGAAAAAGCAGCTCTCAAATTCTGAAACTGTTCCATCTACATAAGTTCTTTAATTTCACACATGCACATTGATTTCAATCACTTGCCCATACTAGAGTAATCAACTCTTCCAATACATTTACTATTTTGATGACACTGATTGTTCCTTAGCTAAATCATGAGTTGAGATCTTGGCTTAATAGTACAGCTCACATTACAAACGATTCAATACCCAATATTACAAAATACAATGCTCTATCAAAATTTTTCATTTACATGGATTAATGCCTATTTAAACCTTCATTCAGAGAACTGTATTAACTGCTGCCAATCCAATTATATCGCCTTCCTGTAGTTATGCTGAGAATTTGAGTTCTACCAAATGCAATTTTTGAATGTTCATACCTCTATTATTTTGGCCTTTTCCTGCATAATCAATAGAATATACACTTACTATTAGAAAAAGCAGCTCACAAATTCTGAAACTGTTCCATTTACATAAAAGCTTTGATCTCGCACATGCACATCAAATTTTGTATTCCATTCACCTGCCCATCTGAGAATAATCAACTCATCCTGTACGTTTACCATTTTGATGAGAATGATTGTTCCTTAGCTAATTCACGAGTTGAGATCCTGTCTTAATAGTACAGCTCATATTACAAATGATTCAATACCCAATACTACAAAATACAATGGACTATCAAAAATTTGTCATTTACATGTATTAATGCACATTAAACCTTCAGTCAGAAAACGGTGTTAATTGCAGCCAATCCAATTGTATCACCTTCGTGCAAAGTTGATTCGCTTGGGTGTTGCAAGGATCGAGCTGCTGCTGCTGCAAAGAAACACATGTTAATCAGATATAAGGAAACAGTTCTCTTGTAATAAAATTTCATGCCGTGATACCATACATTTCTGAAACAAGAAAATAAACAAATTATAGGATTTAATTATAAGCACAGCAAGAAAATTGATCTGTTTAGAGAACTAAGCTTGGGGCTTGGTTGTGTCCCTGTTAAATCTTTCATACTACTGCTTAATTAATATAGTCTTAGTTATGAGCTAATGGAAGATTTAAAATAAATTACCATTGAGCAGTATGCAGAAGATTTAAGGAAGGGATAAGAATAACTCTTCATTGTTGGTGTGAACAAGGTTTTTTATTTTCTCTAACTAGTTACCGTCTTGGGTCCTTTTCACACCTAGTTGGTTAAGTTTACTTAGAGCAATTATCTTTATCTGAAATCATAAGATCAAGACACTTGTCATAATCTTATGTGTCCTAGGATTCACCCTTGCCTATATAAGCAAGACTCTTATATGCATTGTAACTCAATCAATTATTGGAAATATAGATATTTGTTACAAATCTCATTTGTGGAAGTTTTCATTGGTTTTGTTGGGATCCATGGCTCTTGTGAGTCCTTTCAAGTACTTTTACATGGTAGCAAAGCTCTAGACTTGCGAGCCCTTATCTTGTTTGGGAGATTTTTGCCATGCCCTTTCATATGGTGCATATTAGAGCAGAATTGACCTCATTACTGAGTCCAACAGGCTCAAAAACTTATGGATGATAGGAAATTCAATACAGTTTGCTAGTGTCTAACAAAGGTTGTTTAAATGGGCTCCATCAGTGTATGATCACCATACTACATCAACATCACTGTACCACCTCTAAGCCATTAATGCACTTGCTTGCATCAAATCTTCCTCATCTGGTTTGCTAGTGTCATTTTGGCATGTTTTGTATAGGTTTTGAATTTTTCTAAAGTATTTATTTTTAACAAAAAATTCTTTATTAGGGTAGGAGGTCCATAGATCCAAGTGCCAACAAAATTTGTGTTCATGTAACACTAGGCACCCACTGGGCAAGGGTACCAACTATCCCATTACTTGTAGGTTTGGCTTGAGGGTTTCTATGATAGTGTGCCCCTTGGATTTGTGAGATCCACAACCTCTACCTAACCACTGCCACAACTCTTTAGACTTTTGCCACCTCAATAGAGTTATACATTGTGCCACCCATGCTCCACTCAACTACCACCAACCTATCATTGATGAAAGGAGTATTTGGGTTATACACTCCATAAAAGAACTTTGCCCACCCAAGCACTTTTTGTGCAATGGTTTCAGCTTTTAAGATAGTAGTTTTCGTGTATGGAATTGATTTCCCAAAAACCCATTGGTGGTTTTGGCATATATTGACAAATCAAAGAATATTATGGCCATTTTGTTTTTTTATAAGATGACATCAGGCTAACATCATCTTTGCAGCAATGATGTCAGCTCCCCAACCGTTAATGTCATCTTGTGGATAACCATTGCTAACATCACTTTTCAATCCAATGGCATCAGTAAACTACTATGCACAATGACTTCCATTTGCTAATGTCAACTTGCCATCTGCTGACAATAGCAACTCTTTTTCAAAATTTGGTCCTTCTCCATGGGCACTTCAGTTTTGGAGGGTAACAATGGAAGCCTTTTTCTTGCTCATAAATAATTCATTTTTTGAGCATTGGTTTTCTACATGGGGCAGAATTTCATGCTGTCCAAGATGGTGCAAATAATTTTCAATTTGGACTTTTCTTTTCTCTAGAAATCAATTTTCTCACTGATCTTCTTGCATAGTTCTTATTTTGGGAACTTTGGAAGGCCATAACTAGTGTGTATGGGCTCCCTTTTGGGTCCAATTTGTTTTGAAACTGCATATTTTTCTGCATACTTTGCGATGGTAACTTCTATTTCCTCCTCTTGAAGAAAAAATGTATTTCAGTAAATGGTCCTTTTTGAACATTGTAAGAATCCATTGTATGTTCTTTTAGATTTGCAAATTCACTGAAATAAAGTGCCAAACATTGAACTTGTTTTTCTGAGGATCTTACACATCATTTTATGTGATTCTTGTACTAACCTTTTCATTATCAACATTATTGGGTTGTCATGGTTTTTATGCTAATGCTTCCTTGGTTTCATTTTGGAGTGAGCTACGTATCTAGTTTTTTTTTTCCTATGTATTAGGTAGATGTAGTGGTTGGTTACCCTTGCATTTCAATGTGATGGAACACATACCATATTGATACTTCTACATACCATTTTATGGAGGCTACCTTTTATCTTCAATTGATCAACATTCTTGAGACTACTAACACCTGTATTTTTGACTGCCAAATTAGTGCCTTACTACAATATATTGGTATGAATTCACCATCTATGCATTGTTCAGGTAGTGTCATTGGGGTCACTCATGCAGAGTTATGTGTCATGTATTTTTGACTATCAGATTGCTTCCTTTAGCCATCTAAGCATTGTTCAAGTAGTGTCATTTGGGTCACTTGTGCAAATTTGTGCCTCTTTGATCTTGATGTTCATCTTGATTTCAATGGAGGTTCTTTAATATAGCAATTGTTCTTCAATAGGTGTTTGCAACTTCTTTGTGTTTCATGGGATTCTTCACGTTCATCTTCATATTCATATTCCTAATTTTTCAAAAACATCTTTTGAGGAGGCTTTTTAGTCCTCATGTTCTTTTTCTGGGGAGTTTCTTCCTACATATTTTCTCTTTTGCTTCATTTTTTCAGAGATCTTTTGTACATGGGTACCTCATCAAGGCTAGTTGTCCAAACCCATTTTTATATCATTACATTTGTGCCTCCCTTAGTTGCATTTAAGGTGGGGTAATGATGTGAATAGGATTATTTTTTAACCGATTACCCTCTTGGTTCCTTTTCGCACCTAGTTAGTTAAGTTTACTTAGAACATTTAGATTTTGTCTCAAGTCATAAGATTAAGACTCTTGCCATAATTTAAAGTGTCCTAGGTTTCACCCTTGCCTTTATAAGCAAGACACTCATATGCATTGTAATTCAATCAATTATTGACGGTATACATTTTCATTGCAAATCTCCTTTGTGGAAGGTTTATTTGGTTTTGTAGGGATCCTTTGCTCTTGTGAGTCCTTTCAAGGACTTTTACATTTAGGCAGTCCCTATTAATAATACGTCTATTTTACAAGAACAAACAACACTAGTTCTAGTTCAAATATTAAATGCTAATGATATAAACTTCTTCTGGAAAGAGGTGGAGACCAAAAAAAATCTTGGTGGCTTGGAAGAATTTATGCTTTCCAAAAAAATGCAGAGACCAAGGATTGAGATCATGCAAACTGTTGAATACTGAGATAGGGGCAATTCTTGGAGAATTTATAAAAATTAAGACTATGGAAAAGACTGATAAGAGAAAAATATATTTACAAAAATTGAGTCTTCACCTTAGAACCTTGTTGAGCACACAGTGATACTGAGAGGGGAGGGTGAATTAGTATCTAACAGTCTTTTACTTTTCAAAACTTAACCAATCACAATAAGAACATTCAAGTAAGATCTAACAATTAGGAACACAATGAGAACACACAATTTATGTGGAAACCCTTTCTGGAGAAAATCACGACACAATATTGCTTATATATAATAGATTAATCATCTTCTTCTTGTAGGCTTCAACCTACCATCAAAGTCTCTAATCTCTGCACAAAGCGAGCTCCAACTCAGCAAGAGGCTCCAACTTCTACTTGATAGGCTCCAACCTATTGGAGGCTCCAACCCCCACACAAAAACTGAGCTCCAACCCAACAAGAGGCTTCGACCTTTATTTTGATAGGCTCCAACCCTCACAAATCTGATCCAATATAGCAGAAACCAACTCTCTTGTCACTGCATTTAGCATTAAATCTAGTTAACATAGATACATGCTGATGTTGTAGAGATTTCCTCTCATTTAGTGCCAGAACCAAGCACGGGATTCCAATTTCATGTAATCCTATGCATTGGAAATGTATCTAGGAAAGGCATCGTGGAATTTAGTGCTTCCTCCTAGATTGACAATGGAGTTACTTTAGGAAAACCCTTCACTATTTCTGATTGAAACAATGATTCACATCCTTCATTTTGGATAACACTCAGATATTTCTTATGGCTCATCATTACTCCAGGGGTTTCAGTTTGGCCTTAAAAGGATCAAGAGATGTCTCTTCTGTGTACCTTTCTCTCTACCGCTACAGCTTTGCTTGTAGTGTGCCCACTTGTTTCTGTGATCATACTGCATAATTTATAATACTTATTTAGCCAAACCCTTAAGCCATGTAAGTATCTTGAGACACATCTGCTTTCATGGTTTTGCATTATCTTCCAAGATAATTGAGCATCATGGTAGAATTTTAATTATTCATCATCAATAAAAATCTTTTTTCCATAAATTAGAATTTCCACAATTTTACCCAGGGCACCTGCACATTTATTAGCTGACCTTGGCATCTGTGATGAGGTTATCCTTACAAAGCCTCTCTTTTTCTATTACTTGGTAGCTAAGGTAATGTGAGAAAGGAAAAAGAATGGCATAATAAAAAAATTATTAAACATGTACATAAGGCCACTGGTGTGATGAGTAACAGTCAATCAATAAACAAACCAAGAAGGAAAGAAATAAATTAGATATTAATATTTGTGGATAGCCAAAATAGGTCAATGGGACTCTAAAAGTAAAAGCAGTTGTAAAAGAGGAGAGTTAGGGTAAAAAGACCCTAAGTTATAAATAGTAACTAGACACAAAGTAAAAAAGATGAATAAGGATCAAGTTGTGGAGGGGGCAAAGGGTGCAATAGAAGGTGATTAAACTTTTAAAATAAAGAGGTTAAACCCTAACCTATGAATATGGTGCCAAGTATAAATATCTTTGCAAGGAAAGGGCTGATCTGTAAACTCTTGAGTACACTTACAAGTAGAATTTACAAAACAACACAATTGCTGTTCCTACTTGAAAATTACTTCAAATGACAATTTTGTTTGTTTGAATATTTGGAGCATAGAACCATAAATCTTTAAAAACCTATGTAATATAAGGACACATCCCTGAAGATATTTTGACTATCACCCTACCTAACTGTTGGTGTGCATTTTATTACCCATTGAGCACAGAATAAAATGTCCAACGACACTTTATCCTCTCTTGAAAAACCACCGCATATGCTAAGATTGCAAGAAGATCATATGGCGATTCCAAGGTTTCTTTAGTTAGGTCTTGACGTGTGGATAAGCTCAATGGGTGTTGTGATATGCTGGTAATACACAAAGGGATTTACGCTAACAAATCATTTACAATCTAGGACTTCGACAAATTTGACAATAATGCTCTCTCTTTTCTTTTTTTTTTGATTTTTGGTTTTGGAGTTCTAGAAAAAAATGCAGAAGGATAAGGGTTTAGCAATTCTATGCTATTCCTAAGAACTCAAGAGATGGTATAGACTAAGTGAAACCAATAACAACACTTTGCTTCGCCACATGAACGACAACTACACAAAGTGAGTGCAATCTTCTAAGGTTGTGCTCAAGATTTTCATACCATGAATGATACCATCAATGGAACAATATTTTCAAAGTAGAAGTTAAAGCATCCACAATTTAAGCTCAGGCTAACTTTACTCATTGAACAAAAATCATTTATTCAAAGAAAGTATGAGCAAAGTTTCACCAATCTATACTACCAAATCTTCAATTCATCTAACAAACATGTAAATCAAATTCTACTTTAAATCTATTCTATGTTGAAGGAGATATGCAACCATGCAACCACTCGACAATAAAAGGATTCAAAGCAAATCATGCACGTGAACTTTTATTATCTAAATAGCTCTACGCAACAATTTCATAAAACTCTCTCCACCAAATGAAAATGAGAGAAAGAGAGTTTATATAGAGTTTTTGAAAACAAATGAATGACCGAGATCAATTTGAGATCAACGACGGAGATTAAGACAAATCAACCCTAATTAGGGTTTCCCAAAACAATCGTTAACAATGAGTGCATGGAAGACAAGTGGCGTGAGGAGCTATCTTCTAGGAGGTGCATCCTTATCCTCTTGAGTGGCACTGTATTCAATGAATCTGGACACTATTATGCTGACCTCCATTGTGACATGTGGCAACATATTGACCTTGAATTCCAGCATGTCCAAATCATCTGCACATTCGGTGAAAGCAATCTCCCACTCTGATTCCTGTCGTTGGAAGGCATCTCGGATGGACAAGAAGTTTGATGCCTTAGTCAAATTCTGCTTCAAGATTGGTCCAGTGATGGTGAAGAAAGTCTCTTGGATTCTAAACTTTAGACTCTCCAGCCGCATATCATTTTCTCAAACAATATCCTTCTCAAGTATATCTGCATCTACAAGTAAAATCTTATTCTGAATTTCCCTCATCTGCTCCTCAACTCTGATACTATCGGCCTTCACCTTCTCCAAGACTTCACTCTGTGCAACCAATGCCCAGTACCAGTTGCTGAAATCGTATGCAGCCCATGCTGCAATTACCTTTCCATCAATTAGTTCCTGCTTTGGAACTCCTTTCAACACTCTAAGGCATGGGATAATTCTGTCTAGAATATCTTGAAGGTTGTCCCATGCTCCTGCCATAACTACAATCCTTGAAAGCAAAGAGGAAGTTTGTCCATAAGCCAATATCAATCTTCCTACAAATGCAGCTGCTTCTTCACTTTTGCTTGCCATCCACTCCTTAGTTTCTTTGGCCGTAACCATCTCTTCTTCAAAATCTTTGATCGTTTCCTGTGAAGAGTTGAAAAGTGGAGGAGCTATTGGATCGCCTTGATTAAGTGGTTTGGTCAAGTGTTGAATGTATTCTTTCAGGCATTTGATCTCCCTTTTATATTCTCTTTTCTTTGCTACTTCTTTTTCCAACCTCGCCAAGATGGAAGTGACTGAATTGTCTAAGTCTTCCACCTCTTGACCTTTTGTTGTTGGACCCAAGTCGGCAGTTGTGATGGCATACTTTTGGGGAGCAATATCTTCCTTTGACTTATCCATTGTTGGTACAACAATTTGTACTGTACGGCAACCGGTCTCATCTTTCTGGATTGTGGAAAACATTTTGGCAGGCTTCTTTTCAATAACTCTTTCTAACCTACCCAAGACATCAGTCGTATCATCTTCCTCTGGAATTTCTACTAGTACTTTTATCTTCAATCTTTCTTTTAACCAATTAGGAATCGTAGGTTGTTCAATGTCTTCCTCCTCCTATGTATTTGCTTCACCTGGAATATCTTGGACTCCCCTAAGAGCGGAAATCATTCCCTCTTGAAATTCTTCACCCAGAATATCCATTTCATTTTCGGACTCCAGTATTTTTGTGCCTATGGGAGATGGGGGTTCATCATCCTCTGGTTGGATTGGCTCAATATTTTTCTCATGAATTGGAGAAGGAATCCTTATTTCGTCCAATGACTCATCCTCAATATTTAATATCTCATTCATGTTCCTAGACGTGGCAGAATGAGGTAGCTTTGATCTTTGCCTCCTCTGAACAGGTTCCTCATCTGCAATCCTCTTCCCTTTTGACCTTGTAGAGTCGTCAATTGTTTCCTTCCTTTTCCTGGAATTGGTGCTTTCAATCGGCTCATTGCTTTGGGATGCACCAGCATTTGAAGAAAAGGATTCCCCTTCGCCCATTAAGTTATAAGTTAGAGTCACATTTCTTCGCCGTAGCTCTTGGACCTACTGATCCACCCACCACTGTGAATATTTGACAAATGGCCTCATCAAGGTGGTCAGATCTACAAGCTCTGGTTCTGACCATTTCATAGGAGGAAGAGGTCGATTCTCATCAAAGCTTGGCTAGACACATTCTCCATCATCCTCTAGCTGATTAGGCACACGAAAAAGCTCAGTCATTCTAATTAAGTCCACTGGCAATCTGGACCATAGTCTTTTCCTGATATCATATTCATCTGTAGCATTTGCCCAGAAATCCTCCAAGTCTACCTTATGCTTGTAGTTCTTTCCATTCACGGTCACAATGTGGTGGTGAGGATCAAAATCAGCCCTGGACCAGTAAGATGTGAATGGGTACCATTGCATTTCCAACTTGGCACTTTCGGCTGCCTGTGTCGATGGACAAGACTCCAACATATTTTCGATGAAGAATGGAAAGGTAATGGCTGCCTTTTGCTTTGATCTCTGGAGGCTTTGGTATGTTTCCAACTGCCCAAGGACCTCGAGCAAGACCATTCTATTAGTAGGGTAGATC